>JASUUG010000988.1:0-600000 GCA_030449905.1 Luvunga scandens
CGGTAATTGCTTTGGTAACTCAGTGGCATCACGTCCTTATACACCTCGAGTTTAGGTTACCACCTTCGGTATGGGTTCCATGACCATGGCTCTTCAATCACCGCACTTTACGTAAATGGTGGCAAGAGTCTCCCTCCATTATTTACCGTAACCCTTTTCGATTTGCATTCGCGGAGAGGATTAGCCTGTAATAATATGGCCTTGCTCACGTTTGGGACCAAGTAATGGGCTTTTTCCAAGATGCACATCGAAGTTATTCCTTAGAAGTAATGTGGCATTCAACTCCGTAAGAACTCATTACCAATACTAGCAAACTATAGGAGAATTTTCTTACCATGCCAAGCATCTAGTGGTATTTCACATCATCGTAAATTCCATTAAGTGGTTTGGCCTCCAATTCACCGTCTTGAGCCAACCAGTCGTTTTCTCAACTTTTTGTCCAAATCGCCGGCCTCGTTAACCTTAATGAAATCATAGGATCGCTACCGCGTCAATGAGGCTTGAAATTCTCTTTCCGCGATCGAGCCTCCATACGCATTAGGACTTTGTCTTACACCTTGGTTTAGAATTTACTTGGCATTCAACGCATTGAAGAGTTAAAGGCAAATTCAATCGTTAAAAGTTAAAAGCTGACCCGTGTTAGTGATTTGATTAGTGGCACCTCCGGTTCTTTCTTATACCAAAACATGATGTTAAAGTTTTCTTTGTGCACGATCTAAGACTAATGGTCTCCATCTCAAAAAAGCATTGTGTTTGCGTTTTAGCCTCTTCTTGCCATCCTCTCGAGCCATCCTTCAAACCATGTTCTTTTTTATACGAGGCCTTTTTCTTACCATCACAGCTACCTTTATCTCCTTTTCTACTCCCTACATTTGCATATTAGGGGTTTATCATTCTCTTTTTGGTTTAGACACCTGCTCCAACTGAAACTCCATGACGTGTTGCCTCGGTGAGAAGTCGCCAGGAGATGTTATTCGCAGCACCACTGAAGCTCCCATTTTCCTACAGTTGAAGTCCCCATGAAGTTCAACAGCAAGTCATCTAAGTTCATGTTGTCGATTTGAGCGTATAAGCTTCGAAAATCAACATATCGCAAAATAAACAGCTGTATACTTTAGCTCCTCATCTTTTACGAGCCTTATGCCACGTTCACAATAAAATTACCTCTTCAACTCTCACCCTGTAAGAAGTCCTATGTGTTGATGATGCAAGTCCGCACACATCCGCATGCTTTTTAGCCACCATGCGGTCACGTGATTCTCAAGATACCCCATCGCAATATTCACCTTCTCTTGGTCACCTTGAACATAGGTGCCTCTAAATGCTCTCCATGCACTATAGAAAGCTATCAATCTCTTAGGCATCTCACTTGCCTTTGCACCTCTTTGGTCTCGGTACCTCAACCTTTATTGGAGTGCGGCATTAGTAGTGAACACTCCTATTTGTTGCCTTCTTGCAAAGTGCCTAATCGCTCTTGTCTCCTCAAAACTCGTGCAAATCTCCTCCACTTGATCACTTAGCACCTTAATGGAGTTCAACACCACCGCTTAAAACTCCTCAAGACTTTGGTGTTGTGCCACCATATCTTAGGTCAAGTCATCCATTCGTCCATCGAGATCATCGACCTCTTCCATCTTTTGCTCAAAGATTTCAGGTTTTCCTTTATCTCGGCAACACCCATAGAATTCTCCTTATTGTTTTTCCTTCTTCAGAGTTAGGTTTTGTTCTCCTCCTTTGATCATCATAAGTGAGGTCACATCCTTCCTCTCAATCTACACAACATGTTTACATGTGATAAAGGCTCTAATACCAATTTGTCATAACCCGTTTATACACTCAAAACGTTGCTAGTTTCAAAAGTCGGGAAAGTGTTACTTACACAAACTCGCACAAGATAGGAGAAAGAACTCTTATTTAAAAAAGCTTACAATAATTTAGTGTGCTGGAATTTTTGCATGTGGCTTTTATATCTTGGCCAAAACGAGGCCCCCTCATATATATATAATCACAAGGAAGTGTCCATGTGTTAACTCAACTACCACCTAAACACATTAATTACAAGGAAATATCTACATACAACTACATGAGCCTCCATAATTCTAGAATCGTCCATGGGCCAAGACTTGTTGAAAGGCTTGGACCATGACACTAAGTTGCCTAAAGGAAAAGCCACTCTTGACTACATAATAATATATGTGCTAGATTTCGAAACTATATCTATTTCTTTCATCATTGTCCATACATTGGATTTGAAATATTTAATTAATTAATTAATTAATTATCAATGTATATTTACCTCTATCACTTACATAAAAGATAACTAAATCAAAATAATAAATTTTGTAACCACATCATTATTAAGTTATAATTTCTTTATAATAATAAAATTCTTTTGTTTCCAATATTATAACTATGGAGAGATTTGCATATTTAGATTGGTTTAGTTGAAAAATTTTGCTACGAATTATCATTAAAAAAATCGACTTGTCACTTGTCGTTAAGTGTAAACCATAATGATGCCAATCAAATTAATCCACTAAATCAATAGTCACCTCCAATTACCACTCTGCCAAACCAAAAATAATTTCCATTGTGTGGATGCCGATATCTCAATGTTTCTATTTTATTAATTAATAAAAAAATAGGAATAAACTTGTAATAAAATATATGATAAATTATTATTTTAATTAAAAAAAACTAGAAAATGATGATTCAATCCAGTTTAATTAATCCTATGGGAGGTAAACATTATAATTGTAGATGGATAAATTTAAACAAACTTATACAAATTGATTTGAATTCAATTTGATTTATTTATTAATTTTTTTAAATAAATAAAATGAATCAAAATGAATATTCTTTTATTAAACAAATCAAATCTTGATATTAAATATTTGTCTAATAAATAATTTAAATTCGAACACTAAATTTTAACCTAAGTTATTGAATTCGTCATAAATTTGATTCACAAATTGATTTTACCACTCTTAGCTAAACAACTATTGAGCGAATTCAAGATGAAAAGAATTGCATTATTTTGGAAAAAGGGTCCTAGTACTACACAAGATTAAAGGCGATGGGGGAGTGGGGGGGTATTAGTTATATTTTATTTATAGACAAAATAAAGTTAATAAGGAGGGATATTAGGAGCCTTACCCCTAAGATTCATAGTGTAAAAAATATATATTTATAAAAAAAAGACTAGAAAATAAAAATATAAAATATAAAACTAATATTGAAATTGTACTTTTTGTGGCTTTGAATTATAAAAAACATTAATTATAAATTTTAAGTCAATAGTATAAGTAATTTCTCTTTCAAAATAAATAACCATTCAATTATAATTTTAAAAAAATCATTTTCCATCTTACTATGAATTATGAAGTGATGTCTCGATAAGTTTCATACTTAAAAATGCACATTCTGTTGTGGCTGTAGAAATAGGAAAGGTCAACACCAGACGAATTAATCTGTCAATTAAGAAATAGTAGGACTTCATTGTTTAAACTAATCACCAACATAGCTCAAAAATATAAGCAATGTTTTGAAATCGTGGATGAGAAAGCACATCAATCTTATAATGAACTAATTCTCCATTCAAAGCAAGCATCTCATTTGGAGTCAAATTACAAGGATAAAATTTCTAGCAAGAGAACTAATACTATCTTTTTCAAATTATTTGAACCCATCAATTAGATCCAAAGTTGAGCTTAAAGTAAGGAATTCCATAGTTTGCTTTGGGAAACTACTATTTAACTCTATCAATTGAAAATTTATTACAACATTAAATATATCAAAGTGATGATGATTTTCAACTATAATATAATCTTTTTGTTGATAAGAACGTCATGTGCCTTCCATATAACAAACAATAACATCAAGCATAGTAACACCATATTTTTCACAGGAGGATACTACACTTTTAATAAAATCATCCATCCACTATCTCGAAACTCTTGCAAATGCCTTTTGTACTTGAGATATAATTCAAAGTATTCAAGATGTCCAATGATTTTTTTCATAATGCTCGACAAAGAATATAAAAAATTTCCAATAAGTTTAATTAAACAAAAGCAAATAAACATAAACGATTTCATCTCTTTGTATTTACTTTTAGCTTCTCCATGTATATCTCGATTAGATCTATCATCAATCATCTTTCCTAAAACTTTATGAGTTGCACCAGAAATCTTTATAAACCTACTAATTGAAGTAAATGTGAGCTCCAATAAGTATCTCTAACCTTTTTTAAGGTTCTGAATTGATTAGCCCCTGTACTAGTTTTAGGCTCTTCTAAATAAGCTATGAAATCTATAGTTTCTTTTTCTCTGGTAGATCTTAGCTTAGGATAATGTTTGAAAGGAACACTAGCAAAGTTAACAACGAAACTCAACTTAGAAAAAAAAAATAGTCATACCTCATGCATTTCTTTAGATATTGCAACTAATATGATTTGTAGTCGATGAGTAAAACAATGTATATAATAGGCATATGGACAATCATTGTGAAAATAAAAATCGTAATCCATTCCATTCACCCGCCATATTACTATCACCATCATACCCTTAATCTCTTAATTTTTCAACTAAAAGATTATACCAAGCAAGGGCATTGCATATCCCATTTTTAAAGTCAAGTCCTTTGTTTCATCAACATTCACAATTTCAAAGAATCATTCTCGAGTAAACCTATCATAATCAACATATCTCAAAATAATACCAATTTGTTCTTGAGAGATTCATCAAGTGTCTCAAAACTAGCATA
Source organism: Luvunga scandens (assembly GCA_030449905.1). Classification (NCBI taxonomy): domain Eukaryota; kingdom Viridiplantae; phylum Streptophyta; class Magnoliopsida; order Sapindales; family Rutaceae; genus Luvunga; species Luvunga scandens. Next base: position 4,765 of record JASUUG010000988.1, read on the forward strand.
TAAAATTTAACATCGCCAACTTCCTCTTGAATCTTGTGTTGTGCTTTATTAACAATAATATTCCATAACTCCATTTGAACCTTAAGTGCTATGTATTGGGCATTTTTAGGAGTACTTTCTAACATAATTTTATTAATCTCCTCATTTATTGTTGCTAACAATTTAATTAATGCGATAAAGTTTCTATGATTAAGAGAATTAACTGACTCATCATCATGAAAGCTCATGCTTGTTTCGCTAACCATTTGGTAGCTACTATTGAAGTTTTGAGTCACAATCTAATCTTTAAAACTTGTTGTGAAGATTAATATAAGCAAAAGGACATGTTTCTTCACAATAATTTTATTGATATATCATATATTTCTAATAATATAAGAATATCTTCTTATTCTGTTCTAGCTTGATCCATACCAAGAAAAATAATTTTGCTTAACTAAAATGTGTGGTAAAAAAATATTATGATAGAAAATTTTAAAAACAAAAAAGTTTATAAACAAAAAATATTATGATAGAGACTTTATGGTTAAACCAATTTCGTAAAACTAATTCTAATTGCTTTGAATACAGATTTTTTTAATTGATGGGTATTTTTTCTTTGCTTAATTAAATTAAATGGATAACCTATTTTTCGTTTAACTAGTTTAACATTGATTTATAAGTTTTATCTTATTTTTACAAGTGTTTATTTTATTCACAGTTTTAAAAACTAGTTTACTTGTTTTACCTTTCATTTTCTAATTTTATGTATAATTTATAAAATTTATATTTATCATGGCATTAATGCCATAATTTTAATCACAGCAACATAGAATTTTCCTAAGAAAATTACTATTTTTGTTTTCATTTACTACTTTCAAAATAGGTTACCAAGCATATTTTTCAAATTCAAATTATAAACATAAATTAACCGAACTGAATTTAATTCTAGTTCAATTGGTTATTAACCCTAACTCTTCAAATTTGTTCTTTCTCAAATCCCATCTAAAAATTAACAAATTAACTAAATAACGAGCAAATTTCTCATAATCCCATCCAAAAATTAACTAACCATCACCTTCTTCCTTAGTCAAAATTGTTATGTGAGAATAGTTCTCACTCTTTATATATTGATTTAATCTTTATATATATATATATATATATATATATAGAGAGAGAGAGAGAGAGAGAGAGAGAGAGAGAGAGAGAGTGTGTGCCCTTATTTTTTTTTCATGTGGACATGCTTTTAAAGCCGTTCAGTTTAATAGAGTCAGAATTTAATATTATTAAACAACATGACATTGTAGTGCATTAAAACTTAACTCTATTAAACCACATGGCTTAATAGCATGTTCACATTAAAGAACATAAGGGTGTCTGCCTCTTCGATAATGTGAACATGCACAAGTCCTCGTGCAACATGCATAAGTCCTCGTGTAATTTTACTTCATGACCTCTTCGATAGACAGACTATTGATTCATTACTGAAATTACTTAAAGAAGGAGATGAAAAAGAAAAAGAAAAGAAAAAAGGCAGTGGCAGAAAAAAAATAGAAGAAAAAAAGAAGAAAAAAAGAAGAAAGAAAAGAAAAGGAGAAAAAAGAAGAGGAGGAGGAGGAGAAAGGGGCGGCTAAGTCGGTAGTGTGTGACTGTGACCTTGTATGTTAGAGTTAGATGGGTATGGGTTTCTAAATTTTTTCTCTTTTTTTTTAATTTACTTAATTAACTCAATCGGGTTGACTATTATGTCTGGGTTAAATTTGAACCAAATACAACTCAATCGGTTTTGAGTTTTGAACCCAAACGGGTTCAAAGTTTCAATCTAAACCATACCAAACTCAAAATAAATTTCAGGTTCAGTCAGTTCGGGTTAACTCGATCCTAATGTCCACCACTAATGGCAATGAATTTTGGGTTTATTTTCATTTCGGCCAGCCCGATCCAAATGCCCACCTCTAATGTCAATAAAGAAGGGAGGGAAAGGGATCAACATCCATGTACGCATCTCTGATACTCTACTTGTTATTTTCGTACCCTCCCCATTCCCATCATAATTAATTGCGGGGAGTTGAGAGGGGATGGAGATCCTTGAATAATAAAAGGGGATCAAGGATTCCAAAATAACTAATATTCTTACTTTTTGAACTTGATTTAACTATATTAAAGTTAACGCATAAAATCATATTACCAAAACAAAAACATCAAAATAGAATAAAATAATTAAATGATTTCTATTAGACTAAGTCAAATGTCATCAACATTACAAGATCATCTATGAAATTAAGCAAAAGTAAGCTTTAAATTCATAAAATTGATAATATCTCTTGCATTAACATTAATCCATTACAAAAATAAAACTATTTCTTACTTATGAATAAATTAATTTTAGTAAACTTAACTCAAATCTTTATTCTAGCACTTATTTATATTAATATTATAAATATTATGATATTTATTACTTAAATCCATATTGTTACTATTAAACTAAGAAGGATTGGTGATTTAATTAATTTCTTGTCCTTTCCATTAATAAAAAATTAGATATAAAATTTTTCATATCCTTCTCGAATGAGAAAAATGGCTCACGCCCGTGACATGCAACTTTTTCCATCGCTAAACCAAATTGCCCTAGAAATTTTGGTATTCATTTCTAGGTATTCACATTATTTGGTTTTGGTCATGGCCCAGATCTTCAAAGCAGATCCATGCAAAGAGTTGTTTTACAATAATACCCTCAAATTATAATTAAAATTACATCTTTCACCAAAAACCCTCCCGGCGACCAGGCCAAACACCAGACAGAAGCCATCACAGTCACAGGCGCACAGACCAAAACGAGTGAGTGAGCGAGCGGCAATGTTGAGGCCTATTTCTAGAGCAGCAGCTGCTGCTGCACTCTCCAAACAGGGAAACGACACCGTTTTGACCTCAACCTCAGTCCTCAATCACCAATTCTTCTACTCAACAAAAACACAAACAAAATCCAGCAAGAAGAAACAAGATGATAACAAGAAATCATCAAAATCCAAATCCCCCCGATGCCAACAGCTTATCCGCCGCCGCCGTGGCACAAGCCGACTCAGCCGATGACTTGGAGTCGCTTAGGGCGCGCGCGCGCCGTTTAGCCGAAGACGATCGAAACCCCACCCGCGATGTGGGCCCCAATAACAGACCTCTCTTCACCCAATCCACTTCCCTCTCTCTGCTCACTCGCAAAGACGCTTGCACTTATTTCAAATTCAGGTATTAAAAAATGATTTTTCTCTTTTTATTATTTTTAAATTTTCAGTAGTACAAAGCGTGTCACGTGTTGATTGGTTTGTATGCGCTCAGCGAGGACGGACTTAACGCCATGTTACCGGAGGGGTTACCGACGGGGACATTGGCGGAATTTAAAGACTCAATGCGGTATGAATTGCTTGTGAGGCAAAGCTTTTGGGATATTCGCGATAATTTCAGGCGAATTGTTGATCCTTCCTTACAATCAACAAACGGTGAATTAACTAATTAGTTAATTAATTAATTTTTAATTATTATCAAGTTAAATTATTGTCTTTACTGTGCCTTCAATTATTTAGTTTGTACTAGAGATTTGGTAGATTTTGGTTAGTTGTAATGGTGCACGTGCTTGTGTGGAACAAGGGTTTGTGGAGAAATAAAGCTAGAGTATTTTGTTTAGTCAAATATTATTTTTCAACAGAAGTTGTCATTTTTACTAGGTTTTGATGAAGGAATTCTGTGCTTTTTAAATCCTTTTTTCATCTCAAACACAGTACTAAATCTCATGTGCTACTCATACATTGGGACACAGAAAAGTCTGTAGATGCAATTATCCTAGAGTTGAATTTGTGAAATATGTGCTACATTTAGAGTGTATCTTTTAAATGCTGTGCTAATACTTAGTTTGGAAAGTGCTGCAGCCAAATTGTTTAGTAAATGTCCACTTTTACTTAGCAGCTAATGTATGTCATTCGCACTCCTGCATATGCTTGACAAGCAGCGATTTCATCCCTCATTAGCTGTGAGTTAATTGAAAGCCACGACACCTCAAATCCCAAACATATCCTTTGGCTTTTAGTTTTTTCCAGGGCCAAAAATTAGGAAGCAAATTGTCTTGGATGGTCCTCTTTGTTGTGGAAAGAGTATAACACTTGCAATGCTTGTTCACTGGGCTCGTGAGGAAGGTTGGCTGGTGTTATATGTCCCTAGAGGATGGGAGTGGACTCATGGAGGATATTTTTATAAAAACCCACAAACTGGTCTTTGGGATACTCCTCTTCAGGCTGAAAATGTCCTCAAAGCAAGTATACCTCTTTCCTTTTTCTTTTATTGTAGATAGTATTAGATTTTGTATGGATTGATAAAAAACTGTTGTCATGAATGATTAACAGTCACTTTTGTAACTCTATATGGTCTAAATTTAATGCTGATAATGGAATGAAAGTATAAAATTCCTTTACTCTTTACTGCTGGACAGACAACACTAGGCTGGGGGAGAGGCATTAAGCAAAGGAAGCTATTATTCTCATAATGTCAACATAATGTCAACAGTGAAATTATGGTTGTTGACTATAAGCTGGTAGATACATGTCCCTACATTTATGGTGGAAATATTTTGGGAACACCCATTCCGCCTTTTATGCTTTCATGCTTGATTCATCTTTTAGATATACAATGGAATTATATGTTCTTNAGATGTGTCGCCCATCCATGCTATACTTTTTGTTGCTTTATGGGTTAATTTTTTCTCCAGGACTTCATCAAGTATAATGAATCTCGTTTGAGAGAATTACCATGCCAAATACTTGATCCTATTCCTCAGGGAGAAGGAGCCGGTGTTGGATTGTTGAAAGGGGTTGATTCCAAGGAAATCTCGAAAGGTTCAACTCTATACAATTTGGTTCAAATGGGAATCAACCAAATGCATGCATCTGTCAGTGTTGTAGTTCGTTTGAGGAAAGAGTTATCACTTGTGAAAGATATCCCTGTGCTTGTTGCTGTTGATCAAGTGAGCACCAGTTCTAGTTCATTTATTTATTTATTTGTATTTATATTTATTAAAAGGTAGAAGGTGGGCAAAAGCCCAAATTAATTTTTAACACCCTTTCTCCCTTAGGAGGAATATTCAATTTTTTGAACAGTTTCTTTCTCCTTTTATTTATTTACTTTTTTTTTTTCTGTTCTAACTTCTTGAGATTGACTGCAAATGTTTACAACTATCTGCTATCTCTTTCACTCATTTGTTGCGATTGCTTGTCTCCAGTATAATAACTGGTTTACATTCAGTGAATATGAAGAGCCAGTAACTATTCGCTCTACTCGACCCGTACACGCCAGAGAACTTGCAATGGTTAGTATCAACTCTTTCTTTGCTCTGCAAATTGTCTAAAAGGTTGCTTTCTATTAAATGATAATCTGTACAATATTAAAGCAATTCTGTATCTGCCTTTTGAATTTTTCCTAAGGCTTACGACAATTCAAATATCTTTAGATGGACTGGATGCTTTTACCAAAAGGTAACCTCCTAATGGTGTCAAGCACGCTTTTGAATACAATTATAACAGAAATGCTTGTCATCGGGTTCTGATGATCCAATCTTCGGCATCTGGATTGGCTTTTGTCCGTGTGCCTTTAATCTTTTCAATGGCAGTTAATATCTCATCTCTGTGGTATATCTGTTTGTAGTAAACCATGTTAATTCTTTGCTTTTCTTGGCAGGTGAATGCTTTTAGGTCTATGATGCATAATGACATGATGGTGGGTGCTTTCTCTCATTCAACTGCAGTAGGGAAGCTTCGCAAGGACTTGCCACACGCTCCAGTAGATGCCCGCATTAATTTGCCTCACTACAGTCTAGATGAAGCAGCAACTGTTTGCCACTACTATCAGATTTTAATAATTGACAGGATTTCCAGATTTTAAATTTATATAAAATTATTATGCCACCTGATTTTCTTTAGCATATTCATAATCCAAAAAAGAAGGTTTGACATTTGCAGCTGCATTTCATACCATGAATGAAAAATTTTGTGCTTCATTAAGACTGATATTTCTGAGCTACATGATTCGCGTAACCATATATAAGGAAAAGGTTGCATTCTCGGAGGAACATTTGTCCATGAATGAAGATTTTGTGCTTATTCAAGTAATAATAGAAGACCCTTGGATTAGACCTTTAGGTCAAGAAAAATCCCTTAGGTCCACCTACCTAGGATATTTATGTCCCACAGAGTTTGCAGACTGCCAAGGTTGTAGGGGCTGACAGTAGTCCCCAGTTCAGAACTTGGTGAACATAAAAAGGTTGAGGGATTTCCGTGTACCAAAACAATTGGGGGGTGAATTTCCTTGCTGCAGAATTATTTAGGTAAAGTGGTTTTTTGCTGAATTCCTTTCACTTCTCAGATTTTAATATGTTATAAAAAATAGGGAAGGATGTTAGTGCTTGTGATCATAAGGGGATTGAGTAAGATAATTAACCAAAAAAGGTTTGAATACTTTCCAGATCACAAGCTTGACAATTGTTCAGCTGCTTTGTCAACAATAGTAGGGCTTCTTTGAACCTATTGATTCTGTAACTTGGACCTGAACTATGTGCCTGTCAATTAATCAAGTAAAAGAAGAATATGAATTTCCAAAGCTATGTAGTGTTATGTGTGTTTGCTGACTATGACAGGCAAAGATTAGTAAGCCATGAGGTATTTTCTGAGGAAAATTGAAAGAAAGTGTATTATTTAGCTAATGGGAATGGAGCAGAGATGAGGATGTTAGTTCCATTGATGCACTGACAATAGCATATTTGTTCACATGGCTTCCTGCTTCATCGGATTCAGAATACTAGTGGATTGAGTCCTTAACACTGATGAAATCAGTGACATTAGGGATTCTCATATTCAGTTTAATTATCTGGTTGAGATCATTGTTTATCGACATGAAGGATGCTGTTTAAAACTGATGCACCATGCATAAATCAGATCCCATTTTGTATTCCTTTTTTTTTTCCCAAAATAAATTTTGATCTTTATGTGACATTATCTGGGTGAGATCATTGTTCATTGGCATTTTATCAACATTTTTTATAATAATGCTACAGTCACGCAACCTTTACTCAGTTTTATTGTTCCAAACCCCTATTATTATTTGAGTAATGTTCTAATTGCAAGTTTATTCCCAACTGAAGTTACTGAACCAAATCTTTACAATCTATTGGCACTTATAAGTTGGATACCTTGTTTCAGTAATATACTAATTTGAGAATACTTACGTGAAATTCTAAGTGATTTTGATGTATTGTATGTTTGTTTCACAGAAAGAACTTCCACAAATTTTTGAACTCTTCACCTTTATCAAGGATCTTTGTATTTAACTTGTATTTCAAGGTATGATGAACAGTGGCAGTATTGGAAAAAATGGGGTTTGATTAAGAAAAAAGGAAGGGATAAAAAATTTGATCAAATATTAATTAATTCAAGTAATCTGCTTAATTTAGTGAAATCAGCAATACTTTCACTAATGGATAAATAAAGAAACAAATGAAAAAAGTGACAGCTTTCTTATCCTCAAATCTTCCATATACAACTCTAAACTTCTATCTTCTCATTTTAACTATATTCTATTCTATTCATATCTGAAAACTACAAGATAGGATCTCCATCCCCCTCACTCAGCATGTCTGTAAAACCTGCTTGATCAATCATACGGGCGATTAGACAATCATCAACAAAATTAGTTTAAATACAAACATGTAACAAGCATGTCAAAATTTTCACCCAAGAGCACCAAACGACTACGTCATGTAACACTTTCTACTAAAGATTCATTTATCGGAATAATTTGTCGCACAAGCATCCCCAAGAACAAATATTCTTCAATTCTTAATTATACATAATTTCGACTATTTCAATAATTAATATCTGATATGGCTGAACTGAATTCAGAAAATATGTTCAGTCTCCTATACTCTGGGCACTCAACAAAAAAAAAAACAAATTTTAACGGCAAAACCAATGGGCATTTATGGAAATAACTGAACATTCGGTTAAAAGAATAAAATCTGGGGTATAGAAATTCGAAAAAATTTATGTTTCATGAACTCATATCCAATATTCAACATCTGAGGTGAAGGATGTACTTACTTGGAGACAGTTCCGATTTTCTTGAAAATCCCCCAAGATTACTATATAAAAGATCTGAAATTGCAGGTAGCAACTTTTATCAGCCAAACAAATTTTATATAATAACATTTCATGGAACAAAAATGGCTATTGTTATGTAGCTCACCTTGCGTCAGGTGCAATTGCGCTACTGGAGGAAAAATTCAAAATCACACACTCAACAAAATACAGTAATTAAATTGTAGACTAAAAAATTTCATATTTTGGAGAGAGATAAGGGGTGGAGATAGATATTACAGTATTGTGCTCTAACAGTCGGTTCCAGCTTGAATCACCATCCGTGACTTTCACACAAGTAATAGCATTTTAAACTTGAGACATATGTAACATGGTAATCTATCCTTCTGTTCTACAGTAGTCACTTCTTTTACATTGATGTCAGTTGCAACCAGAGAGCAAAATCCACAAATAACTACAATTGATGTCTAGGTCAGAATGGAGATTGGCACAATGGGCATGATGATTTGTGAGAAGTTGAGAACCACTTGTAGAGGCAGGCTGAATGGAACTTGTGTTTGCATGTCTTGCAAGCAAGACGAGGAAGGCTATGGTTGGCAGTGTGGATGACGCTGTAACAAATTGGGCACTCCTCAACACCTTTGAATTCCTTGTCAAAATTGCACTTCCATATCCATATTGCTTCAGCTAAAGCTCCATTCAAATCAAAAGTAGAGCAAAATTAATAATCAGCCAACCACAGATGTCCTCTTAAATATAATCGTTTCCATGCCAATTAATTGATCGTTTTGTCATTCTTTAAGCTTCTCTTTTTGTCCAAGGGCCATGATGGTGGATCATAACTCCATGTATATAACCATGATCAAAGGATCTCACATCCATTGCATGAGGTAAAAAGAACAGTACACAGAGTATGAAGCCAGAGTAAGCACCTGATTACGAACAAACAACATCATTGACATCAACCACTTCCTCTGCTTCACTTCACTAATCCCTAGGCTCATACATTCAACATCAACAGGACATAATGGGTAGGATGCAGGAAGACGAATAATAAGATCCATTTTTGTCTCATCCTTTGTGCATGTGGCAACAACCTCATTTGCTGATTTGCTTACGGTAAGTGAAAAATTCTCATCGGCAATATTGGCCTTCTTTATCTGCAATAGAATGCAATTAAGTCAGCAGTGTGCCAGATCAATAGATTAAACTCATAACATCAGTAATGTCCCACTCTCCATTTCCTTTTTCAGAAAGTCAAGTCAATCACTGAATTTTAGAAAACAGTCTTCAGGTGACTAGTCAAAAGAATATCAGATAAAAAAATGTGACAACAATTAATCTTCCCAACCATGTCCCTACACATACAACAATGAGAAACCCAAAGGGAGCAGAAATTTACTAAAATTCAGCATTCCCTAGAAAGTAATTATAATTAATTTTTAGAATAAGTTGGAATCGCATATAAGCTTAAATTTTATTATTAATATTTTTTTTTATGAAATAATTATTAATATTATTATTACAACTACTATTTTTTATAATAAGCTGCTAAAACTTGGATGAATTCTATGATCACATATACTCATATAGCTTGAGGTTTGCATAATATAAGAACTTCACATAACTAGAAATTAAACATTTTATTGAGCTATATAAAACACCTGACATAGTTCATTTGCAATTAGAGGAGGGCTGCACCACACTCGTGTGAAGGACTCAACCAAAGATGAAATGGACCGGTCACGTAAGTCACTAAACCACCCTCGAACATAAGCAGGAAGAAGACAAAGCATCAAACCATAGATTGCTCCAGCAAGTGAAGCCAGTTTCACAGGTTCAACAGGCCAAAGTGATTCCACAGGAAACAATAATGACCCTGTTGTGATAGCATGTTTTGCTGCAGTAGCAGCTGCTGACACCTCAGCAGGAAGATCCCCATCTTTCTTTTTCAGATCTTGCATCACGCACAATTCCAAAGGAATATGCTGGAAAATGCAATCTAATATCACTGTATTAGCTGAATCTAGAATATACTGGACCACTCTCTCCATTTGCTATGTTAATGATGGTAATCATTATAAGTTAGATAGAAACAAAGACCATTAAAGGAATACGTTAACCTGTGGATTAGAGAAGACAATTACTTCAGACCATATATACCATGAATTATTTTTTTTGGTTGTTTTCCTTTTTTTTTTTTTTTTGGGGGGGAGGGGGAGAGGGGGGAAGAAGAGATCCACTAACAAAAAATTCAAAAGAGATAAATAGGTTCACTGTGGTAAAAGCAAATTTACCCGTTCTTGGGCTGTCAAATCCATTTCAACAATCTGGAAGGGTAACTTCTCAATCATGCAAGAGATTTCACCCTGCAAATGCACATTTTCTGATGACAAATCAAGACAGTTCGTGTCCTGGTCAACGCCAGAATCAGCACCCAAAGAAGATACAGAATCCTCACTAAGTATAGCCAACTGAGAAACAGGATCAGCTGACAAAACAGCAAAAGCAGCATACTGCAATGGTGCAATTGGCTTAGAAGAAAATAAAATAGCATATAAAGCACTCATAGGCCCTTTGCATAAACCCCAAAACTCAACTGACTTCACTGCTCTGTCTCTAACATGAGGAGATGAGTTAACAACACTTGATGCCACCAACTCCCAGAAACAAAAATGGTCAAGCCGTGATGACGTAATAACCGATGCACTTTCAAGACCATAGGAACTTGCAATAGCCTCAGAAATGCCAGTGCAGAAAAATAAGCGAAGAATACCTTCTGTGATCCGGTTTCTAACACGATCCCATCTTTCTGTTCTCAGGGGGCTGGAATTATCTGAGTCTTCAGTTCCATGACATAGCAAAATATTACGGCACAGAGAAAATGATAAAATGGCATTTCTCGCATTATTTATAGGAGAAGGGTCTGAAATAAAAACAATTTTTTCAAGCTTCTCAATAATGTCATCCAAATTATTAGAAGAAGAGCTTTCAGCAATAGCATCGTTCACATTTTCAGCAGCCTCTTCCATGATCACAACTGCTGATTGAATCCAACTACTCAAGTGTGAGAACACAAAGGACCAATCATCTTCAGTAAATTCCTTCCAGCAATAGCCAACTGAAATTACCATTAGCTGTGATAGCAACACCTGCACCACTGGCAGCTGATTGGCTATACTGCCTCCGTGCCTCTGCTTCGAAACAAATCAAGCAACAGTGTTCTCTCATCACGACTGATATTCCTCTCCAGCTTAAACAGTTCTGCTCCCCCTCTTGCACTTAGAGGATAGCAAGAAATAACCAACTGAAACCATTCTTCCATACCTGCAAGAAATAAAATGATAGCATCAATATGATTGATCAGAGAGGAAATGCCAGATTTGAATGAAATGAAGAGTTAGCACAAACTCTAATGTCCTGTACAGCAAGTTGGGGGAAAAAAGGGCTAATCATAGTTATAAAGACACAATGCTTTGTTCAGTCTCTCTCAGGGTCATGTAAAGTCAGACAGTGCAGCATACTACCAAAAAAATAGACAAGTGAGCAAAACCAGACTATTACTTAATTGAATAAATTGAAAATAGATGCTTTACCTTCTCCAGATTGCCATGTAACCAAAAGGTGGGAATAATACAGTTCGCTGGAGCCAACCTCTAATTGTATCCTGCACCTGATGTCCTTTAGAAGTATCTGAGTCAACACCTCTACCATATTCATCAGAACCAACGCTTCTATAGCTTAATGTTCGTACAAGGACACTAATAATTGGAGGAAGAATTCTCAAACAATTCTTATTGATTGCTTCACCAATAAAAAGTTTATTTACAAGCAGATCAAACAGAATCATAGCTTTGTCTCTTTCCCATATATCATTTTTTAACAAAGTGACAAGCAAAGATACAAGAGCTCTCAGGAAGTGTTCTTCAATAAGCTCCACTTTATCATCTAAAGGAGGCCATATATCAAACAAACTCTGTGAACTGTTTCCTCCATGAACAAGAGCACCATCAAGTAAAATGTTAAAAATGGAATCTAACAAGTTTTGCTGAGAAGCTGAATTTCTACTCTTGGCATGTGAACACAGCAAAGGTAAGAAAGAATATAGGGCATTGCCTCCCGGCCATTTCCATGTGCATAATACTTCAGCAGCAAGCCAGGCTCTAGAAGGAACCGCACTAATTGTTTCCTCAGGCGGAGATGGACAAGCATGCGTAACATGACCAGCAACAACTTTTTGAAGCCCAACTTTTGAGATAATCTTATCAATTAAAGAAACAAACCTGTGATGCCCAGATACCTGCTCATGATTATATTTTTGAAACATGTCAGCTGCTAAATCCAGTTATGTGACAAATTCAATTATTACTGAATTGATCAAACTATGTCCTCTTTCACAGGTACAGGTACTGGTCTGAGGACAGATAAAAAGCTCAAACACTGTTTCCTAAAGAGTAGTAAAGCATACAGATTTTTAATGGTGAGCTTCTCGGGGGATGGCTCTTGTTCTCATACCACACTAGTCTTACCGAGTGTCACTGTAACTTGGTATATCACTCTATTCCTCAATACAAACTTGGGATAGTAAAGGAAACAAAATTACTCACCTAAACTGTGGTACTCTTCACTTACATTGACTTCTTAGCCCCCAGATACAATAAAATCAATCCTTTTTTTTTTTGGGATATTTGTCATCAGAGCATCTTTTTAGTTTACAACCACTAACACCAGAGATTTTATTTTCTTAGCTGCACTGGATTGGCATTACGGGTAAGCACAATGTCTTTTTTTCAGGAAAAGTATACAAATGGAGGTTGACAACTAATTATGAGATTATTGACACTTAAAGATTGTAAAGCAACCAGATAGCCTAGAATCATGACTTAGTAATCCGCATACAGCTTGCACAACAGCTAAAACGGCACACACGGTTGATTTAAAAGTTCAAAATCAAAATCTGGAAGCGGTTGAACATAAAAAGATTTCCATAGGTTGAAGAACTAAGATTAGAGACGAAATCATCTGTCATTACAGCCAAGAATGCTGAGCAAAAGAAGAGGTACCATAAAAAAAGGCACAAAGGAAATGGAACTAGAGCACATGGTACCCCAGTTCATTGGACACATAAAGATAAGGCTATGTCAATACTAACAGTTACAACCCCACATTCTACCAAAACATTATTCCATATTATGCATCCTAACGTTGTTCCCTGAAATATGTCCAAACTTTGCAAAAATTCTTAAATAGACATGTAAAAGCAAACAAAAAAGTAATAGCACAACCATCACACTCCCCCCCCCCAAAAAAAACCACAATAAATTAATGAAAATGTCTACTCACATATATATTAAGAGACTCATGTTCAGTATTTAAGGCATCCGATTCCTTTGGGGTGCTTAAATTGGGATTGATCCACAAAGGCCATGTGGCATCCCTGCTCAGAAGCTGGTCTAACAGATTTTGTTCCTCATATGGATTCTGACTAAGATACTCGAGTATTTCAACCATCCACGAGTAGCACAAAGATACAAGTTTATCACTCTTTATATTATGTTCCTTGAAAATGGCATTCGTAACAGAGCGAATCAAGATACTCCACAATTTCTTCCGATTGTAAATGTTGAGACTTCTCCAGAATCCATTGCTTATCTTGGAATGAAAAACATGCACGGATTTACAAACAGTCAACCGTGCATTGATTTTCTTCATGGATTCATCATCAAGTGTATCATCTAACACTGTAGCCATGCTACACTCCCAGTCAATGATAAATAGTGCAGCTGAAATACTTGAAAGAAGGCTACTTTCATCATCAATTGTCTTTAAGCAAAAGAAGCTACCATCAAGTATGTCCAATGTAAACTGCGCCATCTCAATCACATTTACAGATTTTCCAATTTCAAACCTGAAATCTTTTGCTTCAGAAGTTAATAAAGAACTCGCATCTCTAACCCAAGTGAAAGAGGATTCCCCAAGAAATGTGATTAATTTTTTAAGAAGCTCCTTGAATATCATTATCAATACGTTTGTAGACACAAAAGAAACTTGATTGCCTTCAGTTGAGCCACCAAGAAGAGCACTGCAGGTAAGACAATAAGATTTGCATGCAAGTACAAAAAACATAAAAAGAGAAAGAAAGAACTCAAATAAGCAATTATATATTTATGTGCTTAAAGAACACAATTAAGATGCCTTCATATGAAAAAAAAAAAAAAACAATAATCACTGGCCCCAAAATACGTACACCTTGTCATTTTAATACAGCTTGAGCATCTTCTATGGATAGAACAAGAGCACTTCACAAAGAAGGGGTTTGTTAACATAGATAAAATCTTTCATCATTGTATTATGAACGCATTTCCTTGAACTGAGTATTTCCTAGGATGCAATGTGCTGGACCAGTACTTACATGTTGGATAAAACCGGTGATGAGCTAGTTTTATATCATGTATTTTCAAAGTATACAATTGCACCAAATTGGCATCTGAAGCCAATCAAAAATAAGGGTTGATGAGGTTGATTAAAGAAGTTCTTCAATAAGATTTGCACATGTTACCACGTCATGGGAAGAACAAGAATGAGAATGAATTTAATATCACTTAGGTAATTCCTAATGTTACCACGTTTCTAATATTTAATGTGGTAAGAATATTGATCAAATCAAACCAGAGTTGGAGGTCAGTTCCGGCACTCAAACCTAAATGATCAAATTTTCATATCTAGACTCTTTATTAACATACCGCATTAACCGCGCATCAGAAATGCCAAAAGGAGGAAATGAACAGGCAATAGCAACAGCAATAGAATCCAGAAGCTCATGATGCAAATGATCCAGGTGGGAACGTTGCCAACTTGTGGAATGTTCTCCCACCTTCTGTTTAGTAATTGTATCTCTTAACTTCTCCAAGAGCATTGCTAGTACAAGTATATGGCTGGGCTCTAAGGAGCCAGGCTCGAACCCAGAATGCTTTACATTAGCTGCATATGACATTACAGCACACCATTGGTCAAGAAAACATTCTTCATCAAGCAACATAAGCAAAAGATCCAATCGAGAGCTCATGGAATGATTACAGCCATCCAGGCACCAAGGCACAAATGTTTCCTTAAACACTTGCAGAAAAGACCCTGAATCCACCACCTGCTCCCCATCATCAGTAATAAGGAGTTTGCGAACAATCTTGCGTGGTCCAAATACTGATATCGAAACTGATAAAAGTCTTATACCATTTACAGAATCCTAATGTAAAAGATAAAAGGAGAATAAATAATAAATAAGAGCACATGAGAAAAATGCATTTGAAAATATGCAAAAGGACATCCCCAAAAAAGTATAATAGTATCTCATATCCAATACCCCAAAGAGCACCAAGAAGAAAACCCCTAGAGGATTTTGATTCATGACACAAAAACTCCTAGAGGATTTTGATTCATGACACAAGCTATTCTACATGCTTCATTCTCTCAAAAACACAAAACGCCTCAAGGTTCCTATTAGAATGGAAGGGAGGACATTAGGCTTATCGACTCTGTCTTCGGAAAAACTTTTATAATAGAGTACGCTCCCAGGCCAACCAAACCATGCACATAGGCTGAGAGCAAAAGTCTCTGTTTAGGATTCTGTTGGATGGGAGCACTAAACACATTTCAACAGACCCCAAACAAGTAGTAGTAAGCTTGGTGTAATAACAGTCAGCATACATGTATTTAAGAACATCATGGGCAAATTATTAAGGGCAATACATACTTACCAGAGATTTTATCATTGGGAAAGATTTGGCCAACATTGGTCCCACTAAATAAACCAAAGGCCAATCTTCACCTTTCTGAATTGCATGTTGCTCCAGTAAAGATAAAAATTTAATGATCTGCTCTCCACTAAATAAACCGAAGTTTTCTTTTTGCTGAACCACCTGCAAGCAAGTCTCATGGAATGTTGTACAGAAGGAGGAAAGCAATTCATGTTCCAGCAAGTATATGCCCGAGAGAATTTCAACGATGCATTTTCCCAATTCTTGGAAATAACTCTTAGGATACTTCATATTCAGTGTGTCTGCATTCTTCTCATTGAAAGGTAGATTGCTATCCTCAGGTGGATTCTTAGACATTCCTGAGAGTTGGCTGTTCTGACCTTTTGAGCAACCAAAGAACAGGTAATCTTGCCACAAAAGCTTCACAAGAATATTGTCAACAAGAGCCACTCGAAAATGAAAAATGGAATCAACACCATCAAAATATCTAGCACAGCACAGAACAAAGCAAGCATAACTAAATGCATATACATATTACGAATATATGGGCCACTAGATGCAGCAGTATATAGAAGGAAAGCTGTTCAACAAAAGCACACCTGGATGAATTAAGTAATCCCCAAAGGAAACATTCTTTGAATGCCCCGAAAAATGCTTTATGATCTGAATTTGAGGGATGTGGCTGGTTCCTTCCAGCCCACAAGCTATTAAAAAAATCTTGAAAGAATTTATCTGCAGCCACTGCTTTAGGAGGCACAACATCTAAAAACAGAACCAAAGCAGGATAAGAAACCTGCTGAGATCCAAAACACCCATTTTTAAGAAAATGCCAAAACCGATTCAGTATAGTTTTCTGAGCATTCAACACCATCCAACTGTCTGGGAATCGCTTTGAAAGTAATAATATCGCATCCCACATGGAAGAATGACAAACAGGATCCTTTTCCTGGAAAGCACCAAGAATTATAGTCGCAATAATTTTCAAATTTCCTTCATTAAACACATGTGGAATGTTTTTAATATAACTCTTTAACACCGAATATGTAGCTGATCGTATAGAAACACTTTGAGATTTCAGAAAGTCTAGAAAGTATTTATGATCTGAGAACAACTTTTCCGAGAACGAATCAGCAATTGCCCTAGCCTTAGATGCATGTTTTGGTTCAGCAGTTATGTTCTCAAAACCAGGTCTTCCAAAGTGTTCACAAGCTAAAACATCAAGAATTGTTGCCAATGCGAGCAATGATGATGATATCACCTGCACTCCAAGAAAATAAAGTCAAACTCAGGACTAGATCAAATGATAGGACAAATTACATTAGAACAAATGGAGAATGTAACAACCACAATTACAATGATGCTGAAAGAAATGAATAGTAGCTCCCTATATTTTGTTTAAAACATTTAGAGAAGTTTTTACTGATAACTAATAAGTACTAATAAGTACCCTATACAAGACTTTCCTTGAATGGTAGGGTCGACTAATATTAATTTATGTTCACACTTAAATCATAAAAATAGAAAATGAATTCCAAATGTCAAATGGTGCCCCTGATCCACACCTGCTGGTGCATCTCTTCCAACTCATCCAAGGCAACGGCTTTATCAGACAGATTTTGAGGTGTAAGCTTGAGGTTTTCTTCCAAATATATGAATACCTCTGTTGCACATAGAAGCAAAGCGTCTAATCTCTTTTCCTGGGCAGGAAAGGCTGCCTGTTGAAAACAGCCAAGGAATGAGACGAAATAAAACTAAAGCAGTAACACCCAAAATTGGGGGATACATAGGTAGCTTTTTTGATACGAGAATAGAAGATAAATTGAAGATACTTTCCAACATCATATGTAAGAACATTAAAATTTTTTTGATAAACATCAAAATTATCTGTAAATTGGTCGTTACCCACACAGGATAAGCAAAGATAAAAAATCATAATTTGATCAAGTCATCAAAAGAAGTGAAACTCTCTACCCACCAGTACCAGAAACTATTGGTAGGTATAGAAAATTCCCTGTTGTCCAACAAGTCATCAAAGGAAGTGAATCTCTATCTAGCAGTTCCAGAAACTATTGGCAGTTATAGAAAATTCCCTGTTGTCCAACACCAATTGTTTTGACAGAAAATGTCTATGCTTGATTAGTCATCATAAGAATTAAATGATAAGGATGCAAAGGCTGCCTCAGAACTGCATTGCTTAAATGATAAGAACTGCCGCAAATTTTTCAGGGGTTCAAATGGGCAAATGGCAAGGATTGAGGCCCAATTTCATAAAATCTGGGAGCTCAAGCAAGATAAGATATGGAATAATGTCCCAGGTTTAGGAGCAAATTTCCCCTTAGAATAGTACGATAATGTACGTACAAAACCTGAAGTATTATTCTCATTATTTTTGCATTAATTAAAATGAGTATTAAGTCATTATAATTTTCATTTCTTTTACCGTCTTCGATCAACACCTCAACAGATAGTTCAGTTCCAATACAATGCTTTGATGTATAGAATTAGCTCAAGAATGTTGTACACCCTCCACATTGAGTTGATACACAACTTATTTTACCGCTTTGCTTCTGAAACAGTTTGCTCAAGTTTAGAACTGAGAAAATTGAGGGGGATTAAAAAAGACCTGTAATGATCGCTTTGCAGCTTGAGAAACTTCAGAATTTGAATCAAACTGAGAAAACCACCACGGACCCATCAAAGACTTCAGATGCGGAGCCAAATCTCTCCTGAGTGCATACAAGTGATTTTGCAAGCAAATTCTCAGCATAAATCAACACAATAAATCAAGCAAAGAAATAATCTACTGTATTGAATTCAACGGAAGATTGTTGAAGATAAACTTGCACATGCAAATATGAGAGACATTCAAAAAATTTTGAAGCATATGAATAAAAAACGAGGCAAGTGGACAAGGGTTATACAGAATCTCATAGGTGCCCACATATTGGACCAGGGTTATACAGAATCTCATAGATGCCCACATGTTGGACCAGGGTCATACAGAATCTCATAGTTGCTCACATATTGGACCAGGGTTATACAAAATCTCATAGGTGCCCACATACAGAAGGTAACAGTTTTATTTCACTCTCGACCTCTCTACATGGCTCACAAATACTCTCATGTCACTTAAAGCACTCCACCCTTGCAGTGGATAAATTAATCTCCTTACCAGATGTAGATTCATAAAGGAAAAGACGAATATAGTGGTTGCCAAATTAAAATTTAACATAAAAAGGAACCACATAAATGCATATCTCAATGAAAATAACTAATAGTAGGCAAGAGAAGGAACCAATGATGAGGCTCAATGGCTCCAAAAAGATTCAAGAAACATATAACCCCAAAAGAAAACACAAAGTTACCCCTGATCTTTCATTTTTCGGTGTAAAACTTACTTATCAAGCTAACTTCCCAGAAGCAACACAAGAACTAGGTGATAGGACGTAACATCTTTAAAGATAAAAACCAAAGCAAATGAAGTTTCCCAGATTTTCAGATAAGTTGTATCAAACAGAAGTAAAGGAGAAGATAGCTATAAATCAAGAATCCATCATACCCAACTGTGATGACAAGACTAGTCATCGTCTCATGGGTGGCTCGCCGAACCTCTCTACTATAATCCAGCAACAGCCTTTTGTATTCAAATGCCTACACAGAAAGAGCAATATACCAAATATTACGCAATAGAGGAAAACACCCGATTTACCAAAGTAGAATTGAACTTAATTAAGCATAACTCTATTGCCTGCAGGAACTATAGTTCAGTATAGTTTTTCAATATGTATTCGTTATATCAAACACTAAAAGTAATGGTCCATCTAGGTCTAATAATTGCTAACCAATCCAAGTGTAGTAAAACAACTCTTAAAAACAAAGTTTTGGAGATATTAGCAGACACAGATTGATGAATGTGTTATAGGCCTCAACTCAAGCCAAATTGTCTCCTCTGTTCTCTATTTCATATATAATTCTTCTACTAAAGATTAAAAAAATATTAAAAAAATGGAGCTCAAGAAGATGAACACAGTAAATTTAAAAAAAAAAAGTGAGAGAGAAACAAAAAGATTAAATATGATTAAAAATCTAAAGGCCCAAAACTCATGCACAGATAAATGCATCTATGTCAAACTCAAAACACAGAGAACTCCTTCAATCTTGCAATTAACAATAACATAGATCTATGACTCCTGAGTAAAGTGAAATTCAAAGCTGCTCCTTTCCTCTCTCTTTTTATATGCATTCCTTTCATACCCACAAGTTTAAGTACCTTCAACAATGTTTCTTTCACTTCGTCAGAGATCAGTCCCAAAATCTTAGGTAACTTGTGGAGACAATCCTTACAACCCCTGAATCCAATTAAATTAGACATTTCCCTTTGTACTTTCAAGTTACTCGAATAGGGTTTCACCATGACCACTAAATAGTACAAAGTTAGATGCTTCTATCTTAAAGTCTCACACGGACGAACATACAAGCACAAAACAAAATGCTCACATACAAACTTTCTTTTGTACTTTACATACCTTAATTGGTGTTTATTTATAACCACTAAATATAACTATACTCTTTTTTTATACTATGCACATACTAGCAAATATAATAAAATAACATACCCATTGAGGAATGATTGGTGCTATATCCTTTCCAGATTTTTCCTTAAGCAGAGCAGACAGAGATGACAAAGCCTTCAGCTGTTGAAAAATTCATCACACAAAATTATCACCAAATTGAAACAGTCACACCAATTATATTTCAACAAGTAACCAATCTAAAGTATCTAGAATTAACATACATTTTCATACTATACAACAAACACCACAGTGTCCATCATATTTTGGGAAACTTAGAGGGACATCCTCTGAGGTTGGGCTTGTCATATACAAAAAATAAATTTTTCCCCAGAGAGTTTTTCCTTGTTTTTGTTTGTCAAAATAGTTCCTTTACACCAAATCATACGCTTCTTCATTTATTATCTACGTAATAAAACAAAATGATTATACATTAATACTACCTTGGTGATGGGGTCTTTCCTAGCAAGCCTCTTCAAATGTTGTGCCACCTCACTATCTATGTCCTGCATCGCCAGTATCAAAATTACCCAAAGTTATCTAGAAGAGAACAATCATAACTACAGATACATCATTTAATCAGAACAATTCAACGTGGCCATTACAAATTAGCACATTCAAGATATGCTTGAGAGCATATCCATGGCTATGAAATAAAATCGCTAGTTGTCAAGCATGAGTGAGCAATTGAGTGATAAATATTCACTGCCAAGAAAGAATTGGGTGTCTTGCAAGCACTTTAGGCATTTGTGCGTGCGTCCACACACACACACACACACACATATATATATAGACACACACACACGTATGAGTATATATATGTATGCATACCCGCACACACATATCTATATATTAAGGAAAAAGATAGAAGGGCGGGCAACGCCCAAGTGGCATTTGTCCCCTACCTTCCCCAAGGATTTGACTCGGGTGGCCAGTCAAAGAAAACTACTTGAAACACTCAGCCAAGCCCCCAGGCCATTCGTATACAAGAATCAATTTTTAACAATAATGAAAATACGCACAATATTATTGCTTAGGAGCTATCACTGTGACTATAAAAGCATTAAAAAAAAAAAAAGCAATCATGATATAAAACGAAACAATGATATAAAACTTGCACAAAAGTGGACTTGAGAAAACAGAGTAATTTACCAAATAGGGGCTTGATTCTTCGCTAGATAGAGTAGATTCGAGGCGGGAATTACCGACGTAGCCACCGAATCCGACGGCTACACCAGCTGAAGCCGACGGCAGCAGCGACGCAGCGAGGCTGAAAAAGTAAATTAAACAAAATAAAAATAAATAAATTTACAGGACTGCTGTAATTAATTAATTAATACGTAACGAGAAATAGAGAAGAACGAATTAAAAAAATTACCGGCTGCTTGAAGGACGAGCCTTGGCTCTACTTCCATCTCCTTTCTGTTTCCCCATTCTGTTTTCTCATAAACGAAAACGCAGTCGTTTTTGTAAACAGAGAGAGAGAGAGAGAGAGAGAGAAGGCGAAGACCGGGGAGTCTGCAGCGAAATTGAATTGCAAGGGCGGTGGTCTGAATTAGGAGGTTAAAGCTTTTTCTGCAGTACAGCAGGGCATACAGTTGGAAAACAAATAGCAATTACATATTGCCACGTCAGAGATCGAGTAGGCATGCCATGCGTCGGCTTTATGCTGGGACCTGCCCTAAAGTCCGAGTAATTGATACTTACATAAAATGTATTGATGTAATTATAAATACCTGCAGTTAATTACTAGTTAGCTTGATCGTTAATGGACTGCAGAAATTATAAAAATATGGTTGCCGCCAAAATAATTATTTATTAAATAAAGCTTTAAGTAGGTGTATTTGCGGATTAAATTTTACGAATTAGATATCAATTTATATTTAATTTATTATTTTATAGATTATAATTTTTTAATTCAATCCAATCCACAGATTGATTAACTTCAATTCGTATTTAATTCATACGTCTGCAGATCGAATGTAGATTTAACTCAATTCATATCTAATCCATTAATTTACTCATTAGTTTACGGATTAAAATTTTTAATTTTATCCAATCCACGAACTAATGAAGTAATCTAATATATAAATAATTTTAATAAATTAATTGTTTAAATAAAGATAAAATAATACATTCAAAGTTTTAAAATATAATATACCAAGATTAATTATTCAAATAAAGCTACAATAAGATTTTCAAAGTTTCAAAATATAACACACCAAGATTAATTATTCAAATAGAGCTACAATAATACATTCAAAGTTTTAAAATATAACACCGAAATTAATTGTTCAAATGAAACTACAATAATACATTTAAAGTTTTAAAATAAAACACATCGAAAAGAAAAATATCCACCTCCAATTTGTGCTTCGTACTTTAACCTAAACAAAATAAACATAATTGAAATAAATAACAAATAAAAATTTTTATTTAATAAAAAATTAATTAATATTTACCTTTATCATTCCATCAAATGCTATCAAGCTTCATCAAATTTGTTCTTATCAGCTCCCAAAATCTCTGTATGTGTAAGACAATAAAATGTCAATTTTTAAAATAGAATAACAATATAAAGTCAAATAATAATCAATAAATAAAATTAAAGTTAAATTGTTATATTTTACCTGTTTCAATATGTTCAATCTCATCTATTGCTTCATCAAGATTTATCGAAATTGAGCGTAACCAATTTTGTGTGTAAATTAGTACCTCTAAATTTTTTTGTTTGCTTATGACTTTTTGTTTTGTATATTTAATTATTTAACAATCTTTTTATTTTATATTATTTTTGAATAGTTGCTGTTAGTGGATTCACTTGATTGGCGCTAAGTGACAAATTTTTTGTTTGCTTATAACTTTTCGTTTTGTATATTTAATTATTTAACAATTTTTTTATTTTATATGATTTTTGAATAATGGATAAAGTATATTAATATTATGGTGTTAATGTAAGTATGTAAAAATTATCACATAATTACTTATTTATTAGTAATATCACATTTATAAATTTTTTTAATTATATATATATAGGCACACGTGGTTTTGGGGACGATTGCCTACTTAAGATTAAAGTAGCGCCCCTGCTAACAGCTTAAGCTTTTAGCATAATGGGTAAGCGCCTTAAGATGGTATCAGAGCCAGTCACGGGTTCGAGTCCTTGGAAGCTCCAGACGCCTGCGAATTAAAAATTTCAGCAATGTCTGGCCAGGTACTGTGGGCCCCCGGTGCGTGGGGCCCACCAGCTAAGGGTCCCCCCAGTGTCCCGGTTGAGGGGGGGGAAGGGAGTTGAGGAATCAACCGTGCACACGTGGTCTTGGGGACGATTGCCTACTTAAGATTAAAGTAGCGCCCCTACTAACAACTTAAGCTTTTAGCACAATGGGTAAGCGCATTAAGATGATATATATATACATATTTTATGGATATAAAGATTTTTGCAGATTTATAAAAGTAAATCCATATTCGATCCACCAACTACAGATTTTCAAAATTTCAATCCAATCCAATCTATTTAATCCACGGATCGGATTTTTACGGATCAGATGGATTGAGCGGATCGGATTGAATTCTGAACATCCCTAGCTTTGAGAGCCATGGGTAATAAAATTCACGTTAGAATCACTGAACATCTGAAAAGACCAAATTACCTATCTATGCAAAGTGATTGACATTGCTAATTAATAAAAAAATTACATAAAACTAAAACAAAGCCACTGTCATTATCGCTGTAAATAAACGGTAATATTTTGAGCAACAACATCTGTAAATGAAGGTTTTTGCAAGTCAGCAAATTACCATAACACAGTTTCATCTTCATCTTCTTCCTAAGAAATCTTTGCATTTGTTTCAAACTTTTCATCCATTCAGCTCATTGATAGAAGCATTCAACATAATCAAAATCAAATATTGTCTCAATCATAGGGATTCTCAAAGCTCAAACACATCTAACCAATCAAACATGCAAAAAGTTTATGAGCCAGCTCGGAGGAACATTTTTAATGGTGACTCATGAGATTTTCAAACCAAATCTACAAATGTGGTATGAGAGCTGAAATGATGAAATCTGAATTGGATGATAATCCTCACAAACTTTATTATAGATGCCCAAATAAAACAACTTGTGGATACTTCAAATGGTGCCTTTAGAAAAGGATGATTTCAACAATCGAGCTGTGTTTGAAGGGAATTTAAGTGCAATTGTGGATCGTGATACCCTGAATGCTACAAAGGCAAATGTGAAAAAAGTGGAGACTATTACGAAGAAGTTAAAAAAGTTAGGATTTAGAGAAGAGGAGATGAAGATGATAAGGTACCTATATCTAGCTTTACCTATGCTCAATTTAGTGATGATCAAGAAGCAATATGTGTAGGGTAATTTTTAAAAACCTCCCTTAAAATTTGAGTTTGCTGCAAGTAAATGACCAAAATCATTTTATTTGCAAAAAAAAATACATTTTTGCTCTATTTGGTTGTTGTTTGCATAGTTAAGGGCATTGTTGACATTTTGCAATATTGCCAAAGACTTTGCAACTATATTTTGCCTTGAGCACAATGGTTTGCCATTTCAATTACTGTGTTTTGACACAAATAAATACCCAAACTTGCAAAAAGAAGTTTTAATTTTTATAATAATGCTCAACTCTTCTTTTGTTCAAGCTCGTTTGAACTTCCAATTGTCTACTTATTGTGTCTCCTTCCCAATCTTCATTTATGCAAAGCTATTTTACTTGTTGTTTCAGCAAATGACCGTCCTTATTATCCATGATGTACTGCAGGAAGTTTCGCTAGTAACCCACGAGCACAGACCTTTATGTCAAATGGAATCAGAGGTGAGCTTTTTGAAAAATCACTCTTATCTTTTTTTTTCATTTCTTTGTAGCCCGAAAAAATGGTTGATTTGGATACATGGCTTAGGTAAAATTAGACCCAAAATAAAAAATTGACTTGTTGAGGAAAAAAATGGGTTTTCATTTGTTTAATTCAATTTAAATGAGTTAGGCTCTATAATGGCAATAAAACAAATGATAATTTAGTTGATCCATGCATCTTATTTGTTGCATATTGTCATGAATTTACAATGTTTAAGCATTTGATTGTATAGAGCTTTCTATATGGAAGTTGCTGGAAAATTATCATGATGCATTTTGAATGGCAAATGATTAGGAATAATACCAAAAGTTGCTATTTCTTTAATTTTTCTTACAGGTGACAGTGCGCTAGTTCCTATGTATAATGGCAATAAAACAAAATATTTGCATGTGTTCTGCATTTAAGTTCTAACTACTGTCACGACCTCTATTGCACCTTCTCTACATACACATAACTTATTCACTTTAAGGCCACAAAAGAACACAACAGCACATAGAACTAGAAAAATGACATTACCATATATTATTACCTTCATTACATTAGATTTCAACCCACCAGTTTTAGACTTGTTCGCCATTCTCTTAACCTCAGCAACCTCTCTTAGAATGTCTTCAAGCATCACATGCATTTGCAACAGTGCCTCTGTGGACTCTATCCACTCTAAGGCCCTCAAGTAATGCAACATTATTGTGATTAGTTAGTAATGTATACCTCCACCTAAAATAGTCGTACAAGTTGAAAGGGTAGCAGTAGAATAACTTGTTAGGATTATTTTTGAACTCTAATATACATATAACAACACAAACTTTGCATCCACACTTCTTGTTTGTGAACTTCATCAGATTTTCATTTGCCTCAAATCTTTACACCTTGTGATGCTTATATTGTTCCTATTACTACTTATTTCATTTATGCTTCTAAAATCCATTAAGATGAGAAATGTCAATTGTTTGTGTATGTACTATGTGTGAGCTTTAAATTGCTATACAAGCATTTAAATAGGCATCAATCATACAATGTAACCTTTGGCTTGCAACAATCATAATGTAAAATAACTATATATTCTTCTTAAGGAAATATCAATAATTTAAAGATGATAAAATAGTCAATTTAGTTACTTATGACATTGTAAATCTTTAAAATTTCAAAGGGCAAAAATGTCAATCAAATGGAATTGTGATTTTTTTGCGCCAAGAATCTCAACTTTTTTTTTAATTGTGTCAATCTATAAAATGTCACTAGAGATAATATTGTCTTTTTAAAATCAACTAACGGTCAATGAAAAATTTAACTGATGATAGGGATTTTTTTATGAATAAAACAATAATTATTATTTACTTGCCATAACCTCAAACCTCGGGAGAGGTTTTTAAAAATTACCCAATATGCCTAAGAAATAATAGGTGTGAAAAATACAATATAGTGCAGAATCTAGTGCTTTTAGTATATAATGTATTGATGGATAAACAATAGAATGCATGTATAATCCAATGTTTGAAATCAAGGAAGTAAAATGAATTTGAAATTCTAGCCTAATCAAAACATCACTAAAAATTATCTATTCATTGTTTGAACTCTAGAATGTTTAAGAAAATTGCTAGTTTACTGTTAAAAATTATTAATTTACCATTTAGACTCCAGAATATTACAAAAAATTATTGGCTCGTCGTTTGGACTCCAGAAAGTTTCAAGAAATTATTGGTTCGCCACTAACTCAATTTTTCATATTTTTCAAATTTATAGTTTAGCCTCAAAATTTTTAAAATTTTATATTGGCCTAAAATGTTATAAAACTTTTCAAAAAATCCTCCCTAGGATTTAAAACAATACTTATTGATTTCAAAGTTTTTGAAACTTTTTCAATTTAATCCATAAATTCGAAAACAACATTTTCATAAAATCATTTTCCTTAAGTACAGGGCCTTTATATTTTAAAAATAATGATGAATTTAAAACGTTATGAAAATAATTTGAGCTTTTAGATACTTAATATGCATACATTTAATCACACTACCTGTTCAAATTGATAGTATCACAATAAGAACACAAGCCCCTACTTAAACCAATTCTTCAATGCCATAAATTATTTAATTCATAATCAACAAACTCAAATAAAGAAGGAATTGAGTAATAAAACAAGGTAAAACCCATGATTTTCTGCTATTTAATTTATAAATTCGTATGCATTCTAGCAACATTAAGAGTATCACATGTCATCAATGACTGAATTCCATCAGCCAATTCAAATAATAGTAGCCAATATTTAACGTAGTAACAAGTCAACAACTATAATATCAATTGACTATAACAAAAACAAACAAGGCATACATGGCCTCATTAAGAGTGTGAGTTTGTATGTACCACACAAACACAAAATGTACAAAAACTCAAACTTATATCTACGGCTGAGTGATAAAGAGATATTATGATACCTTCTCTATAACAATGCTTGCACTTAAAAGTGATGTACCATCTAATCACTCAAAAGAATTTTTTAGAAAAACTTAGCTTGGCTTTTGTTATTTTTTATTCCATATTACAAAACGATGTTTCTAATGCTATTGGATGCTTTAACTCATCACTAATCATCTTGAGTAAGTTGTCCTTCACAATTAAAGAAAACAAATTAAAGTATAACATATTTTTTGGAACTACAACTTTACATTTGCATTAATTTCAAAAATAAACTAGACACAGAGTGCTTGCTATTTTTTAGACACTGTTTTAAGTGTTATAATAGGATCAACTGTGGCAACATCTTTATTCTTGAAGCTGGATATTTCTCCTTGATCCTACATATAGATAATTAGATTATGCATTAGTTCTTTGACAAAACACCCAAATATTAATGAAAACAATATAAAAAATTTAAATAAAAACAAGTAACTAAGACCTGATAGAATTTCTTCTTCGTATATTTTTTTTTTATTTTTTTCACCTCTGATAATAGATTTGCAACTCCTTATATTGTGGGCCTACTAATCATAGTTAGAGCATCTTACACTTAAGTTTCTCTTAAAATAGTTATGTTTTATCATCCTCTTTTTTACCTTAGTTTGGGGCCTACCAAAAACTCTAATAACAATTGGTGGCAGTAGGTTATCATGCAAGAGTAATAACCATCTGCTTTCTTCTAGCACGGGATATGATTGGTGATGATAAGTATCCTTGAATGTAGTTTTCTTCAACAGAGGATCGACATATGACTTCAAAGGATTTATTATACCCAAATATAATATATAATGATTTAGATTCAGCCATTACTTCTATTACACTCCTTTTAACAAGTAGAGGTGGCTCATATTATCATGTGTTGACCAACTCATGTCTTTTATATACGAAGATCATAATCTTCTTTCTAATCTCAAGAATTCTTACTATTGGCATGTCTTTGAAGTTACTTATCTAATTATTGAAAGACTTGGTCATATTATTTATGACATGTGAGCAATTAGTTTATAAGGGAAAGCAATGTTTGGCTCAACATCTCACAGGAATTTGTAATAGTCACCTAAAAGCAATAGGGCTACTATTATTAAGCTAAGCCATATAACTGTTCAAATCCACTAGGTTTTCATTTCTACACGATGCTCAAAATTCTTTTTGTAAGTAAGATTCCTAGAAATTCCTACTTGAAGTTTGCATATATGTGCCTATAACATTACGTTCTCACCTTAAGGAAAAACCCTATCAAGTGCATTTAACATATCTTTTGGTCTATCACTTATAAAGGACAAACCTTCACCATCTTTACAGCCTATCTGATTATATAGTTTCTTTATAAACTAAACTCAAAACTTGGTGTTTCTAGTTTCTAGAACATGTATGCCATAGTTGGCATCTACACTAACAGCAGATAATAAGACCCTTTGAATAGATCCTTCAAGTGATAACTATCAACACCTATAAACTATTTACAACCTTCGAAAACCCTCTTCCTACATGCATCAAAGAACACAAAGAACCTTTTGAAGTGAGGATTTGCCCCACCACCAAACCAATCTCTTTTCAATATGACTATTGAACCAGAATTTGAGGCTAAGATTACATGTATATATCTTAATAACCTTTTAGAGCTAGCCTTGCAATCTTGACCAAGTGGCTCCAAGACTTTGTTCTTGGCTTTGTACAGGCTCTAATTGTAGTATTCTATCCCATAATTTCCAAACAATTCTGACTCAAGCACATCAATAAAGAATTGTATGTTAGCTACGAACAAATAAAGGAGTGTGGCTGCAATTCATGTTGAATTTGTTTCATGGTTTTCATGGTTTCTTTCACAAGTATATTCAGGCATGTAAGTCTTAATTTGAAAATGTCTTTTGTTCTAATTTGGACTCACATGTATTCTCCAAGTGCATCTTCAAGTTGAACATTTCAATGCCACCCTTTTAAGTTTCAAGCCGTTTTTCATTGTAAAGACTTTGACAACATTTCTAAATTCATCAACTGTCTTAAAAAACTATCCAATCCTCAGCACAATATTCTCATTATCAAGAGTTAACTTAAAACCAGCAGAATTTATCTCATACCTACCGGTAGTATCTTAGACATTTTCATCATCTGAATCTGCCCTAATATTGCAACCAAACTCATAGTCATCTAATCTAGCATCCCACTCATCTTTATTATTAAAATTAAACTCATCATCACTCACATCAAATTCTAATTCCTCTTCATTATTTTCATGATCGGGAACATTCACATCATCAGCAGCATTAACAGACCCACTAGCTGTGTTATCATCATCTTTATTACCTTCAATATTTTCAATTGAATCTTCAACTTCAACAATAGTATTGGTAGCAGTAAAAGTGATTTTAATAATTAAGTTGAGGAAACTAAATTCATTTACCTTAGCAAAATTAAACCAATCTACCTCAAAAATCTTATGGATCAGGAAGCTAATTAGGTAGAGTTTCTTCATTTCTCATTATTCTCTAAAAAAATAGATCTTACATCTAACTCTATTCTAATAATGAACACGGCCCAAGAATAACTCTTCTTCTTCAACTTTTTTAATGCATCTTGAGGTCAAAGTTAATTTTCAAATGCAAATTGGTTGTCCCCCAATGGCAACATGACATTAACTCTTACTTTATTAGCATGCTTTATAAACTTGTCAAAACAAACATCCTTAACATTATGCCACAACTTCTTTAAAGTGTATTATTCTAGAATTACTATTGCTATATCAATCTTGTCACCAACTACCAATGGGTTCAAATGCTACCAACTATGCAATTTTAAGCAACATAAAAATGCTGGAAATCATAAGAGATTGTAGCATTTTTACTATACTATGACTTAGAATTTGGTAGCATTTTATAAATGTTATGGCAAAGTATTTAGTTGCATTATATGAATGCTATAAGTCATTAAATAGTAACATCTACCCTTTTTTCTTTGCTTGTATTTTAAGCTTTTATTGTATGCTACAATAAACGTAATTTATAGCATTCCATAACTGCTTCAAACAGAGTATAATTTTATTAACAAGGGCTAAGCAACACTTTGAAAAGTGTTATCTTTTACTTTTAACAGCACATTTTAAGTCCTACTATATCTAAGTTTCATTGTAGTGGTACTCGTGCATTCAATACACTAACAAATCATCAACTAACATATTTATTGACTCACATCATTTTAAGCATTAAATTCATGTATCATTGTCATAACTAATTGCTTTTGTTTTAGCAAAATCAACAATAAACTTAATCTGATTTCAACAACATTTGAACTTACTATAAATGGCAATATATGCTTATGGAAACGTCATCTTTCCTAGCAAGAAAAACATATATAGTATCATCTAATAATTCATGTTATTTAGCAAAAATGCATATCTATTTGCAGCTTCTTCACAAATCATAAGAAATTAAAATTTTTCTCATTGCTTAAAATAGCAACAACTACATTTTTACTTAGAATTTACATAAAGACAAAGGCTTTCTATCATCATATGCTTGGATTAGCTCAAAATTAAAAAACATCAGAGACCATAGCTGTTGAAGTCAACATGCATAAAATAAATCAAAATACAAAGAACTTGTTTTCATTTTTAATTAACTTGTAATAAAAAAAAATGATTCACTACAATTGATTTGCATCTTTGAACTGTGATAAATGAGAACTAACCTTTTTCTCGCTCCAATTCTAGTCGTCGCTAAAGTTATTCACTACTAGTACTCATTTCGTGGAAGATTTGGGCCATCACTAGAACTCATCTCATTTATAACAAAAGCTAACATCTTTTTCAATCTTGATAAAGTTACGTGCAAAAGGACTTGCTTCTTCACAGCTTTAAAAAGATGAAATTGGTGTTCAGTTTTTCTTATGTGAAAAAGAAAGCTAAATGGATGTTTTACTTCATGAAAATTTTTGTCTTCTTTTGTCCACTGGTTAATGCCAAGCACTCGTTACAAGGTGTAGAAGTCAATATTTCTTAGGCTTCAATACAATATCAGCTTGAATTTTGAATTATTTTGAATTTTTAATACACTTTTACATATTTACCCTTCTATAGTGATGCCATATGTATTTTTATACTAACGATAAAGAGGTGTCTATAATTATATTAATATGTTCTATCTAAATGTCAAATACCTAAGCCTCAAGGGAAGCCCCTAAAAATTTCCCTTTTTTATATTACCTGTCTAGACAAGGAGTCCGTTTTCTTTTTACTATTTCATTTTGAAAAGGATTAATTTAATAGAATAAAATAAAAATGCATAAACCTATTTGAAAATTTTCATTTTTTTCTTTAAGAAAACAAATATTGCTCGGTTGATCATTATTTCTCTAACATCTCATGTATTCATTAAAGATGCATTTAACATATTGAATTGTATTGTATTGTATTAGTTGCATTATATTATATTGTATTATATTATCTTGTATTAAGTTGTAATAGAGTAGTATAGACTGTATTATATAAAATAATACTTTTATTTTAATTTATATTAAATTAGTACATACGACAATGTTTACATTGTCCTATACCAGAAATACCCATCAACCGTGGAGTGTGTGTATTCAGACCCAATTAATCAAAGATTTATAAGATCTGTACGTGGCGTTGTTATCTAAGAAGCAGAGTCATGTTCAGTTGTTTTAGAAAAGATATTTAAACTCTCTTTAGACCAGTAGCCCGCATTCTTAAGTATTCCAGCCAATATACTTAGATCTGGATTTAAAACTTAGAAATAGTTAATTTTAAAGGACTAGATCTGGATCCTAGAACTCGTACTTCTGATTTTATGGAGGGAGAAGAAAAATACAACTAAGGTGAGAGATCTAGTCTCTATGCCTTGGAGGAACGTAACAGTTTATAAAACAAATTTTCTGATGCAGAAGATCAGCCAAGGCCGCAACTACAGAGCATATTTATACATTTGCTTTAAGTAAATAAACAATCAAATAAACATAAATCTTACAATTTTATTTGTTCTGCTTCAATCCAAGAAGTTTTAGTACAATTGCTTTAAAAAGCAAAACAGAATTGTAGATGGAAGGTTGCATTTACAAAATTGAAAATGTTAATTACAGGAGAGTTTTTCTTCTTTAAAGGAGTGTGAAAAAATTTTTAGTGAAAGAAAAAATCTGGCTTCTCCCTTTGGCTTCAATCCTCTTTATAGGCTTCATCCGCTTCTTTGCTATAGCTTCACATGCGATGTTGGAGACAACATCTTTTTCTTTTCACGTGAAGACAGTAGCTTTTGCTTTTTGCTTTTCTTTCTTTATCTATTACAGGGCCCGGAAAAACCGGAAGTGAAATTTTTGAAAATGGAAAATTGTCTTCACAGCTTTTTCCTTATGGAAAGGATAGTGAGTAAAGGAAGACATTTTGCCGCAGAGAAAATAATTATAGGAATATGTAAAGTATAAATACTCAAATTACTTTTTTTTTTTCATATACAAATAATAGTGTTAACAATGCTTGATTGGAGAAAGAATTCTGAAGTAGTCGTCTTCGTTATCTTCTCCAAGAGAAATGAATGGCTTAGCTGTTTCTTTATTGGAAGAACTGGCTACAGAATGCTCAGATCTTAAGGCAAGGAGTTGCTCCATTACTTTAAAATATTCAGCTTCATTCTTTACACTAGCCAAAAGGGATTGGGTCTTTGACCGTTGAGCAAGAAATGTACTCTGGGCTTTAACGTCTTTAAGGCTTGGCATGAGGAGGCCTTTGGAAGAAAGCCATGCTTGAACTGTGGCATCAGACAGCTTTGATTTTTCATCAGACTTAGACCACCATTTGACTTTAAAACTTCTCTGTAATATTAATTGGGCTTCTTATGTGTGTGGTATTAGAAATCTCACATCTAGACCCAAGGAAGGAAGAAATTTGTACAGAAACAAAGGAAAGGAGAAAACCTTTTCTAAGATTCTGAAGGAATATAATGGGCTTTAAACAGGTTTAAACGGTGAATGGCATTTGGAGTTAAGACTTCGGGGCTTGGTCCGAAATATTTCCACCACTGTTGGAACCAATTTGGAAGGCTTTGGATGGTTATTTTTGAATTGAAGAAAAATAACCAAGAATGGATTTTTTTAGGGTTTTGGATAAAAAAAAATGTGTTAAACCAGGCTTGTTGGTAATCCCAGTAAGAAAAAGGATGAGCTATGGTTTAGACGCATTTGAAAATTAGCGGGAAAAGTTTTTAGTTTGTGAAGTTGGTCACCCTACTCTTTTAGGCTCAAAACTCTCAATATGGTAGCTGTTGAATAGGCTGGCTCAGTATGGGATTCACTGAGAAAGAAGTGTTTAAACTTAACAGACTCAGTAAACTCTAAAATGCTTTGGTAGAAAAATTGAGGTTTTGACAAATCCCATGGTTTAAAAAACCATCCTTTTGGGAAAATCTTTGAAATAGCTTGAAATGGATCAGAGAGATAAAAACCATCTTCTATTGATAAAATGTTTTGAAGATGAGTTTTATGAATCCAATCTGAGGATTTTTGTGAAAACTTTGGTTGGGAAAGAACAATTTGGGAATTTGAACTTTCACCAGAAAGAACAATATTTGAAGATGTTTTTGAAATTTCTCTAGAAATAGTTTTCTCTTGTAAAGGGATCGCTTTAAGCGGTTTTTGGCTTTGTGAAAAGCTTTGGAGAGCTAAGATGAGTTCTGGAGAATTTGAAATAGAATTTATCCATTCTTTTGCCTGTAGTTCTGAGGCAACTGCTTTGGATTGAGCCTGTTGCTCTTTGACCATGTCAATCCAAGATTTAACTGGCATGGCTGAAGATAATAATTTTTCTTTAGGTGGGGTTGATTCAAGGTCTTTAGGTTTTGCTTGAGATTCAGGTTCTTTAAGGATACTTTTCCCTTTGTCTCTCTTCTTTGGTGGCATTATCTGCTTTGAAGGAATTCTCGCGTTAGGAAATCAGGGATTGAATTTGTATCACCTTTGATAAATTCAATATCAAAATCAAAAAAACTTAAAATAACTTGCCAACGTGCAAAAATTTATTTTGAAGCAATGTTTTGTACATTTTTTTCTAAAACATGTTTTGCAGCTTTACAATCAATTCTAAGTAGAAATTTTTGATTTAGTAAATCACTTTGGAATTTAGAAATGCATAATACAATAGACAGAATTTCTTTTTTAATAGTAAAGTAGTTTTTCTGACATTCATTCCAATAAATAGAAACATATTGTACTATTTGTTCCTTATTATGGTCTATTTGTTTTAGGATTCCTTCATAACCTAGGTCCGAAGCATCAGTTTCAACCACTTTAGGCAAGGCAGGGTTTGCAAGAAACAAGCAAGGAATGTTTTTAACATAATATTTTATTTGTTTAACAACTTTATTATTTTCCTCAGTCCAAGCAACAGGGTGCTTCTTTAACCTATCATGCAAAGGTTTTGATATTCTATTTATATTTGGACAGAAGTCAAGAACATAATTTAAACTTCCTAGAAATCTCTGCAACTGAGTTTTATCCAAAAGTTTATCAGGGAATTTATCAGCAAATGCAAGAGATCTTTCGATAGGTGTGATGGTTCCTTTAGAAATATAATGACCAAGAAATCTAACCTTAGTCTGGAATAAAGAAACTTTTGAGCTAGAAATAGCTAAACCAGCTTTCCTAGTTGCTAAAAAAAAAGTTTTTAAATATTTGAAATGCTGATCAATTGATTTGGAAAAAATCAGCACATCATCAATGTATACAATACAGAATTCAGAAAAAGGATTATAAATGTCATTCATTATTCTTTGAAATTCAGAAGGTGCATTTTTTAGACCAAATGGCATTACCGTCTATTTGTATATCATTTGTTAGGAGGAAGGAAGTCCTGAACTCAAATCCATTATTATAAATAGAGGCATCAACTTTAGATTTGATTTTCAATTTTGAGTTGTTTGCTGCGGAAAGTCTTTCGTTTGTTTTTTCATGAAATTTTTTAGGGACAATGTCTTCTTTTATACAGTTTAAATCAGCACCAGTGTCAAATAGGGCAATGGTGTCGATCTCAAAATCTTTAGAAAAGACTAATGTAATTTTTATCAAGTATTTTCTTGTAGTGATTTGTTTTAAGACAAAAAGGAAATCATTTGGCAATGATTCAATATTATGGAGATTCTGTTCTCCATTGTTATCTTCAGATTCTATTTCTTTATCTGAATTATCCTCTAACTGTTTTTGTAAGAGAAGCTGAATAGTATCTGAATCAGTTTTTTTGTTTTTCCTTTAAAGTTTTTATTTCAAGTTTGATTTCTCTTATTTCTTTATGAAGATCTTGAATATTGGGTGTTGTTTTCTTTGTTTTCTTTTTATCAAGGATTTCAATAAGATCATATGCATTCTTTTTAAGATTGAGAGCTTTAGAAGTTTCTGTTTTTGTGTCATATCTAGAGTCTTTAAAAGTTTATCTAATATTCTTTTTGAAGGGCAGGGTCAGAAATATGTTTGACGAGTTCAAGAAAAGTTTCTTGATCTCTAGTTAACACATTGACTTTCTTTAGATAAGATTCTGTATTAGAATCACAATCACTAGTTACAAAAGTATTAGAGTCAATTAACTCATCAATCTGTAAGGGTTCACTATCTCCTATCATGGAGAACTCAGAGTCAGAAGACTCAATTAGTAAATGAGCTACTTTAGAAAGTGTTTCTTCATCGAGACCAAGTTCGTGTAGTTTTTTGTTCATTCGACAGAATTTCATTATATGGCCTTTTCTTCCACATTTAAAACAAGTCGCTTATTTGTAGTTGAAAGGGGTTTTTGTAGTTTTAAAATCTTTCTTTTTGGAAAAGTAGGGTTTTCTATAGGATTTAGAAGGTTTTCTATGGGAAGATTCCCTAAAGTTTGGCAAAGATTTTCTATATTTTTGGCTTTTTGGCTTGTAATATTTTTTGTAAGTCTTTGAAGAGCACGTACCATTACAGTCTTTGAAGTTTGAGGTTTTGAAAGGATCATAGTTAAATTGTTTACAGAAACTACCTAATTCTTGCTTGGAATGTCGGAGTTCCCATTTTAAGTGTTTCTGTAATTTTAAATCTTGATAAATTTTTAAGTTTTTTTTATTAACAAAGCTGACAAGTTTACCATAGGTGAGATTTTCATAGGGAATACGATTGTCATAAAGGGCTTTAATGGAATTTCTGACTTTTTCTCCTAAGAGAGTTGGTAAACCTGCAAGGAATTTTTCTTTCCAAGTAATATGGTTTGCATCATCTCTAAGGAAAAGTCTAGTAAAGAAAGTAGTTTTATAACTTTAGAATTCACTAAGTTTCCTACACCTTAAGTTGTGTAGTAACTCAGCATTTTTATCTCTAAGGTGTGAGGGGTCTCCTATAAAATGAAGAGAAATTATAAGGATCATGGTGGCAACAGCATCTTTTATTGGACTATTGAATTCATCACAGATGGGTGCTCCATCTTCATCTGTTTGAATTGCATTAAGAATATCTAATTGTTGTTGTTTAGTGAGAAGATGATCCCACCAACCTTTAAGTTGGCCTGTAAAGCCAGCAATGAGAATTTCTGCAATGGCTTTATCAGAGGTTCCAGACTGGGTTTTATAAGCATTAGCAGCCATGGTCATCTGTTGTAATAATCCAAGTATGTTATACTCAGACATACTATTGATGTTCTATTCATAGACAGAGGAGGCATTAAACCGTGATTGGTTTAAAGCACTT
This sequence comes from Luvunga scandens, assembly GCA_030449905.1. NCBI lineage: Eukaryota > Viridiplantae > Streptophyta > Magnoliopsida > Sapindales > Rutaceae > Luvunga > Luvunga scandens. The sequence goes on from JASUUG010000988.1 coordinate 42,226, forward strand.
AACCTGTTGTCTATAGCTAAGTCAGGTGGGGAATTAATAGCGGGAAGGGCCAATTCCCAATAGATTTTATTATTTTTAGAGACAGGTTTTTCTTGAAAAGCTTCTATGTCAGAAGATGCAACAGATGTTTGGTCTTGGTCTAGAACACCAATGGTTCTAGATTGGACACTATCTGGAGCTATTTGGACTTTACTGGAGGAAGAAGTGGCTTCTATCCTATCAAGTTGTTCTCTAATGGCTTGAGCAAATTCTGACTTTAACTCTTGAATATGCTTTTGACTAGTTTTCGATACTTGAAAAGGTTTGAAAATAAGTTCTTTAAGCTTTTTGTCAGGGTCAATTTTAGCCGAAATAATAGGGGAGACAGCTATGGTTGTCTTTTGGAACTGGTTTTCTATTCTGTTTAACTGCTTTCCTATTGTATCTAGATTTGCATTACATAAATTATTCTGTTAAATAATGCTACCTAAGTTTGTCTCTATATTGTTTGTTTTGTAAATTTTATAAGGTGAGGCTTTAATCTGGACAGGAGGCATACTATGATCAATGGTCAAACTCCTAAGGGGTGGATGTTCGGATTCAATGGTTCTATCACTATCAGAGAGATTCCATTCGGTAATCTTTTTCCTAACCGTAATAGGATTTGATTCTTTAAAAGGATAAGTAATCCCATTTTCTGAGGCATATATCTCAAACCAATCAAAAAATAGTATATGTACTTTATGTAATTTTACAAATTTAAAATAAACTTCTTTTATTTCTTTTCTTTGATTTAAAAAATTTTTGAAAAACCAAAGTCTTTTACCTTTGTTATTATCAAAATAAAAATCTTTATGAATGAAAGTTTTATCAAGCTCAAATTCTTTTTCAAAAACATTTATTACATTTTCCGTGACAGCAGAAAATGTAAGAGATGTTGGAGGAGAAGATTCATTCTCTTCCTGGGTCTAATCCCGTTGACTACTAGTGTAAATTGGATGGGGAACACTTATAGTATAGTCAACTAAGTGTATAGAAGAACTAGGTATATCAGAAGTGCAAAACCTAGGTTGGCTTTTTACAGGTTGAAAATGAAGATTTACAACTGAGGGAATTTTTGAAAATCTTCGTTCTAATGAGGAGATACTAGAAGTTAAATCTTTATCAGAAAATCTAGACAAAGTAGATCTCCTAAAGGATAATTTGACTTTACCATCAAAATACTGAGTCATATTTTGTAACTCTGTATTTGGTTCTAGTTGTTTAGGAATCACTGGTTGAGTGGCCCTTTCAAAAATCCATTCCTCAGGAAGATTGACATCTTTCCATTGGATTGGTTTTGTAACAACAGTGTTAGCTTTAGACAAGTCAGTCTGTAAGAGAAGTGTCTCATCTCTTTTCGACTGGAATTTATGTTGAGTGTTAAAAGCAGAGTTCATGGCTTTGTATGAAATTTTAAAAATTAAGGCGACAGGAACAGATCCTTCAATCATATGATAATTATGAGTTTTGATCTGTAATATCATATTTTTTAAAATATTTTTGTCTTTCAAAGAAACTGTTATGTCATGGTAACAACTAAAGGAAATTGGACCTTTACAGAGACTTGATTCTATGCTACTTAGCAAGGAATCATCAAAGGATATGAATCTCCCATCTTTGAGGACAGCAAGAATTGAGGTATTTAGTCCTTCTTTAGTTAAAGGTTTTATTCCAACTTGTATTAAGCCGATATGGACATAATTAAAATTCTTGTCTTTTAGTTTCTTTAGAGATAGTTCAGAGAACAAATGAATTGTTTCAAAAGGCTTTGAAAGGGTTATATCTCTTTCTTCAGTTTTTATGACATAATCAGTTTTTAAGAAATCAAGCCTTTTTGTTTTATAAATCATATCTTTAGAAATTTTAGGTAATTCCCAACAGTCTATTGCTTTATTAAAATCTTCAATTATGAATTCTTCTAAATTCACAACATTTTTTGAATCACTAGTCTTCCCCGAAGAAGAGCTAGAGAAAGATGATGTTCTATATAGTAGAAAATCCATGTTTGTTTTACCTATATGTGATCTAATTTTCCAAGTATGGCTACAATCCAAGGCTAAGAGTTGGTTTTACTGCCCTTCAACCAAATCGGGACTTACGACCAAATACTACCTAGGCACCCAAAAGTAACTCCTTCACCACAAAAGCAAAGTTTTAACCAAACATAAGTCAGTTGTAAATATATATTTATATTTTATTAATATTTATTTTCCCTTTATCTACAGTCAAAGTTTTCGTTTTCAAATTCTTGACCATAAATTTATGTCAAATGGAAGTTGTTTTACCAATAATAATTGCACCATTATGTAGTTCCAACAATCAAAATTTGAATGCTACTAAATTTTAATACAAAATTCTATGATGATGAAACATATTTGAATTTTTAATTTTATTTAGTATTATATAATTTTATTTAGTTTTTATTATTTTATTTAAAGAAATTAAAAAATAATGTAAACATTGTCATATTACACAAACCTAACTCCTTGCAAGTTTATTTAATGCGACACTATTCATATTATTGTATATCTCAATACACCATAATGTAAATAGGGATATTTACTAAATATAAGACCATATTACATTAGTTAATCCAATCTCGTGTAATGTGATGTGCCGAACACATCCTAAATAGTTTGAGTTTTTGCAATATTTAGAGCAAAAATTTTCTTTGTTTAGATAAAAATAAAATTACCAAAATTTTGAACTTTGTATGCTGGGCCTACAATTTAATCTGTCTTAGGTAGAAACTGAGCATTTCTTTTTTGTGAGAAAAAAAAAATAACAATGTCGTATTTTAAAGTGTGAGTACATTATGTATTTCTTACTTGTTGTGCATAAACAACACAAACTAGCATAATAAAGAGACCTATCTCTGAATTTTAGTAAAAGAAATCAGAGTACTTGAAATAATTGCTGACGATATCCTAGATGGTTTTTTTGGATGTGTTCATGATCTATTTTCTAATTCCTCTTAAAATTAATAAGTTAATTGAGGAAAACTTTTGCACGATTTTGGCACCTAAAAGTTAAAAGCTTATGCAACACCTAATAATACTTAGAACTCATTTGGAATTGTTTTTAGAAAATTCAAAGTTTACTTTTAAGAAACTAAAAATTAATTTTAACATTTGCTAATTGTTTTTAAAAATCACTTTTGACAAAATCGCATCATCGTATAATAAATTTTAAGAAGCAAAGAAAGTATAACTTTTCAAAATCTAATTTTGAAAATTAATTTTATACTTAGTATAATTCTATATATATCCTTATATATGTTATACAAATCTAAAATTACTCTCATCAATTAGCAAATAAATCATTAACTTTAAAGAAATTATTATTATTATTATTACCAATCATATTCAGATAACAAAATAAAAAATAAAATTAATAATAAAAAATAGTTATTGTAGCTATGAATTATTACATATATACAATAAAAAAAATTTTATATACATATTATAAATAAATTTTATTAAACATAATGTCAAATTCGGTCATTTATATTTTTACAGCAGTTTAACAGTAAAATTTATTAAATACATACAATTATTTTTAAAATTCACAACACTTTTTAAAATAAATTTATCAAATGTTTAATGTATTTTTTTAATAACTGATTATTTTTATAGAACAAATAATTGTAATTATTCTAAAAGTTACAGAATTACTAAACTAACCCTTAGTTGGTAATTTAAATTAAATTACCTTTTTACAACTTATGAATGGAACCCTAACCCATAGATATTTTAAAAATACATATTCCTAGTAAATTCACTGGTTTCTTCACTTTCCAATTCAATTGTCAATTAGGTCTAAAATTTGAACTTGTTCCAATTTCCGAACAACGTTTTTTGCTTAAACCATAATGCAAGGGACTATTTGATACACGATAAATCTATGAAGCTAATTCATATTTTACCCAAACTTGAACTTATTGCCAGTTTGAGCCCTCACTAATACAACAAAGCTCAGCTCTATATGTGGAATGAATTTGAGCCTTCAGAACATTGCAAATTTTAAAATTGCAAAATACAATACAAAAGCAGATATGTTTCCTTTCACGTTGCCGGGCAGATGAAGACCGGGAGAAAGGAAATATCAAGCAATTTTATCAGTCTAAGAAAATAACCACCAAAGCCACAATTACAGCAGGTTCAATAGACCTAGGAAAAATGGTTAGTCGAAATTTATTTCTTCTCACATAAATCTGCTGAAGCTTGTACATGAGACTAGTCTGCATCAAATTGATCAGTGACAACAATGAGATTTATTTTGATAGTGTAAATAATACATGACAGTGAGAGAAGTCAGAGAACAAACTATACATTAGCTCAAGACTGGAACATTCAAACCATAACATCAGTTTATCATCCTAATTTATGGTATAAAATCTCTATCATGAAGGAAAGTTAAGTTTGCTAATAAGCTTGCACAAAGAATGAAAAAATAAAAAGCATCCACTGAGAAATTAATCTGATTAGGCTTTAGATAGACCGATTGTTCTAAATAATTAGCAAAACAAAGACCAACCATCAAGGCATTTATAGGTCGATTTGAAAGACCAACAACATAGGGACAAAGACAAAAGATAAAAAAAGGTCCATCTGTTTCAGCAGTTGTAGCCTGTTCAATATAGAAAAACCATGTTTTGTTGATCTTGACTCGAAAAATATACAAGTCAGTTCCAATTTCATTTTATCCACCAACCATGACATTGCCGGAAGAATTCAATTCTCATGCTTGAATGATGTTTCATCAAATCAAGCTATTTCAAATGCGTATGGAAATCAAACAACAAGAGAAATGAAAAAAAAAATGGAATAATTTTGGAAATATTGGCACTACTGCAGGTTTAGGTTTTTTCGTTCAACGTGGCCAAAGTCATATAACATAATACTCTAAAATGTTGATTATACCTGAGCGATTATGGAATTGCCTCTATAGATGGTGCAAGATTTTTGAAAAGGGCAACCTTTCATTGTGAAATGAGAGGCTGAATCTTCAGAGTTTTCACCGACAAGGAATACCTCAAACTCAGTTCTTGTAAGTGTTTTCATTGTCCTGTTCACTTTGAATATCTGCTCCTCCTCACCATCATCTCCCTTAAAACCTTGCCACAATCCCTTCTACAACCAGGAAATAAATCACATTACTTGTGGTTTACTCTGAAAAAAAATGACATATATTAGAATCAGCGCAGTCTTATGAAAAGAAACATAGTCAGATGCACGGACAGGCCTACTTAAGCATGAAACAGGAAAGCAAGTCAATCATTTCATGTCTTTAGTTTATATAAACACACAATGGTCTGAGGATCTTTAACATTGAGGTGCTATGGTGGTAAACATAGCTCTTAAATAATAATTTTGACGGAACTAGTAAAGATATTGTAAGTTTTTCATCATATTTATATGTGAGATAAAAATCAACTTAACTTCCACACTACAGTAACAAACGTGTATCAAACACTGTCGCTTTTAATGTACTATTGCCCAATCACAATACCAAATGCACCTTAAGGACCTCTAATAAAACCTCAAAATGCAATCAAAAATCCAAACTACACATCTTGGGGCAATAACCAAACATTCCATTTTTACCAAATTTAAGAATTCTTTTTTTTTTTCAAAGCATTGCCTCAAATAAACAAAATCATGGTCAAAGGGCTTATATTTTACCAGTTGAACTAGTTATCAGCCATAAAAGAATATCATACATTTATATAAAGATAAATAAAGCCAACTATACACGGAGGCATTGTCAAAAATTTCTAGGAACAGAAAATAAGCACGGTTATAAATGATTTGCATGTCTCCTACTCTCATTACTCAAAAATACTAATTTTTAATTAAAAGGAAACATATTATGAATAAATAAATAAGATAATAATGTCATTTGGAACAGAGAACAGACAATAAGCAGAAGAGCAGAATCCTTTCGCTCAAATAACGTCATTTATTTACTCTTCAGGTGAACTTTGAGCGGTGAAATTATCAAATTGATATCTATAGCTCACCAAAAGTAACAAACTAGTCTACAAATTTACCTTTTTTTTTTCAATAATTTGTCCCATCATCCAACTCTATAAATAAAAAATGTAATACTACACATTATAAATTTATTATTTTTAAAAAAATTATCCTAAATAATGTGGTATTTATAAGTTAATTAATAAAAAAATATAATTTATTTATTTAAATTTTATAAAAAAAATTAAATATCTACCATTGCCCAAGTAAAAGGAATATACCAATTTGTGACAACAAATAAATTTATATACTGATTTACTACTTTGACAAACTCTAGTGACTAATTCGATAGTTTAAAACAATTAAAATTTAATGAAAAAATGAGAGAGAAAAGGAAAGAGAAAGTCTTTACGTCTTGACGATAGACGGAAATGAGAGGATTTCCCGCGGAATCAACAACCACTCTTTTCCTCCGTTGTGATGAATTTGATTTTGACTGATGCTGAGTACGATTGACTCTGTAAATAATACTACCGGATGAATCAGCGAACCCGATATCGCCACGTGTAAGGCCGGGATATTTCTTGGACACGAACAGATCAACAGGGATCGGCGAGTTCGCTGTGTATATCGGACCTGAAGCAGCCATAAATAATAAATAATTGATAAATTTAATTCAATTCATTTGAGTTTGATTTTTGTTATTTTTTAATGAATTGTAAATAAGGAGAACAAATAGATAGCGAAAAAGAGAAAAGTGGTTGGCTTTATTGGAGAATGGAGATGATGGGAATCAGGTTCGTTAGTGGACTTCGCCAGCCGGCTTCAGCTTGCTTTGAAGAGTCTTTGCCTGCACTGCATAATCTCATTGATCTGATGGATGGAATATCAGTTTTTGTTTCTTTTTTTTTAATTTGAATAAATGTGAATACAAATATTTAAATATGTTTTAATGTTTAAATATAATAATATCTTATTCATTTTATAAATTAAAAAAAATAAAATTGTTTAATATTTATTTCTTGTAAATTAAAATAAAAGATAATTAATTTTTTTCAGTTTAAAATATATATATATATATATAGTAGATATTTTTAAACTATAATATTTATTTCTTATGTAGAATGATATTTATTTTTACTCAAATTTTTTTTATTTAAATAAAAGTTATAACTTATTTTTTTATTTAAATTTAAATAACTAAAACTTAGATATAAATTAAAAAATTAATATAAATAATTTTAAAAAAAATCTAAAATTAATAAAATTTTCGACTTTACACGTTTAAATAAACATTAAGAAGAAGGAACAATACAAAAACATAAAAGAAAATGATGAGCACACTTTTGTGTTCTATTATGATGGCCTTGGCCCATTTCTAAGCCCAAGACCATTTTTAAAAAGTTTGATTCGGTGTCGGCTATCACACTTTTATTTTATTTTATTTATTTATCTTATTAGCATTTGTGATTTATCATTTCTTTTAAATAATGGCCGTTTTAGGTAGGATGGTAGTTAAATAATCTCAATGGATTAGGTAAGGCAGATATTATATAATTGTTTAATTTTCTGCAATTTTTTCCCATCCCCACTTGTAAATTACTTATCGTTTTAGGTTACGTAATGCTTCAATGAATTGCTTGCTGCACGGAAAGTCGGAAACAGCGAAAACATCATGTTTCTTGTCCTCTCTCTGCAGACCTTTATCAAGCAGATGTAGCTTCTCACTTCATTCGAGTGTTTGGAAGCTTTTTCAGAGAAAGTAATTTCAATTTCGGAATCCAAATTGTTTCTAATGAACGGATTCCTATAACACTGCATTTGTCTCTTGAGTTAGCTTCTTGTTGAGATCAGTTCCAAATGCTATATAGCATTATTGTAAACAGTCAAATTATATTTAGTAGCTGAAATTTTATGTTCATTTCCCATTGCAATATAAAAGTTTTAGTTTTGTTTTTTTAAATCACTTTTCTGCCTTCCTAAGCCCTGCAATATACTCAACTACTTATTAATTCATTTCTTACATGTGATTATTGTACCCCTTGAGTATCTTAAGTAACCCATAATCTGGAACTTCTTCATCATCAAATGGTCAAATTTTATTGACTTTCTAATTATATGACAATACCCAAACTATTGAGGTACCGTAGACAGACACCACATTTAATACTACACTCAGAATCCAACTTGGTGATAGAACTCATCACCTGCAAATTCAACCAAATAAGCAAGACCTCAAATATGATACCTGATTGAAGTTCATTGTGCTTCTTTTGCAGCAATAACAATAGAGCTGCAGGTCAATCAAGCAGAAATGATCCCTCCAATTACAAGCTCAACTTCATAGCCAAAATTTGTCAATAAGAACATCACACCAATCACCAATCACCAATTTTCACCACCACTATAGTCCCCTCCATAGTCATAGTAATTGTTCCCTCCACCGTCACAGTAATTGCAATATAAGTATTGTCATCCTCAAAATTGTCATAATAACCACTGTGAAAATCCCCATGGTCAAAATCATCATAGTAAATCCCCTCTCCGGAAAACTGCTCCAAATCTCTTGAAGCAAATAATACTACCACTCTCAGCTTCATTGTATGATTCATCAAAGAATTGATTCTCCACCCCCTCTTCGTCCTCTTCTTCCTGAAGCTCATGAAACGCCTGTCTCATCTGGATAACCCATTTGTGGACTGCCTTCAGCACAAAGCACAAATAGATGAAGTCAGCCAAATGGCTATATCCTGAACGTTAGATCAAAAGGAAGAATAAGAACTAGAAGTTCTGATACATTTGAAAATATATAATGGCCACTCTCTTCTTTAAGAAATTGCTCTGCATCTCTAGAAGCATCATTTTCTGATTCATCAGCAGCTTTACTCTCCATTTGCACTTCCTGCACCAACCCTCCTCATCAGATATCACATTTGGATAAACATTCCATTGAGTACATTGAGCTGAGAACACCAAAAGATAAAGAAGGCATATTGGGGCTTTTTGAAATTTAAGGCAAACGGATGAGCAAGATTTAAAAGTTGTAAAACCCATTCAAATCTGCTTCTTCATTGGACATCTCATATGGATTATCATTTCATGGATTATATTCAGCTTAAAACAGTGAAAGATGAAGAAAGTCAAATAGGGGTACTGTGAATATTAGAGCAAAAGCATGAACCGAAACTACAGGTTATAATACCATACAAATCTGCTTCCTCATGAGACATCTCGTATAGGCCATTCCTTGATTAGCTTGAGCTGAGAATACCAACAGATTGTGAGAACACAAACAGATCAAGGAAGACAATTAGGGGCATTTTGAACTTTAAAGCAAAAGTATGAGCAGGAACTAAAAGTTATAATACCATTCAATCCGCTTCCTCATCAAACATCTCATGTGGGTAATCATTTCCCGGTTTGTCTTTAACTTAGAACACACGAAAATGAAGAAAGCTCTATAAGGTCATATTGAAATTTAAAGTAAAAGGTTCAGCAAACTAAAAGCTACGAAGAAAATATTTAGCTGGAAATGCCAAAAGATGAAGTTAGTTAAATGGATATATTTTGAACTTACAAGCAAAAGCATGAGCAAGAACTAAATGTTATAATACCATTAGAAGAAATACTACTGCCATTCTCACTTTCGCCTTCTGATTCATCAGTAGCTTTGCTTGCCACTTGCTCTTCCTCAACCTCTTCCTCATCAGAAATCTCATTTGGATAAACATTTCTTGGATAATTTTCAGCCGAGGACACCAACAGATAAAGAAAGTCAACAGGGGAGAAGAATTAACAGTTCTAATACTATTCAAATCTGCTGCCTCATCAGACATTTCAAATGGGTAATCATTTCGGGCATTATCTTCAGCTGAGAACACCGAACGATGAAAGTCAAATAGAGAATTGTGAACTTTAGAGCAACGGACCATTCAAATCCTCTTCCCCATCAGACATCTTATTTGGGTAATCATTTCGTGGATGATCATTAACTGAGAACACAGAGAAATGAAGAAAGTTAAGTAAGGTCATTCCAGAATTTAGAGCAAAAGGAGCAAGAACTAAAATTAATTATACCATTCGAATACTTCTTCTCATCAGACATCTCATTTGGATAATCCTTTTGTGGATTGTTCTCAGCTGAAATCACCAAAAGATGATAAAAGCTTGATAGGGGCTTTTTGAACATTAGAGCAAATGGATGAAAAAGAGCAGAAAGTTATGACACCGTTTGAATCCTCCTCCTCATCAGACATTTCAATTGAATAGTATTTTCCTGGATAGTCTTCTGCTGAGAAAACCAAAAAATTAAAAGATTCAAAATAGGGGCATTTTGAACTTGAGCAAAGGGGCAAGAACTAAAAGTTACAATACCATTTGAATCCTTGCTAACATATTCTGACTCATCAGACGGTAACAGCAATCCTCATCATCAACATGCACCCTAAATCAAGAAAAAAATATCTACTTCAAAGAATGAAACAAGAGGTGAAGCTAAACAAATACACAATAAGGAAAAAAACTTGCTGAGTAAATGAGTATGAAGCATCCCTATCATCAGCATTGATTCAAAATTTACTGTGTAATAGTCATATACAACATAGTTATCTGCAAATGAAATGAAATGAATAATTAGGAACTCACAAGCAGTACTGAACCATAAAAGTGATTCCTCAACACCTCTTATATTAAAAAAGGGGATATAATAAATATTATCTGTTTAGAGCCATTAACGGGGAAAGTCTTAAAATAGTAAATAAATTAACTACTCATTTTCACTCCAACTTTCTATGAGGTAGTATTTTTTTTTATAATTATTATTGTTTTTGTTGTTGTTACTACTAGTACTATTACTATTAATATTATTTCAGCCAACCTATCACCTCTTTTTTTCCCTCCTAAAACCGTGAAAATGATACCGAGCCACTCTGAGCGACGTTTTGTGATTGAGCTGTAAAGAATAAAATGATACTTAGCCTCCAAGAATTGGGTTAACTACCACTGAATATGGATGGATACAGCTGATATTCAGATTGGCAGCAAGAATTCTAAAGCAAACACGAGGAAAAATGGGGTATAGGTGCTGAGGATGATAGGTACACAGTAATGTTCCGGCAGTAATAGGTATTTTGACAGCGTACGTAAAACAGGTTCTAGAGTTTTTTGCACTAGCAATGGTTCTTTTCTTGTCTTCATATCCTTGGCTTATTCCATATTGTCAGCTTCAGCAGATAAACATCGAGAAAGCCCTAATAACGTAAGAGTATGTTTGGAATTGAAGTTATATAACACTAAAGTATTTGGTAAACACTAACTGCTGTAGTTTAAAAGTTATAATAATATGATTTTTTTACTTGTATGATGAAAAATTTATTATATTTTTTATAATTTTTTTAAAATTATTATTTAAAATTTATATTTACTACATATTATTAATTTTTATTTTATCGTTATAATTTTTTTCATAGTAGTTATACTTTAAAAGGTACAGTATTTCAATCCCAAAAACAACCTATGTTAAGAGAGAAAAAGTGTGTGTAATAGAAAAAGCAATGAGTCCATCAACAATGACAAAAAGAAGATAAAAAGAATTGCAGAAAGAAACGAGGTTTGTCTTTTAGATAAATTCTGGTTGAAATAGATGAAAAATGTTGCAAATTTCATAGAAAAAGAAGGAATGACATTGAGCAATATCCTTTGCAAGTTTGTAACCTTAGCTTCCATGATTTTCGACAAAAGTACCATTAAAGCACATCAAACAAAATTTAGAATGCATAACAGAAGAAAAACTATAGGCCTGACCAGCAAAAATATGAGAAAGTTCAAAAGAAAATATTCTGTAAAACAGTATAACATAGATCTATAGTAATTGTAGACGATGAACGATGATGGTTACAACAAAAACAATAAAAATCAAGGCACACGAACATTGGTAATATTCAAAAAAATAGAAATTTAGATATTTAAAATGGCTAAATTTTCCGTAATATTATTAAATGGGAAATAAATGGGTTCATGTCATAAAGTGTTTACAAGGACACGGACGTTGAAGGAGTAAGTTTATGACAAAACATGGATAATTCACATCTTAAATTGGGTTGAGGATCTTGAACACCATTATGACAAGATTATTAAATGGGTGACACGTGATTATTAATAATTGTTTCATGTCAACCTGAACCAGCTAATTGCGTGTCCCTATCATTTTCATTTCAATGAATTAAGAGTCAGCTCAAAACACCTCAACATTTAGTTGTTGTGAGAGAGAAAGAGAGCTCACATTATCCTCCTTAAAAACACATCTACGTTCGTCACTCTTTCTTTTACCATTAAGCAGTTTTGCAAAATTACACTGCCAAAGAACAGCAAAAAATGAACACTTATGACCAAATCAGTAGTAGGTAATACACAATGAAAAATTAAGAAATGAAGCATATGAAAAATCCACTTAGAGGCATAGTAAATGGAAAATTCAAATCAAAAAAATCTTAATATGGCTACAGAGCTGTTATGTAGATTGCCACAGTGACCTGAAACAATTTTGCAATGTCAAGAACAAAGCATTAGTCTGGTAGAGAAACAGCGGGTCCTATTTTTTAAAAATGTGTGTAAAAGTTGCCACAAATTTTGAAAATAAGTTTAAATTCTGGTTTGGATTGGAATGGACAATTGAACTAAATAGATATAACTAACTATATCCCAGGAAATTTTCAGATACTTGACATGTTAGAAAAAGTCTCTCTTTCATAGCTGTTCAAACCTTTGTTGTTGACGCAAAGATTTGGGCAATTAGTTTGTTTTTTTTTTCTGTTTGGGTGGGGGCCGGGGGAAGGAGGGGGAGAAGTGAAATTATGATTTACATTAAGAAATTACATTGTTTGCAATTTCATAAGTTAATTTTTAACAGAAAATGATCTGAAAGTTGGAAATTAGCCAAACGTACCTTTCCCAGTAGAATCAGAGACTGAAAGCTTCTCAATTCCAAAAGTGGCCAAGTCAGTTGCCTCTCATTGATTCCCAAACCCTATGTATAGAACAAACAAAACCATAAACACATGTAATCTAAACTCTCCTCAGCCGAGGAATCATTAATAAGGTCAAGTAGGGCCAATTTGAATTTCAGAGGAAAAGGATGAGCAAGAACTAAAAGTTACAATACCGTTCAAATCCTCACTATTGTATTCTGACTCATCAGACCCATGAGAGAAATTCGCGTCGTTGACTTGGACCCTACACCAAGAAAGTTTAGCAACTTCAAAAAATGAACCAAGCGGTGAAGCTAAACAAATGTATAATAAGCAAACACTTACGACGGAAATGGGTTTCAACTTGCGGATAGAACCTACTCATGCTTAGGCAGTTCATTTGATCTGTCTTCAACATGAACACGGACAATGTCATAAAAATAGCAGATTTCACATAATGCTTCATCATGCATTTTCCTTTTCGTTTGCCTTTTTGCTCCTCCATATTTGTTTAAAGCGAGCATCTTTCGCCAATAACTTTTCTGAAAAATAAAAATTAAAAAAAATTGAAAAATTGAAAAGTTCTGCAGAAGAGGAATAAATTTTCTGAATACACAGTGGGAATAACGGTTCGGCCAACCATAAAAATGACAACAAACCACTTTAACCGAACATTTCAATGATCGAGCTACAAGGAAAACAGAGCTCCTTAGCTTCTAAGGATTGGGTTAACCACCATTGCAAATAGACACGATTGAGATCAGAAACAGCAAGAAGAAATCAGGAGTTGGGAAAAGTACTGCTAAAACACATCAAACTCAATTTAGAATGCTAAAAGAAGTTGAAAAACTATAGGCCTGACAAACTAAAATATTATTTAAATGTTGACTATAGAACAACAAAGTATCCTTGCTACATTTTAAGGGAAGCATTATAGCAGACTATATATATAAATATAATGAACAAAAAGTTTGCAGATAGATTTCTAATGTGAAATACACCAATAATGTCGAGCTTTCCAATGAAACTACTAAAAATATTTTGGATTAAACCAGCCCGAGAATGATTCAGAGCATGCTATAAATAAGAATACAATCTGTCTGCACAGGAGAAAAACATTCTCGCATTATCATGAAGCAGCAAGTTCTAGACTTGCTACGTAAATAAACATGCTTAGTCTAAATTTTCTGGCACCAGACAAGTGGTGATCATGTCTGCGGTGCAGAGATTAAATTGGAAACGCCTCCATATCATCTCCATTACATTGTATTGAAGAGTACTCCAAAAACATAGCCACTACCAAGTTTTGGGAGAAGCGAATGCTCAGTACTTACATTATCTTTCTTAAAAGCATGCATAAACTCTTCACTCTTTTGTTTTATCATTATGCCCATCAACAACAGCCAGCTGCCTGCTAAATAAACAGCACAAAATACACAGGTATGAACATATCATTAGCAGGTATAATGGAAAGCCCGAGAAGACGGAAACGAAAATAGTGACTGTTTGAAAATTTTATTGAGTTTCACGTGCTTTTCACGTGCAAGCAGTAAAAATAAAATTTAAAAAGAAAAAATCAGTCCCAAAATCCCCAAATCCATTATTCCAAGTCAAGCAAAAATTGTTACATTCGTGCTTGATGGTAAACTGGTGATCTGGTTGGAGATGGGTACGAACATGATCCCATTGAAATTTAGGGAGTGGCTAAAATGGCTTTGTAACTGTTTCATTTGTTCTAATTTTTTTACGGTTGATCACGTGAAAAACAGGTGCAACTCATTTAAATTCCTAAAACGCAGTCTTTATTGTCGTTTCGGTCTTCGCGGACTTTTCATAATGCCGGGTCCGTCTATCGCTACTCTATTAATACAATAACAAATGGACAAAATGCCCGCTCTTTAGCTGGATATTGAAAGGAAAAAGATTCAAATCAAGCAGAAAAATGTAACATGGCTGCGAAAGTAACAGTATACTTACCACAAACAATTTCACAATTTCACAATTTCAACGGTGGCCTCTGAAGTAGTAACAGCCTCCACGTGATGGACAAACACCTTCATAGCCGTAAGTTCACCTACTACAAACTTCTTCCCTGTCTGTATATTTGTGAATTTAAAACACGAACATAATATTTTCATTTGTATTAAATAGGTCCTAATGAGTTGATTGCAATGTCTTTTTTTTTCTCCCTTTTTTTTCAAATGCTTATGTTGTAATTTCTAAACAGGAATAGGAATCGAAATCAAAAACTTATTTACTTGTTAAATTGAAGTTGGAATCAGAATGGGAATAGTGTTAAGCCCACAAATTCAGGAATCATTATCAAAGTTTTGATTCCTTAAGGAGGAGTTGGAAATCAAAATTCCATTCTTAAGAATGATTTTTTTTATCTACAACTAAACTTTTTACTACCCATTTTATCCTTGATTTAAATAATAATTAAAAAATAATGAAATTAATAAATAATAATAATAAATTATAATTATAGTAAAATAATTTTAATAAATAATAATAATGAAATTAATAAAAAATGTTAATAATTTATTTAATAATAATAATAATATAGTAAAATAATGAAATTAATAAATTGTAGTAGTAGTAGTAGTAGTAGTAGTAGTAATGAAATTAATAAATTATAGTAGTAGTAATAATAGTAATAGTAATAATAATAACAACAACAACAACAACAACAACAATATTTTAATAAATAATATTATTATTATTTAGTAATGTCATAATAATAATTATTATTAATTATTACTACTATTCATTTATAATTTTTTTATTATTATTATTACCAAAGGACAATAATTAACAAAAGTTATTTTAGTAAATTATGATAGTTCATTCCAATTCCAAGATAAAGTAAACATATCAATGGAAATAAATGTCATTCCAATTCCGATTTTAATTCTTACAGTTCAAGTAAATAATTTATTTCGATTTCCATTCTTGATTTTGATTCCAACTTATTTCTATTTGATGGGTGTTAAAGCCAGCAAATATAAATACCTACTCTAACAAAATTGTGTATAGCGATTGAGCAGGGTCGTGTCCGCAGAGATTGATAATTATTAAATCCTTTTTATATAAAAATGTAAAATTGGGGGATTGTTGACAATAATGAAAATCAAATTAAAAATATTTAGAATGTAAATTAAAAGTGTAATTCAAATTAGGAAAACTCTGGTTGAAAGAATTAATTCAGCTTTGATTTGACTACTGATCATCGATACAACTATAAATCATTACTGCTTATGAATAGACCTGTTATAGCTACTGAAACACTCTAATAGCCAATCTCTCCTCAATTAGTCGATAACCAAGGTACGACCATTGGTTATTTCCCTAATCAATAGACAATCCTAGATACGATCATAAGATTTAATCAATTGACAGCCTGAAAAACTAGAGAGACCCAAATCCTAATTAACAAACGCATACAATGGTTCATTTAAATTAGATTATTTATTCCCATAACACAACACACTACTATATTATTTGCTACAAACATCAAAATCTTCATACGATGAATCTTTCAATTGGCAGTAGATTAAATTAATAATTAAATAGTGGCCAATTATTTAATTAACAAACATAATCATGACAATAATTCAGAGAATAAACAAATACCCAAAAAGCAATAAAACAATTAAAAGAACAAGAAAGATCTCACAGTAATGGTGAATCAAAACTTCATTAACCTTCAACCAAAAAAATAAGTTTAGTTCCTCATGGAGAAAAAGAGAAAACCCTAAAAAAAGATAAAAACAATTAATAATTCAATCATAATTCTCCTCCCCCTCATCCTCCTTTATCTCCCTTTTTTTATAGTTTTCTTAAAAATAATAAAAATAAAAATATCTAAAATATTATCTAAAATTACAAGAGTAATGAAAAGATAAAACACGTTAAAATAAAAACGTCAAGTCCGCAATTGATAGCACGTGCCCACATCTTATCAACAAACTTCTTCTGAAATCGACTGTCACGCGCCCACGCCTTATCAACAAACTTCTTCTGAAATTGACTGTCACGCGTCCATGCCTTATCAACAAACTTCTTCTGAAATTAAGAATTTCTCCAGGAAGTTAATTCATCCTCAAACATTATCTTGTAGCTCAATTTAACACCAATCAATAGAATTGCACCTACAAAAATAAAACACAAGTAAATCACAACTATTAAGTGCAAAATATTGATATTAAAGGGAGTAAACAATGCAAAACTAGTGTATGAAATGCACTATAACATTATTACTAATTAATAAATGCACCATTAATGTTAATAAGTGGGTCTTTTTGGGAGACTCACCTAATTTCTTTTTCAATATATATATATATCAATGGTCTCACAAGACTCTACCTATATTATAGATTTCTATTTTCTATTAGGTGCACCATTTCAGTATACTAAAATTTTGTATCTAACCTATGCAAGATTGTCAAATTTACAAGCGGCAGTGTATGATGCATCTCTCAATTTGACACCAAGTTCATCAATTTAGATTGATCTTAATCGATAAATTGTCATATTTATGTCACTTATTTATTTAACAATCATGTTTGTTTGAAGTTCTTAATAGGTGAATCTATTTACATTACAATTAATTGTTGGATTAATCATTTCTTGATGGCTTTATTTTTAATCTATCTGAACTATATCATATTTTCACAAAAAGCAATTAAAACAAGAGTTGGACTATTGGCACCCTTTCATTAATTTTGTAAAACCCATATTATATTGCAATTACTTTTAAGGATGTGTACAAATAGGATTAACCTCATTTATGTTTCTCTCTCTTCAATTATATTTTGCTTGCACAATATAAAATTTTTTATTATCATTAAAATAATTCTAATTTAAGAAGTATTCCTCTAAGACAAAATAAAATTCTCGTAATAAACATAACAACTAAATTAGGTTACGACATTATGTGAAAATAAATTAAATAAAATTTTATCAACTTACAATAATTTCCTAAGGATTCTCAAATTAATTGTTGCACCCAAAGTTTATTGGGACAGTAATTTGAGGGTTGGTTAAAACTATAAAATTGATTTCACCTGCCATTTTAGCCTTAATGAGAAGTGTAGCAGAATATGCTTGATCAAAGTGTTTAAACACAATGTAAGTGGCTGCAAGAGTCCCTGCTATCTCAGCAGACACATCAGAACTTGATTTTTCTATCATACCAGCAAAAACAATTTTGGGTGTGTCCATTTCTTCAGGTCTCTATCAATAATTGGGGATTTGTGGTGTTCTTGACCAAGGCCATTGGCTAACTTGAAAATAAATAGTCAGGTCTGCTAGTGACTTTCATTACAAAATCAGTTGCCATGGTAAACCAATAAATATTTATTATTTTTAAGTTACAAAACTGTTTTTACTTTTAGACTTTTTTTCTTTAGAAATTAAATAATAAAGTAAGTTTAAAAAGAAGGATACAAATATCAAGATTAAAAAAGTGAAAAAATTATTAAAAATTGAAATATTTGTAAATGAAGACAGTGCTTATTTAGACAAAAAGATATTTTTAACATTAAATAGAATATAATTATAAAAGGGGGTTGAGAGGATTTTAGAGGTGCTAGTCGTCTGAATCTTAAAACAAATGGTCATATGTGGAAATCATTGTATAAATTTAAAATAAGTGGTGGGCAATATATTTCTTAGGTTTGCCATCTGGAGCCTTGCTGGTACACAAGGCCAATCGCTTTAAGAATAACAATTTTCTTTCTTTCTTTTTTTTAACCATACTGCAGAAAAAATTGGTAATAAGGGAAATGCAAATTACATTCAAGTGCCATAGCGGCAGCATACGGTGAAACTAGAATATTTATCAATTATCACCAGTAATTATGTTACAATCTAAACATTGAGGAAAGAGGCAAAGGGTGCAGCAGCATGTGCAAGCTGAATCAAGTGAAATGCTCAAAGCATCATCTCACTAAGAAGAGGTCTAAAGAATTGAAAAACAAAGAACAAGGAGAGATCTAAATTTTTGCCTGACTGATCAAAACAGCACAAGTGTCCTCCAGAGTGGACAAACGGTGCTTCAATCTTCATCCTGCAACAAATATTTGTAATATCCAATATGTTACGGTTGG
This sequence comes from Luvunga scandens, assembly GCA_030449905.1. NCBI lineage: Eukaryota > Viridiplantae > Streptophyta > Magnoliopsida > Sapindales > Rutaceae > Luvunga > Luvunga scandens. The sequence goes on from JASUUG010000988.1 coordinate 61,297, forward strand.
TAAGAGAATGAAAGTCTATACAAAAGTAAACAATTGAAAATCCATTCTGACACTAATTTTATCATTAGTCCCTAACTTCGGTCATGAAACAGTACTCACAGAGCTGCGGGGGACAACAAAGAGAGACGCCAATTTCCCTAGCTACTCACATATTCACATATACACCATTAATTTATCGATAAGATCATCTCCAATCTTCACCAGCACCAACATTCTCTTCATCATCAAAATTATCAAAACAATGATCATCATTTTAAAAATCATCACAATAAATCTCATCTTCCAGAAACCGGTCTACATGCCTTGAATTAATACCACCCCTCTCACTTTCATCTTCTGAATTTTCAGTAGCCTTGCTCTCCACTCCATCTTCATCTACCTCTTCTTCTTCTTCTTCCTCCACCTCCTCCTCCTCCTCTTGCTCATCAGAAATCTCATCTGGATACTCATTTCGCGGATTATCTTCAGCTGAGAATACCAAAAAGAGAATAATGTCATACAGGGGCATTTCAAACTCTAGAGCAAAACGATGAGCAAGGACTGGAAGTTACAATACCATTTGAGTCCTCACTATCGTACTCTGATTCATCAGGACCATCATAGAACTCCTCATCATCAACTTGAACCCTAAACCATGATAATCTATCAACTTCAACAAATTAAAAAAAGGTGCAGCTAAAGAAGCATATTGAAATCAACACTTACAGAGGAAATGGGTTGGACGCATCTTCATCAACATTCATGTCATCATTTACAGCATAATAGTCATATACATAATCATCTGCCAATGATATAGAACACACAAATAGTATCACCCATCAAGCAGTACTCAAACAATACAAGCTTGACTACTCACTGCCTCTGATGTTAACAGAAGCTGAAATAGTAATTAAAGCTTTCCTGGAAGGAGAAACCATTAAAATACTAATGAAATCAAATTTTCTCACTCGTACCTAACTGTGTTATTTAATTGAGGTGGTACCCAGGGTGAATCTATATTTGTTACACAAGACTAAAAGCAAATTTTAAAGGAAGTAGCTAAAGAACAAATTGCCTGTTTGATGTAAATTATGATATTTAATGAAACAAAGTAGAAATCACTACCTTGTTTAGACAAATAGGCACACATATCGGATTCAATCTCCGCAGCAGCACCCGGTAGAAACTCTCTTAGCATAGGCAGATAGCTAGACAGCAATCTTTGATCCTCCAAAGACATATCCCTGTTATAAAAATATATGGTTCATTCTCACATCTTTTGCATATAAAAATAGATGAATTTCATGATGACAAAACTTATTCCTACCTTCGCACCTCGTTGGATTTTTCTTCAACATCAACACGAACAACATCATAAAAATGACACATTTCACGTAATTCTCTGGGATGCAACTCCTCTTTATGATCTTTTCTGCTCCTCCATATCTGTTCAAAGCGAGCATTTTTTGACAATACCTGTTGGAAAAAAAATGAGGGAAATTAACCACCCAGCAGAAAAGTTATAAAGAACAAGTATTTTCGCTATGTTTATACTGTGTTCAAATACCGGTTCAGCTAACACGTCATCTCCTTTCCTCCTAAAATCATGAAAAGTTACTAAATCACTCTAAGCAAACATTTCATAATAAAGCAATAAGGAAAACAATGTTTTAGCTTCTAAGGGGCGGGTTATCTACTACTGACTATGTATACAACTGAGGACCAACTCAGAAGTCCTTTACTGCATGAGATGCATCAGTCCTCCAAAGTTTCTGGATGCAAAAGCAAAGGTTCTAAAGCAAATTTAGAGAAAGGGGATGATCGGGCGTTGAGAAGCTGAGTCAACTTGTCAAGGGGAGGAGAAAACAGTAATTTACAAACATATAAACCTACTACACCATAAGACACACGGCAATTTCAATAAAGGTGATGGGCATAGCTAATAGTCGTTAGCATGCAAGCACAATAAGACCAAACATATGCAAAACTACAAAGCAAAATCCAAAGTTGGATCAATAATAAGATATTTGTAGTAATGCAGCTGCAGTAAATTTTTCAACTTGTCTCCCCCAACAGCTGCACTTTCATCAGTCAAATTCTCTCATCGTCATGACCTTTCTTTTTTTCCTTTCTCTAATCATCGTAGACATTCCCTCAATTTGCACCCCATATAAAGAAAATCCAACAAAGATCGTCTTTACTTATAAACAATATATACAACCTCAATGTGCACCCTACTTTCAAGAAAAAAGAAGAGAAATGAAGAAAGAAATGCAAAATAAGATAGGAAACAACACAATTATTTTTGTCCGCTCCCATTCCATTAAGATAAACATCACCACTACCTGAATAGCATGGTTCATTTAACCAGTCAATCAAGCCTATGATTACCTGAAGTAACAAACAAGTAGCATTTGCACATAGAAATGGTATGGTCCATATTAAAAACACATTGCAACTGAAGGAGATCCCCTCATCCAAAGAAGGGGGGGGGGGGAAGAACTAGAAAATGAACAGATAGTCAGCACCACAAGCCAAAGAAAGAATGGACCAGTATCTATACAATAATTAAACTTCAACAAAACACAATTTAAAGATGCCAAAAATTTAGTATACATCTGTAATTCTAAAGAAGAAGGGTGTCCTAGTACGATCATCAATAATGAGTTCTAGAATCTTCAGATAAATTAATTTATCTGCACTCTACAATGTAACATACCTCCTGCTGTTGTCTGGCTTTAGACAAATTCTGATCATGTCTCTGCATGCATTAAACGAAAATAACAATATAGTTAATCACCATGAATGGAAGTGTCATTCCAAAAGGCACCTGTTAGTTGATCATTGAGAGAGCAGGGAAACCTACATTATCCTTTTTAAAAGCAAGTGTACGTTCCTCTCTCTTTGTCTTACCATCAAGCACATCAGTAAAATTAGGCTGCCAAAAGAAACAATCAATAACTAAAACACTGACCATATAAGTGGAACATAACATACACAAAAATAAAATGGGAAAATGCTGAATAGCCAAAGTATGGTGACCATAAATATGGCAACCACACTGACCACAAATGATTGCACAATGCCAATGTTGGCCTCAGAAGTGGTAGCAGTCTCCACATGCTGTACAAAAACCTTCCTAGCCTTCAATTCCTCTGTTACAAATCAAGAACAATGCATTAGCTTTGCCAAAGTAAAAATGAGTGGTCTTTGTAAAATGGGTATAAAACGTTGCCAAAAATTCAAGGAATGCCGAAAAATTGAAATGTGAATTGGACCAAAAAAAAAAATAAAACAGAATAGGCAATTTCAGTTGGAAAATCAAACTGAATAAGGAAAAGGACCATAGCCTAGAAAATCTATTAGACATCAGTTAAGTTAAGAATAAATTTTACTCACAATGTACATATAAAATCGAAGGAAAAAGTATATTATGGGTAATTTGTCAAAGTTCTTTAAATTCATGAAAGAAAACGAAAGGAAAGCTGATATTAACTTGCTTACCTATCCCAGAAGAACCAGAGATTGACAGCTTCTCAAAGTCCAACAATGGCCGCTTCAGTGGTCTCTCATTGATTTCAAGCCCTACAAACACAAACAAATATTAAACCCAAAAATTAAAAAAAAAAAAAAAAAGGCGCCTCGAAAGAAAGAATGAGAGAAGGGATAACTTACAGAAAGCTTCAAGCAGAGGCTGAGTGGCTTTGCGTTTAACCCTAACAATAACAGGCTTGTCGTTTGTGGGTTTTGGTGGAGCTGAAGAGCTCTCACCGTCTTTGGTCGCCATTAAAACAAACAAACAGTACAGCCAAAATCTGGTTCAGGGGTTCCGGGTTTGAAGCTTTGTAGACCTGCAATTGGGAAGTTTTAGAGAAATGGCCTCCAAGTTTGAATGCTGAAGTTAGGGGTTTGAGTTAGATTTTTTTTTATCTTTTTTTTACTCCTCCAAAACAACCGGTTGGGTTTGTATTTCGGTTCGAGTTAAATCCGAATTGAAATACAAACCGATTGGTTTTAGTTTTCAACCGATCAACTCATTCAGGCTTTAAAGGCGAACCCAAATCAAACGCCCACCCCGACCATCACAGCTGGGCTATGGCAATCTTATCAAACTTTTTAGTAGCTAGAAATCCACGGTAAATCCCAAACAGGCTCTCCCCCTTTTTGTCAACCCTCGTGGGTTTGCAAGTTTTAAGGGCAATTTCTTTTTCTTATGGACTCATAATTTCATAGAGATCCAGGCCCAATCAAAGGTTTTGCTTCCCTTTTAGATTGTTTGTCCCCTAAATTAAATTAAGATTTTCACACTTATAAGGAGTACACCAAAGATTACCATTGGATAAATTATAATCTGCCTTGTTGTTATTGATAGAATGTTAGACCGTCCATCTATTTAAGAGAATAGAAAGGGCGAAGCTTTCTTTTTATTTATAATGGATTTACTTTTCTCCATATCTACGATGTCTTGCTAAAAGCACTCAACTTGTTAAAATAGAAAAAAATACCAAAGGAATTAAAGATGGACAAAACACTAATAAAATTTTAAAAAAAATAATGAAAAATTGGTCTGTTTTACTATACAATTAATTGATATTTTTCAATTTATATAATAAAATAGATCTATTTTATAGTTGGTGATTATAATTGTTTTAATCATCATTCCGTTACAGGTTTCTCTCAAAAAATCATATCATTACTCATTAAAATATAACCTCCAATAACAGTCAAATATAACCTCACGGCATAAACTTCTCTTTTTGCTAAAAAAAGGTAAGAAAAGAATAATACATAAATGTTCTCTCGCTCATTTTAGAAATTCTCTTATCATGATTAATAAAGCCTAAATTTCTAACCAACTACTATTTAGGGGAATGTAACTATTAACTACCCACATCGAGGGAAGAAATGGACCCCTACCCAATAATGGGAGGGGAATGCGAGTAGAGTCCCTACACTTGAACCCAATCTCCTTCAACGTTTACTCCGAGGGTTGGATTACCACTAAATTATATGACACAACTAGCTGGTTGCCCTTTATTTGAAATGTGAAAGAGCAAAAAGAATATAAAACAAAGATCGCTAAATACAAAATATACTAGGTCATTCTAACGTACAAGGTAGTTTTTCAAGTTTTATTTGAGAAGGATTATTCGTACGTAGTCTAGTAACCACTTTCGAACTTGCAGTGTTGCTTAATTTGTGGCTCAAGAGTGTTGGGCATCGCGTGATGACGATGCACAATCATTCTTTTCTTGTACCGCAGCTAACGATTATGTTGCTAAACTTCAATTTCTATACCATAGATAGCCGTCCAGGCCTCCACATTGAAAACAATATCGCCACAATTATATAAATAGGTGGGACGGTGATGAATTGTTGATTTTTGTGTTCCTTTTTCATAGCCATTTCACATATTCATTGACCAAAAACTGTTTGGGCAGGTAAATGAAAACGAAATCTGTATTGAATTTAGGACCCCCTCAGTTACGGCCGTTGTCTTTTCTTTTATTTTGTTTTGTTTGTAAAGCTTCATTCACGCTCCTTATATTTTATTTTATTTATAATTTATTTATAAATATTATAAATATTTTTAAATTTATTCATAAATTTTTAAAATATTAAATTTACTCTTATAATTTTTAAATTTCTAAAATACCCTCCATTTAATTAAAAAATATAATAATTATTAAATAAATTATAATTATAATTATTATATTATTATTATTATTTTAAATGAATTATTATTATTATTAACAACAACAATAAAAAGGTATTATTATTATAATTAATACATTAACAATAATTAATAATAATTTTTTAGTTAACAATAATTATTATTAATAATTAATTTTTTTTATTAATAATAATAATTAATAATTAATAGTAATAATTATTAATTATTAACAATTTAACTAAAAAATCATTATTAATTATTGTTAATATATTAATTAATTATAAACACATCTCCAAATCCACACTCTCTATTTTCCCATCACACTCTCTCTCTTCCCCCACCTTCCGATCAAGATCACTCTCACCCTCTAGACCCCAAGTCATCAAATCCATTCACTTATCTTCTCAACATAACATTGCATCAACAATACCCCCAACAAATTTGCCAACACCACTTCCATCACAAGGAGCCAAGGTACTCCCCTTCGTTTTCTCCATCTCTATTGGCTTCATCCTCTGTTTCCTTGTTCCTAAATAAATAAATAAATAAAAATAATTATTATTGTTAATAATTTAATTAAAAAATTATTATTAATTATTGTCCTATTATGAATTAAATTTGAAGTGTTGTATAAAAATTTAATTCAAATGGATTGGATTTGAATATAAGTATATTTAGATTATTATTTTGTATTTTAATTATTGTGATTATTATTATTCAAAAATTAATTAACAATTATTATTATTATTGTTAACAATTTAACTAAAAATTATTATCAATTATTATTAATATATTAATTAATTATAATACCTTTTATTGTTGTTAATAATAATAATAATCTATTTAAAATTAAAATTATATTATTATAATCATAATTATAATTATAATCCATTAATAATAATTATATTTTTTAATTAAATAAAATATTTTTTAGAATTTAAAAATTATAAGAATAAATTTAATATTCTAAATATTTATGAATAAATTTAAAAATTTTTATAATATTTATAAATAAATTATAAATAAAGTAGAATATCTTTTAATCCATAATTATTAAATTCAATCCATAATTATTAATAATAATTATTGTTAACTAAAAAATTATTATTAATTATTGTTAATGTATTAATTATAATAATAATATCTTTTATTGTTGTTGTTAATAATAATAATAATAATAATTCATTTTAAATAATAATAATAAAATAATTATAATTATAATTTATTTAATAATTATTATATTTTTTAATTAAATAGAGGATATTTTAGAAATTTAAAAATTATAAGAATAAACTTAATATTTTAAAAATTTATGAATAAATTTAAAAAATTTTATAATATTTATAAATAAATTATAAATAAAATATAATATAAAGGGGCTGAATGAAATTTTACAAGAATAACAAAATAAACAAAAGACAACGCCCGTAAGTTACGTTAAACGTAACTTAGGGGCTCCCTTGAATTTTTAACGTAACTTACGGGCTCCCTTGAATTTAACATACAACTGCCAACAATGGTGACCCTAATGAATTAATAGTTGTCCTCGGGAGTTGGTTTTTGTTGCGCCGAATATTAATTTTGGTTTCAACTTTTGGTGCCATTAATTAATTTCCCTTGTGAATCTGCGAAACCAGTGTTGTTTTGGTACCAGCTCGAGCACGTTCTCCTATTAATGCTGTAATATCTGAAACTTAATTCGATCTCCAGTTTCGGGCTGTTGTGTTTTTATTACGGATTTAGATCTTTCTGCTAATGTTTCAGAAATATACAATTAATACTCATTGGATAATAAGATAAAACTAACTAAATCTTAATTGTTTGTTGTTGTTATAATGGATGTAAGACAAAAAAATTATAAAGAATTAAGTATAGATCAACTCAACACCATATCTAAATTCACAATAAAGTTATTTCAAACATTTGGTTACATCCAAAGTGTTTTTATGGTTGGTCTCTAAATTTTTGTGTATTACGCATAATAAAAGGCTCCAAAGTTCCTTGAGCTTGTGCGCACATAGTTTGCGGCCTCCTAGATTGTCCCTTAAACACCATATTGTTACGTGCCCCCCAAATAGACCACGTAATCATCTCCAGTAAGCATGATTCAGTGCTAGATAAGGTAGAAACATCATAATCAGAAAAACCCCAACAATCATTAGGACAATCACACAGAATTAAATCTGAAAAAATTGCGTCCTTCTACACTCCGTTGTGTAAAATCACAATGAAACAAAGAATGCATTAGGTCTCATATAAAAGGCGACACAAACTACAACAAGCATCAAACAATACCTTTCTATTTGTTAGATTAACCTTTTGTCGAATGAACATTATTAAGAGCTCGCCTAAGAAAAATCTTTACCTAAGGGAAACACCTTCAAAGTCAAAAATCAAATTCCATTGCTTAAAACATCCCAACTGATGTTCTAACGACCGAGGAATCCCGAATTTGTCTTTAATTTATTGGCAATAACCTTTGCAACAACTCGATAAATGACATGACATAAACTAAGTGGTCGAAGATTAGATACCATAATTGGAGACTTAACCTTCGGTATCAAAACTCGATCGATGACATTTGTTGACAATAACCTTTGCAATAACTCAATAAATGACATTACATAAACTAAGCGATCAAAAATTAAATGCCTTAATTAGAGATTTAATCTTTGGTATCAAAAGTCAAAACCACAACTGCACGATTTGAATCAATGAGGGAAGCACCATTATTTAAAACAGAGAGACAAGTAGGCATAACCTAAGTACCCACCACACCTTAATGATTCTGAAAGAAAGCAGGGGGCAAGCCATCGAGTCCCAGTGGCAGTGCTTAGTCAGATGCATTTGCATCATAGCCTGGAGAACCTTATCCTCGGAGAACGCTCAAGTCAGCTTCCTCTTCATAACAATCCGTAACCCACACGGGCACATGTTCTAAAGGCGATGCCCGTTGCTAATTGGCTGGATTTGACGAAGAAAACAACTTTGTAAAATACTGCTCAACAATACTTCCTATCCAAGCCACATGTGTAACCATCTCACCCTCTTGATCTAATAGGCCCTAATCAAATTCTGTCATCGCCTCATGGAAGCATAAGAGTGAAAAAAAACGTGTGTTCTTATCCCTTTCCTACATCCATGAAACATGAGCCCTTTGTTTCCATTACAATTCCCATTCGTGAAGCGAGTCATTAATTTATGCTATAATCTAGTAGTCATTAATTTATTTTGAATCACAAAGGATTGTGCATACGTACAGTCTTTGATAGCAATGTCGAGTCTTAACATACAAGTACGGACTTTTTGCTCAAGTAGTTTATCAAAGATCGGAGCAAAAGTCTCGAATTTTGATCTATTATAATAACTATCAATTTTAGTTTTTAGTTGATTTTCCCTTTTCAGGCTCTTGCGTCGGTCTTTTAAATCTCTTTTTTGATCCCATAAATTTCTTTCAGGCTTTTGTTTGAATTTCTTGAATCCATTCTTCACACGAGAAATTATATGGAGACGTATTTGATTTCAATTTTTTGACTGGACCCATCAATTTAAGCTCGAAAACAAATCTTTAGTACCCTAAATTAGATCCTTAGAAATCAAACTTAAATTTTTGATCCAGCAATTGATCTAATTTAGCTCCCGTAGGTCATAGTCATGACGTGCTTGAAAACTTACTGCCATGTACTAGGTTTCATTAATTTAGTTCCTCTATAACTTGACTTGAATTAAGTTCAAAGCTTGAAATATTACGAGAGTTGATCCAAACTAGCGCAACGTCCACATATTCTTGTCCCAATCCCAATAAATAGTAACTAATAGTCCTGAAAATACTCCAAGAGTCAACAAAGTGTAACAATTTTCTATCGAAGAGTTAGAGAGTTGATGGATATATGTATGATACGTGGATAATATCTATTTGGTTATTATTGGATTGAGTTTTCTCATTTTTCGTTAATTTTTTAGTTCATTTATTATTTTTAAGTTCTTGTCTGAATTTCTCGAATCCACATTTTACATAAAGAATTTATGTTCAAATGTATTTAATTTTAATTTTGGAAACTACAGCTATGCCCTAGTGTATTTTTTTCTTAAATCTTCTTATAAAGAAAATAAACTAAATAAATGTGTATAAACATTTTAACCATTGATTGAAAGATACATATGATAGAAAGAAAAAAATATTAAAAAAAGAGCCATACATCTAAAACGACCGAGATTTTTCATGTACTCTTTTTAATCATACTTATCTAAATTTAAGTAAAATTTAAATTTATTTAGACTTTCAAATTTGATATGGGAAAAAGAAAATTCTACATGATCTATACCCTATTAGTTTTCTTACTGGATGAGTCCAAAAAGTTCCAAATAGTATATTCAGTCCAACTTTAATTACCGTTCTCTCAAAGGCTAACTAAAACCAGAAAGATCTCATTAATTAATAAATTATGTACGTAATAAAATTCATGGCCCAAAATAATGTGGTGGGCACGCACTACCTCGTGGCTGATGTCACGCCACAATCACTGTTTTTTTTTTTTTTGTACGTTCTTTCACTCAAAGAAAATGTTCCTCAAACACCCAACCAAAAAAAAAAAAAAAAAAAATTGCCCTTGGCATGGGAGAACGTCACTGTTGACACCAAGTCATTTTCTTCTTAAGTCATTGGCTCCATTTGCTTCTCTTCTCTTCCTCGTTTTCTCATATTGCTGCGCCAATTCGTTGGCATGGAGTTTGGTATAAAAGACATTCTATGGACATATGCAAGCAAAATAAAAAAAAATTATGTTTTGAAAGAGGGTACTTTAATTAACGGTGTTGTACCTTCTAGCTTAGATAATAGTTTAAAAAAAAATTAATAAAATTTAATTATGTAACATTTTCTAGACTGTTGGAAATGGTGGTATCCCAATGGTATTGTATTTCACAATTTAAAAAAGAATATTGTTTAAATTAAAATACGCTAGCGACATATTGTTGGGATAAAGCTTGTTTAATTTACTTATTTTTCCCCTTTATTAACTTGTTCTAATTCTTATTATGAAACCAAGATCGTTAATTTCGTTTAAAACTTAAAATGAAAGAGAATAATTTTAATCAGGTTGTGAATTCAAAAATGAATCTGTAAGACAACCAAATAAATTAGGAAGTAGAAGGGGATTGAATGTTATTTTATTTAAGATGGGGTAAAATGGTGCCAATGTTGGGCCTTACGCGAGATTCACCGCTGGCCCACGTAACCCACTGATTAATTTTTATTTTTATTTTTTCAATTATAAGTTAAAATAAACGTCGTTTGGGGAAATTCTATGTTACATTTGGCTTCCTTTATTTATAGTGTGTAAGTGGACCAATCAAGAATTGCCAAGAGTTAAGGACGAAGCGGACACTTGGCATAACAAGAGGGCTCACCCAAATCATTCGTGCGTCTTAGATTCCTTCGCGTCTCGTCTGATGAATTTGCCTCACGTGTTTGTTTGTCTGCCAAGCGGTGTCGATCCCGCAAAGCCGTCTACTTTGATTTTCCATAAAGCTAGTTTGTCTGGTGTGATTACTGATGGAAAATTAATCACCAAATGATCATCAATTGAAGATAATTCAAATTTGTTGAAAGAAAAATTCAAGATAATTCAAATTTGTTGAAAGAAAAAATCAACACAGGATAGTAAGAATCGACCGAAAGTATATATTTCTCTTTTCGTTACGGAGATATAATAAATTAGTAATCCATTTTTTTTATTTTCTTTTTGTTAAAAGTAAAAGAGTGCGGCAAAATCTAAATAATTTATTTTTTTAATCTTGCATCTCTTTTAGAATTCGAATCCGGACGACCCAAAAACATCGTTTAAGAAGCAGTTAAGTAAATCCTTAGAAGTAGATTCTTTCCTATTGAGTAGATGAATTGAACATAAACTTTCAATTAAACGAATTGGTAGGGATTTGGTGTCTTATTATATTACATGTTAATGCATGCAGCTGATGAAAACATTAATGTTCCCAAGGTATATTAATAGGATTTTATTATTGTAAGATTGTTGTAACATTCCCTCTTTTTGGATTCTTGATGCGTGTTTAAAAAAAAATAATTATAAAGTCATAAATATACGTATGACAAGAATCGACAAGTATTTGATTTATTTCTTTATATTATGCATTAATTTGTGATAATTTGTAAACTTTCAATTAATAAATACGAACTGGTTGGGATTTGGTAATGTATTATATTATGCATTAATGCATGCATGCAGTTGATCAAAACAATAATGCTGTCAAGGTAAAGGGTGGTGGTCGACATAAAACCACATTTTATGCGCACAGCCACATTAATTAATTTGTCAATATTTAAACGTAAAATTTTTTTTAATTCCCCAATTTTTTTTCCCTTTTTCTTGGGAAAACAGAGCAGAACTTGTGGTATGTGTCATTCTCCATGGCCAACGTTTCTGACTCTCCTTGACACAACTCTACTTCTTCCCTTTCAATTCACTAAACACATGCACATAACTATCGAGATCTAATTTATATCTAACTACGAGATCTCGACAATTCATAGAGCCGTAACAACTTTTCACATTTTCACCTCTTAGGACTTGGGTTAATTATTTAGTTAGTCTTAAAATAGAGAATATTTAATAGATTTAAGGAAACACACAACAAGGATATTCTAAATAGTTGACTCAAAACCGAGAACTTATTTAATATTGTAAGAAAGTTTTACATAATTTATATTGTCACGTTTATTTGATTCTTACTATATGTACTTGTCAACCAATCAAGTTAGAATTTACATATGATTGGAAAGAATCTACTATGTATATATATAGAGAAAAAATAATAATTTTATATGGGACAATACTTACGATGATTGCGACACTGTCACGTGGTATTGTCTAATAAATACACGGGTTGAATATTATTCACAAACCGTATATGAACACACATCGAGTTCCCCACAAGCTCGTAAATAAAGAAAATAAATTAATTCACTATTTTTTTTTTATTTTTAAAAACCTTTATAAAAAGCCCCGGCAAACAGAATTGATTAAGCCCAACGGCCAAGACAAAGTAGTAGTGCATGCACACTCTGTAAAATTCTCTTGGCCATTATGCCTCAAAACAGCAACATGCTTCAATGGCTTAGCCTTGTGGGGGCGATATGGCTTCAATCCATAAACGGAACCAACTCCAACTTCCCTGCTTACTCCTCTCAACTCAAGCAACTCCTCTCCCTCTCCCAGCTCCAACTCAACAACCTCGCCTTCGCTTCCGACGCCGGAAAACTCCTCGGTTGGATCTCCGGCGTCGCCACCGTCTACTTGCCCCTCTGGCTTGTCCTCCTCATCGGTTCCACTCTCGGCTTGATCGGCTACGGCTTGCAATACCTCTTCGTAACACACACCATTTCCCATCTCTCTTATGCCCACATCTTTTTGCTCACTGTTGTAGCAGGCAACAGCATCTGTTGGATCAACACCGTTTGCTATGTAGTCGCTATTAAAAATTTCCCATCTGATCGCCAAGTTGCCGTGGGGATCACGTCCAGTTACTTGGGGTTGAGTGCAAAACTATACACCAGTGCTGTTAGTGCTATAGAAACTTCATCACCAAACAAAACGGCTGAATTGTATCTCCTGTTCAACTCCATATTCCCTTTACTAGTTTGTGTTGTTACAGGGCCGGTTGTGAGAGAGATTGATGATCACGTAGAAAAATCATCATCTAGAAGAAGAACGAGAGGCGGGTTTGTCTTCACGTTTGTTGTAACAATAGTCACCGGATGCTACGCCGTTTTGGGAAGCTTCGACTTGTCCAAGTCAAAGACTCTACTGCCACCGGTTAAGAATTTTATTGGTATCGTCATTTGCTTACTAGCACCATTAGTGATTCCATTAGGGGAGAAAATTAGAGGTTTTCTTGAGGACAAAAGGTTGACAAATGGAGTTAAAAAGGTGCATAATTCGACCAGTATTGAGGAAGTTTCATCAAGATTGGAGAATGGGGTAGTGACGAAGGAAGAGGGGGATCATCAATTGAGCGATGGTGATGATGATGGGATTCATCATGGGTTGGGTGTTAAGGAAGAAATTGGGGCGTGGTTGATGCTACAAAGAGTTGATTTTTGGTTGTATTTTTTTGTTTATTTCTCTGGTGCAACACTTGGCCTCGTGTTTTTGAACAACTTGGGACAAATTGCTGAGTCCCGTGGCTGCTCCGGGACTTCTTCTCTTGTTTCCTTATCCTCTTCATTTGGTTTCTTCGGCCGCCTCATCCCGTCGCTTTTCGATTATTTTTTCTCAAGGTAAGTTAATCAATTTATATCTCTTTATCTCCCTATTTTTCATTGAGCAATGTTTTGGGTAAAACAGCCGCGACACCCTGTAGTTTGATTAAGTGATTTGAAAAAACTTTTTCTTGTTACCAAGAAATTCTTTTTAATTTCTTTAAGATTAAAAAAAAAAAAACCACACTGACAGATGTTAAAATCTGTTCAAAAAAGAGATCCGAATGATCATATGTGAAAACAAGTGGGTATATATCTAATCCATGTCCCTATATAAACCACCACGAGGTGACTGATGTACTTTTCCATTTTTTTTCAACTAGGATTCCCCTTTTGATTTTTTTTATTTAGTGGTCTGATCAAATGGTTGCATCCACTTCTGAGAGGTGTTTAATGGGAAAAGAACAAAACCAAAAAAAACAAAAAAACACGTACATGAATATCCATTTGACTTTTGCCCTTTTAATTAATTTATTTATTTTTTCAGAAGTAAGTACATGGTTCCACGTCCAGCTTCAATAGCAACATTAATGGCACCAATGGCAGGAGCTTTTATGCTACTTCTCAACAAAACCAACGTAGCTCTGTACACAAGCACTGCCGTTATAGGTTTGTGCAGTGGAGCAATTACCTCGATAGCAGTGGCCACAACAACCGAGCTGTTTGGGACCAAGAACTTCAGCGTAAATCACAACATTGTTGTTGCAAATATTCCAATTGGGTCCTTTCTTTTTGGATATTTGGCAGCGCTTGTTTATCACAAACAAGGCCACAATGCACACAATGGCAAATGCATGGGCATGGCTTGCTACAGAAGCACTTTTATTTTCTGGGGTTCTTTTTGTCTTTTTGGTACATTTATAGCTTTGATATTATACGCTCGTACACGAAAATTCTATTCACAAAGACATTAACCCAAAAAAAAAAAAAACAAAGTGAATATAGTCTTTTTATATAGAGATTACATTTGGTCACGTTTATGGCACCAAATTAAATATGTAAATGTGGATCCGACTATGTTGCAACAGTTGTATGGTATCCTAATTTTTGTTTTTTATAATTTAACTATGGTCAAATTTATTTGAGCACCTTGCATTCTTTTCATTTACAATTTGTTTGAGTCTTATAAGGACAAAATTATCCTTCCAAGACAAAGATCGAAGAAAATGAAGAAAATGGAGTTAACTATAGTACAGTCAGAAACAAAAGCACGCCATTGTTAAGTCTCATCTCCATCAACTTTCGTGACCTGCCACCATGCCTGAAGTCGCTTAAAAATCCACAAGCAACACAAACAGTATCTCCCCACAAGACCATGCATCAGCTACGGATTCGTCGTACCCACATCGAGCCACCATCTTCGGCACCATTATTGTCACAGGTGAATAATCAGAGTGCCAATGTCGACTATCATATCCAAAGAATAATGATTTTGCTGTCTCCATTAGTAAATGATTAAGATCCAAAACCTTTTGTTGGAGACAAGTTATTTGCCCACGATACAATAAGAATAAGAACAACCCCACCAAAATGAAAGAGAGCGGTAACAACCGAAACTTGCAAACGATTTGGATTTTTCAATACTAATGGCAATGAACGGCCACCCATCATCACTCCTGTTGATTGTCGGATTTTGATATTGAGATTGGAAGGGATTCTTGAATTACCCTTGCCACTACTAGTTAAAATTAGAGCTGAGTTCATAATAATGGTTTTCGCTTGAATGCTAATGAGTTTGGGATGAAGATTTTGGAATAATGGGTCTGAAACTAAGGGATTTGATGACATTGTAATGAAGAAGATCCCCATCAAAACAATTTACAATTCGCTTTGACAGAAGCAGCTGATTTGAGTTAGGAATTGAAGTGATTGCCATGAAATTTTTAGAATATTTAGGGGTAAAAATGCCATTTCATTAATATTTCATAACTGATGATGATGGAGATGAAGGTGAGGATCATGATGGTGGAAGAAGATGAATGTGAGGAGTGATGATGATGGAGATGAAGGCGAGAAAAAAAAAAGAAAAAATCTTAAATTTTATTTTTAATTTATAAATTTGAGGGTATTGTTGTCTTTTAGTTGATATTAGTGTTTTTCTTTGATTAGTATGTCTTGGGTGTAATCTAAATAAATACTTTAATATTTAAATAATAATAAATAAAAAGAGTGTAAGGTATTAAATAAAATTTTAATAATATATGTAAGTAGAAGGTATCATATTATTTCTTAATATTTTATAAATAAAAGGGAGTATAAGGAGCTCGATGACATTTTACATTAATTAAAGGGTGAGGATATTTCCACCCCATTATTTGTGTAAACCCACCCCACTTCTAAAAAATATTTATAATAAATGCACATTATTTTTTATAAATACAAATCAACATCAATATGTGTATAATTAATCAATTAAATCATTCTTATATTGTTTTACTTAGTTTTTTTTACTATGAAAATTGTTTTAATATGAGTTTTATTTAATTATGTAATCGTTATGGCATAAAATTACTTAACCTGAAGCATAATGTGTTCTTGTATCTAATACTTTAAGTATTAATTTTGTGACTTATTATCTAACTTTTTAAATGAAGTCTAATAATTTTTAATATTTTACGTGTAAATGATATAAATTTAATAGCCTAATAATTTACATGAGTATTGACTCATAAAAACATAATGTTTGTTAAAAGTTAATAATCATACTAATAAAGTAGAATTTACCATTTAGAAGCAATAAATTTTGTATAAAATAAAAAATGATGAAGTTGAAGTAAATTTTTTGTACTTTTACATTTTAAGGATAAAATAGTCAATTTAAATTTGAAAATGAAAGAATCTTGGTAATAAACATAAAAAAAAAGTCACAAAAAATAAATTAAGAATTTAAGAAAGATTTAATTGATTAATTCCTTAGAATTCTTCTTTATTTAAAATTTTTAAAAATAATGTGAAAATTTTATAATTATTTTCTAGAGGTGGGGTGGATTTACATAATTTGTGGGGTGAAAATATCACCGCCCTTAATTAAATCATAACAGACAAAAATTGGGTACCATACCACTGTTGCAACATAGTTGAAACCTGTAAATGTAGATGTATTATTGTATGAGAATGTACACATCAGCAGTGATGTGATTAGGAGGGCAGCAATTACGTGAAGGGATTTTGAGTAGGGAAATGCCGTGTGGGATGTGGCTTGTGGCTTAATAACTAACAGCCACAAATTGAGTATCTCTGTGTGGCATATAGATGGCATTAACGCAAAGCAAATTTGTACTCTTGATTCTCGAATCCGATAATAATGGTCTCCTTTCGAGTTATATTTAATATAACTTACGGTTATGCAAAATTCACTTATTACTCCATCTGATTCTATTATTTTATTACTTATTTTTTCATTGAAACCCTAGTTATAAATCATAATAAATGTAATTTAAAAAAGTCTAATTATATATAAATGTTTTAATTCAAGATCTAAACTTTGTTAAAATTTAAGAAAATTATTGAATTATATGGTTGTAATAATATAATAATATTATATTATTAAATTATATATTTTAATAAAGTTTTTAAATCTTAAAGAATTCAATATCATACATACATGCGTACATGCATATATCCATACATAAATATATATATTGGAAAGTAAACTGTACTCTTGATTCTTGAATACGATGATTAGTGTCTGGAGGTCACTGTCATATTCCATAAAGTTGTGCTTGGCTACGCTTAATCTAATTAATGAGGAGGAGGCTGATATGATTTTGATGTTTTTTTTTTTTTTTTGAATTCTGTATACAGAGACTGTTACAATTACAACTGATATTTACAATTTAAACTATGCATTTGGGACACTCCCCGCCATATATTTCCCACTGAAGTACTGCCCAAACACTTTTTAAACCCTCTCAAATATTCGAGGGCTGTCTACTCCACTCACATTTCGTAAGGGAGAGACTACCTCCACTCAATTAGATGATAATTGAGGGAGACTGAAATTAACCTTCATAATGCTTTTATGGAGGCTCGAACCCTTGCTCTCACAATTGTAAGTGCAAGGGTTCTCCCATTGGACCAAAGACCCATTGGTGATATGATTTTGATGTTGAGTTCACACATCTGACATCATTATTTGCTCATCATGACCAATGTTGTGCCAAATGGGTATTCTATTTGCTGTAGAAAAAATTTGTATCACATTTTAAAATTGAATGAGCAAACGAAAACAACAAAATCTAGTTTGTAAAATTTTTGAGTATATAATGTGATTGGTTGAATAAATCAGACGCTCTATATGCTTTATTTTTCATTCTTTATATTTTTATTCAACTAATCTTTTCTTATGCCATGACAATTTGTGTAAAATAGTAATTAATTACTATCAATATTTTTATTTAATTTCAAAAATTAATATTTTTTTATAGAATAATTGGGACAACATTTTGATAATCAATTTATCATTTTTACATATTTTTAAGGACAGCGTATATCTAATGGTAAAAATTCAATCTTGATAAATAATTAAACATTTATCTTTTCAAAAATGGACAATTAAATTTTTTGTTAGTAAATTAATTTTATCTATTTAAATGAAGATACGAACATTACTTTCCTCATAATGATTAAGCCACATTAAGTGGCATGGTCGACCTTTTATACATTACCTTTTATACAAGCTTTTTTTTTTTTTTTTGTTGATTCCCCATCAAGATCAATCTCATATGCTCTTTTTGTGTGAAAGTGTGTAGTCTGTCATTTTTCTTGAAGTGAATGGAAGGATTTAGGCAGTCTAATTATCGGTACACCTAGTTATATGATATAAAACTATGTATACCGATATAATAAATGTAACGAATAAGCTACACTTTAACTATTTAATAAAAAGTATCCGCTTAAGTTCAATTTTTAATCATTTTTTATTATAAAGAGATTGTCCGTTTTCTCTCAATATATATCTTTTACCCTTTCACTGTTTTAATAATAGCCAATAACCTCTTTTGACAGCATAATTTTATTTATTGTCCTTATTTTCAAATATACTTTTATTTATATTTACTATAAATTAAATAAATCATATTTATAGAAATTAAAATACTAAAATATATATATATGTTTCGGTGTAAATAAAAAAAATAACAAATAACTACTTTTTTGGTATTTTTTATTATTTTTAACTATTTTTTTAATAAAAATAAGTAGTCTATATTCTCAATATAAATTATTAAATAAATGACTCATTTACTTTTTTTAAAAAAAAAATTATGTAAGAAATTTCTTTTAATATTATAAAAATAATATGAGAATAAGTAGTATATATTAATTTGTATAAATAATGTACTAACAATTCTTCTTTACTGTACACTGACAAGATGTAGTGGTGATCCTTGCTAAGTCATGAATTTGATTGACATTTTAGAATGAAATCGTAATCTTCATTATGACAAAGCACTCATTATATTTATGTTAGAGTAATGAATATAAGGAGGCAAAAATATCGCCATAGGATACCCTTCGTTGTCATCAAATATTCACTATCATAATGTCAAATCAATCTATTGGCGACTAAGTCTGCCAAATCCTAACCTTTGGTATGATACGCGTATAAAATATTTTAACTTGTATTTGTTCTTCCACGATGTTGAAGTTCGTACATAAATTAAAATTATTTTATTTACGGGTTAAAAAAATTGCAATTCCCGTCAATAACGTGTATGGCCAAATATGAGACTAAAAATTTTTGAGAACTCACAATTCTACATTATAAGAAAGTGTTGATATTCTCATTTTTTTTTTCAAAGGAAAGTGAAGGAAATTTCTTTGGTAAGGCGTGTGTGTGATAGATATAACATCCAAATAAATAAATTAATTTTCTCATGAAATCAGTGATGTAAGAGTGATGATTAATGGATTTGATCATGATCATGAGCAAAACTGGTCTTTACCCTAAAGCACAACTAAGATGTAGAAAATAAATTGGAGAAATTAATTAATTGAGCAAAACGGAATATAATAATTCATTATTAATGTAGGTGATTCAAAAATTTATCATTTATTTATTCTAATTATACAAATGATTAGTTAACTTAAAATCAGTATATACATATTACAATTAAGATTTAATTAAATTGAAATACACTTATTGAGAATTATTAATGTCTGACTTCGTCACAACAAATTTAGATTTAATACTAAGCTGAGTTGTGTTCAGTTTGTTATAATCTTTTGTCATACGTGCACATATAGTAATATATGGTTAAAATTAATTAGTTTTATATTTTTGTTCAAAAACAACCAATCGTATCTTTCTAAAAAGTCAGTAAAAAACTCATCCAAATTTAATCACAAAACCATTTCTCAAATACTTCGATCCGAAGTATTAGATTATTTAACATTTGCCATATATGGTTGCTCTAGCTTTATTAATACTTTCTTCACGTATTTTGAAATTTTATGAGAAAATTTGATCCTAAATAATCCTTTTTTAAAAAAAAATTAAATTATTAACGTTTTAGTTGCATAATCGAAACTTCGTTCAAATTAACTACTATTAAAGCACAGTCCAAATGTTTGGGTTCATTGTAAGTCAAATTAGACTCATTTTTTGTCACGTACGTGTAAAATCTATTTAAGTGATGTAGTTAAAGAGATGGTCATGAAAGCCACGACCTAAACTTCATGCGAGCAAACGCTATGAATGTAGTCATTCGGTTAACCCCTCATGAGTAACTAACTTTTATTTTATTTTTGTGAACATTTCTGCGTTATAATTTTTTTTATAAGATAGATGGATGGTGAGCAAAGCCCAAGCGAATTTTAAACCCATACATTTTTAAAAATAATAATAAAAAAAACTATTTGAACATCAATAAGATAACAGAATGACAAAAACATCAACACTGTGTTATTATTTTGTACATTATAATATTACTGTTACATTATAATATTCATATTTTTATTTTTATGTTATCTTATTACAGTGCTCTTCTCTAAATTTAAATTTTATTGATTAATTAAATAAAAGTGCTTGAAAATCTCTTTGACAACCTCACTCTTGAGTGCATTTCTTTTTCTCTCTTCAGGAGAAAAAAAAAATAAAAAATTCAACAATTTCCATTCGACCGCACCCCATGACATGTAAGAATTTGAACAAAAAATGTGGTTTAAATAGATTAGGTGACACCGGCACTCTGATCAGTTTCTAACCTTCCATTCTAGCTACATCGATTTTGTGGGACCTTTCTTGAGCCCACACAACAATGGGCGGCAGAGAATTGTTGACGCTACTACTATCAATAAACATCAATATTTATTGGGGGCTATACCGTAAAATTATGAATTTTTTAGCGACTTACGTAGTTAGTTGTATCTACCTCTTTATTAACTTCTCAGGATTTCCTCTTAATTTGATCATGTGCTGAGTAAATAATTCAAGCGTTAGTCAATAATTAATAAAAAAAAATTTAAAATAAATCTTACTTATATACCATCATTAAAAGATACATAACATAAAATTATTAAAAATTTAATAGAAAATAAATTACGAGAGGATCGTATTACCTAACAAACCAAAATTATTTGTTGATTTATTATTAGTTGATCATAAAAATGAAGAAAGACATGCGATGGAGTATGATGGTGCCACATCGACATACTATGGAATTAATGACAGTTAATTAACGAAATTACTACCTTAAATGGAGTTTATTTTAGCAGCTTAATTAATGCCTTGTTAGGAAGGATAGATGAAAAAATTAAATTCGGTTAACACAGACGTCCTTGATACATATGCTAATAAGCTTTTGTTATCCTAAATTTTAAACTTTTTTTTAATATATTTTTTATTAAAAAAAAAAAGAGAATCCTACTTCTTTTAATTTATAATATATTATTTTTTTTCAAAATAAGGGAAAAAAATTAACCAAACAAGCTTAAAAGATTAATGAAATGAACAAGTAGATAGTGTCATATTGAGGTCACATTCAAAACTTTCATGAGCGATTCTCTACCACATAGATCAAAAAATATAGTAGCCTACAATTAATTAATTGTGCATTTAATCTGTACATTGAACCTTTGAATAGAGGGTATATTGATTATTGATGGGTCCATTGAATGAATGAGTGTCCTGTTATATTCCGATTTGTGATAGCTAGCTGTCTAGGTGAAGGTTACAAAATTATTTTTCTATCGTCTTGCCATACGTAGCAAATAGATTTTGATGGCTAATTAATTGTGGGTAACCCAAGTGCGGTCGAAGTTGGAAAACAAAATAAGGTAATCTATATATACACTTACCGTGAATAATCACGACTTTGTTTTAACATTAACTCTATGATGTACATATCTTAATAACTTTCCCATTTTTTAATGAAATTTAAAATCCTAAACCAAATATTTTCTGTATCACGGCATGGGTTTGGCAATGGGCCAATTCAGGCCTGAGTTTGGTAAAGATCTAGCCTAACATAGTGATTAAAATGAAAACACCTTGTCCTTTAAAAAAAGCCCGACCCTTCAAACTAAGGGTCAGGTTTGGGAGCTGATGATAATTTCTTTCTACTTTCTTTTTTTTAATTTTTACATTCTTGTCTAGAACAAGACTCTAATGCTTAATTTAGTTATTTTTTTATAATATTGTATCATTATTGTTTCATTTTTACAATTAATTTGGTTGCAAGGAATTCAATAAATTATTTTTTTATTTAGCTTTGACAACAATACCACATATAACAATCTAATCAAATTAACAAGTAAAATAAATTAAATATAAAATACTAAATTAATACATAATAGAGGCAAATGTTAGTAGATTGAGTTGTTATCACGCATGTAGTGAGAGTATTTTAACTTTTAAGTGTTTTATTCTTCTAATTTAAAAATTAATTTAAGGTAGAAATGTAATCAAAGTGTAATTGGATTGACGGAATGTTATTAGACTTGATCCTTGAGCACCAACCCAACTCTTGATCCTTCAAATTCAAGCCATTAGAATACATTATTGAATAGATATAAAAAATAAAAAATAAAAAGAAAAATAATCTAATAATGGTGTGATGGTCAGGTGGCCAACACACCCTTAAATGTACATATATAATATAATAATAAAATAAAATAAATAATGAAAAATGAATGCATCATTGCCTATAAAAGGCAAGCTAATGTAGGAGAAAAGAAGAGAGAGTTAGGGGTTGAAGTAGATGAATTGTTTTTATTGTTTTTATTGTATTATCAATTATTTTATAATATATTTTAAAAATTTATTAAATAAAATGAGTGTTTTATTTTTTAATATAAGTGGCTAAAATTTCTGAGTTGAAATGAAGGTAAAGCTCTTGGATTCAAGTTATTAATTAATTACTCTCTCAAGTGAGTCTTAAAGTTTATTTTATTTATTATATTTTCTTTCTTATCAATTTCTTTTATGTCATATTAATTGATAGATTTAGATATTTTTAATTTAGATATTATTTTAATATAATATCGACACTTTAATATAATTGTGACACATTATGCATTTAGTCTCATATTTATCACATTAATGATTAATTGAGAATTAAATAGCATAATAATTAACTGTCAAGATAAATGTAAAATATAAATACGAGAGAGTTATTATAATCATAATTTAAAATATGAAAATGAAACTCATAACATTAGCATATTTTTAAATTGATTCCTGTTAATTTTTCTTTCCTCAGTTAATTTTTTTATGACAAGAAATTAACTGCTAGATTTTAAATTCCATATGGTTCGACACCAAACTCACCAGATTATATTATAAATAAACACTTTTATAATTAAGAATAATAATACTTTTGAATCGTGTCATATATATAAATGTGATAATAATTAATAAGATTAAAAATACGAACACATGCTCGATTTGCACATTTCAATATAATTAAATCTCTCCCTATTGGCACTAACTGGAACTCACTTATCAAAGGATAGCCTTGATAATTTTTTAGTTATAAATACCAGTAAAATTTTAATTATAAAATACGAGTCCATCCCCCCCACCAAAAAAGAAAACAAAAAAAAGAAAAAGTCCCATTCGAACGTTTTCTCGGGGTCAAGATTCTGTTAGATTTGGTGCTCGTCATTTGTTGCAAAAAAAGTTCATTAGAGCTTAAGAAATAATACTGACTGTACAAATGCCATCAAGCTTACTAAGATTACAACATTCTTAACTAACCAGCAATCATCAGCCAAACCCACATTGCATGAATCACACAAAGCACAGGTAGCAAAAATGGCACTGTTGCGGCAACTCCGAGTCGAATTAGCAGATGTACTGTGTTGTCAATTATCAATGTCTAAATGAAAGAAGTTAGCTCACCAAATTTTGCCCCACTTTGCGAGCAACAGGTGCTGGAGCAATTTATTACACCAAAAAGGGGGTTTGCCTAATTCAACAATAATCAGAACATATAGCCATAAATCGCCATTCGATTCATTTTTATATGTGTTGGTCAAAGAAAGAAAGATCAAGGTAATCAAACAAAAGAAAAGCCAATTTCACAAGTAAGAAAGTGTGTTACCAGTTTTTCATTGAGTTATACGCTTATGGCTGATTCAACACTGGTTTTACTTTCAAACTCTTTTTCCTTCCACAACCGCCAAGCATTTCGGACTTCATCCAGCTGCTCATTTGGAATGCTTGTGAACTTCTCCAAATTCTCAACCCATTCCATCCATGGAGATTTTGAAGCATCCAAGAATTTTGAAACTTCAGAAAGCATCACAGATGTGTAGAACTCATCAACCATCTTCAGGATTTCCACTGATTCAACCATTGTCTGGATTTCCGGTCTGGTCACACCAGGCCTTGTTCTCACAGAAAAACTGTTTGCCCTCAAAAACAAAACTTCAGATGGAGCCAAGGGTAGGACAATGCGAGAGTGCTTTGCCAGAGATAATGTCAGAATATCTCGTGGGAGTAACTTGCGCTTCACTGCCACAGCAGTCCCAACCATTTTGCGGATCTGGTGAGCACATATACATCGGCATTAAGGTCAGAGAGTAATGGTCAAACAAATAGTTAAAAGTACAGACTATGAAATTATATTTACTAAAGCAATTCTTGAATAAGCTTTACCTGATGCAACATGAAGGACTCTCCCGATATGGAAATTTCAACATAACCATATCCAAGTGATTTCTCTAGCTTCCCACAAGAACAGCTAAAAATCTTTCGGAAGTGGGATGCACTAAGTTTATCTGCCTCATCAGTTTCATACAACCATCTTGCACGAATGACTGAACTGGAGTTTTGATCTTTCAAACCATTAGCATGCTGATTGCGGCAGTCTACTTGGTGCACACCAGACACCATAGAATTTTGATTTGCTTTCTCATCATCTGATGAAATTTCTCCCCAAATCCCTGAATCTTCTTCTCCCTCACTCTCTTCAATCCTAGAGAACAATGCATCCTTCGATGCTTTTGCTCTTTTTGACACACATCCAGTCTTATGGGGTTTTTTCCTGTACTTGGATCGTTCTGTATAATTATGGAAAGGATGTTCTCCCTATTCAAAGCCGCCCCCCCCCCCCCCCCCCAAAAAAAAAAAAAAAAAAAAAAAAAAAAAAAGAATGAACAAGCCATCTTCAGCTGCGTGAAACAGACTGTAAAGTCACCACTCAACTCAAAAGCTTTAACAGTGAACACAACTACAAACATAGCTTTTCATAATTAAATTTCTATGCGAGGGAAAATTGAATATAAGACAACTTTGCTAACTTAGCTTTGATACCGTGTAGAACAAGTACAGAGTTCAAATGCTTATGCTTCTAAACACAAAAGCAACAAAGAACATGCATAAGTTAGAGAAAGCCAGGATCCTAACAGGGCTTTTAAAGGCAGAAATGGCAAATGAGAAATCCACTGACTCAACAACAAATACCACACTTATGTTTGGAGCACAAAAGCTGTTGTTTGTCTCAAAACTGTGAATAACCAAATGTCCGAATCATGTCAGAAAATATGAACCTGAAATACCTGCTACACGTGATGAAGATAGGTGACAACAACCATTGAAATTGTGTCAACGATATAAAAAAAGATTCCAGAGCCAATTTTGATTTGACGTAAGTGGATAATGCCTGGCCTACTGAGATCTTATAAGAATCAGTTAAGGTAGTCTAAAGTGATTGGCCAAAAAGGTATCGACTGTTTAGTTCAATGGGCCATTGTTGTCTCCGGTTAACATTTTCGAGAAACCTCTTTTCGCTGTATTAAAACTATATATAGGAATGAAAGTTATTCTTTGAGGCATGAATGAAATAATTGAAAGAAAGTTCTGCTTCCAAAACCATGTGACTGTGAGATGCAAATCATGCAAGGTGTGATGCCAAAGGGTATATTAAGATTCTATTTGTGGTTGTGCCTTGGATGCAAAGCAGATTTTACCCCCAAGTTGTTAATGAAACACCTAAATTAGCCTTAATAATTTATCAAAATAATTACTTTTTATATATTTTATTTTATTTCTACTTATTATAGAAATAAAATATTAAACACTAAACCCAAAAGCAACAGCAATCACTAGCATCCACCACAGACCATTGCCAACTGCTGGTTGTATGTATCCATTGAAGTTATTGTCGGTACCGTTGAAATCATCATCTCATTTACAAAATGGTATAAATATCATAAGCGATTCATAATCATTCACCAGCAAATGGGGATATAAGTGTTGGCCACCATATAAGGCCACCATCAACCACAATGATATGTACTACACTGCCCCTACAGTTTTAAAAAGTAGCCGCTGCTTAGCAGAAACGTTGTGGTGTTGCTTTCTCGCTTGCTGTCGTCAAACTGCAGCATGATTGGCTGTTTAACTTTGTATCCCCATTTCTCAGCAAACAAGTCCCCAAAGGTTGATAATATTTGTATGATTTTGGTAAGCAAGAGATAAGGTTCCAACAGTACCAACAATGACATCAGCAAACACATGTAACCAACAGCAAATGGAGAAAACGGTGGCCCACTGTGGTCTGTGTTAAGTGTGATGCCTAAATTATCATCCTTTATTTACAACTTATTTCACAACATCTTTTATACCGTAATTAGTAGCCACACTCTGTCCTGAACTCTTCAAATCTTCTATTATACACAAAAATCCCAACTCATAAATCTCTAACCAATCGCAGAAAAAGAAAAAATTCTAATTTGTCCCCCATCAATATGCTCCTATACGCATAGGCTGAGATTCATGATGCCATTTCAAATCTTCAAGAAAGCTACTTAGTTAAGTAGCAGCCAGAAATAATTTCAACAATTAGAGATGATAAGCAGAAAATAAGAGTAGAAAGTATAATGCCACACCTCGAATTCATTTAATATAGCATTAAAGTCTGATATATGACTATTGATTTCAGCTGCCGTAAGCTGACTATTGATTCCAATGATCTCAGCAGGAAGAAGGTACGAATATTTCCGGAGATTACACTCCCTTCTAGGATCAAAGCTCCTAAAAGGAGATACCAAAAAATTTAATATTAGTAACAACAGCTTATACTAGTGAAATTAGTATTTCTAAAAACTTCAGTAGACTTATCGGAAGTATTTGTTCAGAGAAAAAACGCATAGATGGGTTAAGATCTAAGACCAATAAAACAGCATCATCTTTTGTCTAACAATCTATTAAAACGTTTTGGATCACCGAAGTTTTCTTTGTGGTCTTTTGTTGCATGGGAAAAACTTTTTGTAAGCTTAGAATCATGAAAAATGAAAATTGTCAATCTGGAACTTATAAACGGTTGATAATGAAGATAACTAATAACTGAGAAAAAAATCTAAACAAGGGAATAAGGAAGTTTCATGCACATATTTATAACCGCATTATCAAAGAAGAAGAAGAAGAAGAAGAAAAGAATTCATTCACTTTAAAAATCATATGTAAACCAACAAACTCAAGCACTCACCTCTGTGAAGGTAAAATGCTGAAAACTTTGATATTTCTTGGAAGATGAACATTAATGCGTTTAGCAAGATCAATGCCATAAGGATCTTCCTTCCATGCATCTGGAGGAATTTCCATTTTGAGGCAAATCATGGTTGCCAAGGAGTGAACCTATATTATTTGGCACAATGATTTGAAACCCAGAACAATAAGAAAATAGTACATTCCAAGGCACATGCATTAAGGGAACATTCCAATCCAAATGTAACTCACTCCTTTATCTGTTCGGCTACTTCTAGCCCACGCAATTTTCTGCAAATTTCCGTAGTTACTCTCACGGATCCCACCAGCCTTGAAAAGTGCAGTTTCCAATTCCCCTTCAATAGCTACATTCCAAAAGTGCAAGACTTTAACAAGATCCATTGATACTAGTGGACCCAAACACATGACATGATCAGTGCCCTTAAAAGAAGTTTACTTTCTACCATAACAACTCACTTAAGAAAACCGGTCTTCAAAATTCAAAATAACTCATTTTATCATCTCATCATTAGAAAATGAAAGAAACCAATAGGATTATAACATCTGGATCAGTGTTTTTGTCTTTTCTTGGACAAGGACATAGTTTACCCATTTGTTCAAAAACGTCCCTGGCCCTACTGCAATGAATGAAATCAAAATTCAATATTACAGGAATAATTTGGTCATTTGAACAATGCTGAGAGACTTTTTGGATAAAAATCGACATGTATGCCCTTATCTTGGAAAACACAAGGAATTGAAAAAAAAAACACAAATTTAATTCAGAAATTAACCTATTTAGCCTCTTATATAGAATCATTGTCACAATTAGCTATATAACAAAATTTCTTACTACAATAGCCACATACAGTCAACTTGAACTAAATTA
Organism: Luvunga scandens; assembly: GCA_030449905.1. Lineage (NCBI taxonomy): Eukaryota > Viridiplantae > Streptophyta > Magnoliopsida > Sapindales > Rutaceae > Luvunga > Luvunga scandens. Next base: position 90,050 of record JASUUG010000988.1, read on the forward strand.
CCCTTAAAACAAACCAACCAAACCCAACCATCACCGGGGTGATGGAGACCATTGCCCGCGAGAGTTGAACAACTCTTGCCCAACTTGCAACTTAAGGGCGATGGAGACCATTGCCCTCATGAAGTGAGGAACTCTTGTGGACAATGGAGACCATTGCCCACATCACATGCTGGTGATGGCTGCTATCGCCCAGAGACCATCACCCGCGAAAGTTGAACAACTCTTGCCCAACTCTTGCTGGCGTTGCCTCACATGTTGGCTGATGGCAACCATCGCCTATGTAAAAAAGATTTAGTTACGTTGTTTTAAGGGTATTTTGGTACAGATTGGTTGTATGTGACAGTTATCGTAGAAATTATGTTATATGGCTAGTTTTGATAATGAATTTATAAAAATGACTAGATAAGTAAATTTTTCAATTTAATTATTACTCGAACATTTTCAGAATCAAACAAAGAGTTAAATATTGAAGAAGCATACTTGATAACGAATGTTCATCTCGCTGCATTTGCAGACCTGAAATGCAAAAATAATAATAATAATAACAACAACGATAAAACGAGACCACTTTTAATCAAAATCTAAAATTGAAATAGAAAAGGGGAAATTTATTAACCTCTGTAATTGGTACCAACGTAACCGACGCGCAAGGCGACTTTCTTTTTGCGGACACGTTCCCATTTGTCGTCGGAGAAGTTTGGAGTGGGAGGAGTCAGAGTATGAGAAACGGACAGTGAAGATTTAGATGAAGATGAAGCGGGGCAGCGATAGTAAGATAAGGGTAGGAGATTGACGGCTGAGATTTTATTTGAGAATCCGACGGTGAAAAGTGTTGAAGTTATGTTTCTGGCAGACCATGGAGAGTGCGGGAGTCGTAGTGGGTGGATGGCCATGTAGCTTTAGAACGAAGGTAATTTTGTTAATTTGATTGGATTTGTTTAATGTATGTATTATGTATGCATGTGTCTATCGAGTACCGAGTCCGGGAACTTGAAAGACAGCCACGAATCGGGCTGGCCACGATCGGGTCGGCAGTCGACCCATTTCAGTGAAAAGCTTAACACAAACGGATTCCGACGTTATGAAATTGGAAGGTAAAGTTTATATTTTAACCGACACGGTGCCCATTAAAATTTATCATTATGATAAGAAGTGATAAAATTTAACAGTTGATATATCATTTGTCATATTAATTTGAGATGCAAATTTTGTATTTCAACTTTGTATGCCAATCATAATTCACTTTCATTTTCATTAAATCAATTGTATAATTTTCTAAAATATATTAATTGATTTTCTAAAAAAAAGAATTTTAGCAATACTATTGGATGATAAATTTTTTCACAAAAAAACATACCAAGTTCTATATAATTAACTATCCTAAGATAAAAAATCCAACCTATTTTTTTTTCTTTCTCTACTTTTCAATTTCATGCTATCGAAAGCGAGTTCTTAAGTGTATTTTTTTCTCAACAGTCTTATTTTCTTTTACATTTTATTTTGTATCTTATTCCGTCCTTCAACTATGTGAAGTAAGTATTTTTGTTAAATTAAATCCATTTAGACAAAGATTTGTGGTGGCTGTTGTTTTTTATTGTTGTTGTTTGGCATTAAGATGTTTTTTTTCCAAAAACGATTTGAGCTTCCAAGCTTCAAAATGTGGAAAGATAAATCATGTAGATTGGATTTAATACCTCTATTAGTTGATGGAGCTAATACATCAGGCAAAGCCTTAAAATAGCTAAGAAATTGACACGATCCGCCCCGAACCCGTAGGACGAATCGTCCTAATTCTATTAAATTATTTTGACATAATCTAACTAATAAGGATTCTGCCGAATTTTCGGTAGAGTCTCCCCTATATTTATCACACAACCAAATCTGTAAAATTATAAATCAAGCACTCCCAAAAGAATTTCAAATACAATTATCTCCGAACAACCAATCTCTTCAACAAAATATACCAAATTATTCAATATCCAATACTAGAGGAAATACAAATATTATCCACAATTCCCGAAATGTGATAAATTATATAATCTGAAAATATCTCAATAAAACATATATGACTTCTAACTCTATCACGTGGCCATAACTCCAAAATAATTATCATTGTTGGGTCGACTGTTGTACCTACGATTCTCTTATGGGGGGGGATATAATAAAATGAGATAGATATAAAACTTAGTGAGCTCAGTGAGTGGATAATAGTTTTTTTTAACACAACTTTACTCTAAAATAATTAATCATATCAAAACACAATTTCATCAAAATATCACAAGAACTTAAATAACTTATTAAATTCAAATCATGTACTCAAATAACCATATCACAATAGACTGCATAAAATCAATGAAATCATAATACTTATATCATCAATATTGAATATAAAAAATTATCACCAAACAAATACGCAGGGGAAATAATCTCATCATATCCGGACCTCGACAAATGGGTAATAACGTACTATCTGGGTACAATCACACCCCGGAGCTACACGGATAGACAGGAAAGTACCATCTCATATATCATCATATTCGGATCTCAATGAACGGGCAATGACGTACTATTTTAATACAATCACGCCCCAGAGCTACACGGATAGATCGAAAAATATTATCACATATCTTATCATATTCAGACCTTAACGAATAGGCAATGATGTACTATCTAAGTACCGTCACGCCTTGGAGTTACATGGATAGATAAAAAAAATATCATCTCATCTGTACCATCTGTATCTCAATATCAGTATCTCTCTGTATTCATCATACTGTATGCATATGCCATCTCATCTGTATTAGTGTATTTGAAGGGGAATGGTACTGTCTAATGATTTTGCAAACAACCTTTATACATATACATATAACCATATAATCTCATCCGAAATCTTATTCGAAATTTCATCTAAAATCTCATTCGAAATCTCATTTCCTTTTTCATTTAACATGTCTTAATTCTGTTTTTCTTTTCTTTAAAATATTATCATGCATATTCAAAATTGGTAACCAAAATCATTAATTAAACACATTTCTTATAATAAATACCAAAACATAGATAAAATTCATTTATATAAAATTATTAAATCGAAGCCTTTAAAATCAATCTCGTAAATAGGCTTTACCATATTTTAAAATCATAATAAACTACAATGAAAGTAAGTTTTGTATATTCCACTCATAGTGACGGTGTCCGAACTCGTTATCGAAAATGTCTGCTGTTTGATTCTCGTCCTCGAATCCTCTTAATTTAAGAAAATAACATAATTACTATTCATAATTACGAATTATAACTGATATACTTGAAACGATATTTATCTGTAACAAAATATTCTCGAATTCATAAAATTATGAAAATGCCCTCGACATCAAAATTTATCAAATTATCCTCAGAATCACATATTATCAAACTACCTTCAATTCATATTACAAAAATATCCACAAGTGAGGCTGTGTTGTGTCCGCCCAATATGGGCTACTAGCCATCTTGAAAGTTAACAAACAATCCACATTAATCTGTAAGGGGCACTTTTTAATAATATTTGAAACTTATTTTACATGATTGTACAATATGGTTAATAAATTATAGCTCTCATCTTTTTTTTTTTTTTAAAAAAAAGAAATTGCAGCAATACAAACTTGTATGACATAACAATAATGACTATATTGATTTAATGGTTTTACAAACCTTTACTTTGATGATAACAAACAATATGGTAAGAGTAATATGGAAAAAATAGTTTTGAATCTCGTTAGTTCTTAAGGATCAAAAGTTATTCATTTGAGATTAAGCTCAAAGGAGGTTGTGCTCATCAAGTCAAGATTCAAATGCAAAGAACACTAACTTAGGTGATGCTTCACTTCCATAGTTCTTATAGCACTAGTTTGGCTACATTTATGCGTGGTTAAGCATTTAAAAGATCAAATTCATAATGATCATGACATTGAAATATATCTCTATTTCCATAAGTTATGTTTTCTATACTATAAAAAAAATGGAAGTTGAATGTTTTATCAAAATGAATTGAGTATATAGATTGATTTCAAAAGGTCTTGAAAAGTTTTGATGTGTCGAAAGTATGAAAAGTTTATGTAATCTTAATGCAATTTCTCAAAATCTAAAAAAGGACCTATTTGATAAAATTTTAAAAAATTTTAGTTCTTTTGTAATTATTAAAAAGGTCAAAATATGGATACTAAGAAAAGCCTAAAGCGGTTTGTTAGTTTTTCTTTCTAGAGGCAAATTGACAAGCCGATTTCACGCTGATTTTGAAATTTTTATGCTCCTAATTGCTAGTTTTTGCTTAAATCTATATAAATGAATTTTTTTAGCAGTTAGAATGTGGGTTAAGCACGAAATTTTTTTTATTCTCTCAACTACGAAATACTCTCTAGCTCTCTCTTGCTTTCATTCATAATCATTCACAAACTCACTTTAGATTTGTATATCTACTCTTGTCAAAAGTATATTGTTTGTAAAATTCATTTCTTTCTTATTGAGTGAGTGTTGGGAAGCACTTGGGTGTAGAAGGTATAGGAAATAAAACCTTTGATGATTTGTAAAGGTATATTGACATTGTGAAATCAATTGTAATATTTGGACCTCGCAATATAAGACTTGTTTTAGTGGAGTCCTTCGGCTCGAATAAGTTTGGCATGAACGTAGGTCAGTTGTCAAACCACATAAAAATTTGGTGTGTTTGTTCTCTTTTTATCTTATCTTTTAATTTACTTGATTCTAAGTATTGTTGTTGTTGAGTGGGGGTAGGTGCTGGTGTCGGATTGTGGTGTTCTAACTCATATAATTTTTAAAACACAATTCACCCCCTCTTAGGTTGTTTAGTAAGAATTTCATATTAGATGATAATAGCATATGAAACATATAATTTTTTTTCTTCTTTTTTTATTTCTTTTCATTTAATCAGTATGATTAACATCAATTTATATAAATAGTTTGTTTGAAAAGTTGGTACTTTCGCAATGCACTTATGAAATTGTAAGAGCTCACAAATGATATGGGTATGGCAATTGGTATTGCTTGTATTGGGTTTGTTATTACTAAACCTACATCCATAAAAAATTTAAATTATCAAACCCACCCACAATCCACCCCATTTTGGATTTTAAGAATCATCAAACCCACCCACAACCCGTCCCATTGCGGATTTTAACAATTATCAAACCCATCCGCAATTTGTAGCGAGTTTTCTCGTAACCCATATAGCGGTGATAGTAGCAATATATTTATTTCAAATCATAACATCACATCTTGAATTGTAATACCGCATCAAAAAAAATAAAAGTTATCTAAATATTTCTATAAAATATACGTTTACTATTGCATACAAATATACAATTAAATCTGCACTAGAAATTATGCTTGAGTTTTTTATTAGATTAGTAGCCAAGTTTAAGTGGATTTTTAGCCAAAAACCAACAAATCTAAAACAAGCCAATTTTGAGTAACACGATTGTCTTTTATTGATAGCTACACAAGTGTCTTTAAAAAATATATGCATATGTACTATGAAGAGAACGATGTGAATTAAGTTAGCGACAACAATTATGTATTTTTGTAATTAAATACTTTTATAATTAAGAAGATTAGATTAGGTTTTAAGGAACAAATGGCTGTTAATAACTTGGTTTACGAATTTTTGTAATTAAATATTTTTTATGTAATTTTAAACAATAAAATTTGTAAAAAAAAAATTAAATAAAATTACTGCTCATGTGGGAACCGTCAATTTTTTTTATTAATATCAAACTCACCCACAATTCGCAACAAATTTAAATTTATAATATCAAATTCATCCACAACTATAAAATTACTTACAGCAGCCGATTTTTAATGGGAGGGCTTGGGTGGATTTGTGGGTTCATGAGTACCGTTACAATCCCATCTCGAGTAGACCAAATAGTTGGGGAGAAATTCGGCCTATATAAACGGACATCAAATTAAACGGTCCAAAAAATGCAAAGGCCCAGTATGATAAACATCGGGGAATTCTAATGTCACCAGACGGTCCAGACCTCTTTGTCCTCTTCTTGACACGCACGCTATCTAATTATTTCAACTCTCCTATCTTCCGCTTCTTTTTCTTCATTCTCGGTTCCTTCGTTAAGCCCTATTACCACTGCACACACTCTCACTCCCTCTCCCATCTCACAAAAACAACATCGCTAGAGGGAGTCAGCCAGCAGGCATGAACAACTCTTCTCTCCTAACAACCCCCACTTCAAACCGGCCCCTTCTCTCCTCCCCCTTCCTCAACCCTTCTCCTCTCCCTAAGCGCCGTCGTTTCAAAGTCTCCTTCCCGCGGAACCGCTCCGCCGCCACGTCGGCATCCGCATCAGCAGAAGCAACGCCAACAGCAGCTCCATCTGATAATATTTGGGGACCGAGGAAAGAACTGCAGGGCATACAGCCTCTCGTGGATAAGCTCTCGCCGCCGGTGAGACTTGCTACGTCGGCTGTCGTCATCGCCGGGGCTGTTTTTTCTGGGTTTAAGTTAGGGTCTAAGTATGGTGGTGGGTCCCGCAATGTGGCAATTGGTGGGGCTGCCATTCTGGGAGCTGCCGGTGGGGCAATTGCTTATGCCATGAACGCCGCCGTCCCTGAAGTTGCGGCCAAGCGGTTACATGATTACGTGGCCGATTGTAATGATCCTGGTGCTGTGAAGAGAGAGGGCATTGAAGCAATTGCCAGCAAGTTAGTTTTTAAATTAATTGTTTGTCTTATAATTACTATTATTTCTTATTACTTATTCTTACTTTAAATGTTTAATTTTCAGATATGGCGTGAGCAAACAAGACGAGGCGTTTAATGCAGAGCTTTCTGAAATATACTGCCGGTAAGTGATGAAGAGAAGTTTAATTAGTCATGAAACATTGGATTAATGCTTTTTTAATCATTGGATTATTTTCAATAACATGAGCAACTAAGGCCTTAAGAGTAGTGTTTGATATATGTATGCGTCTGAATTATAATTTACAAAATTGACTTGAAATGGGAAATTTATTTTATTCCTTCATCTATTTCTATCGATTGTATATATTTGATGTGGTTCACTTAAAGACCTTCAATTTCTCCTTTAGGTTTGTGACTTCGGTCCTTCCTCCGGGAGGTGAAGATCTTAGAGGGGATGAAGTTGATAAAATTGTTCAGTTTAAGAAAGCTTTAGGTATTGATGATCCAGATGCAGCTGCCATGCATGTAGAGGTAATCTAATATTTAATTATCTGGAAACACAATCTTAAGAATCAGTATGCATGTGGTATACAATCTTAAACTGTTGTTTTCCCTATTGGTTTGTAGATTGGTCGGAGAATTTTCAGGCAAAGGCTTGAAGTTGGAGATCATGATGGTGACATGGAGCAGCGTTGGGTAATTAACTATTAATTTTGCTGGTGTAAATCTTTGTCTAGCATTTTTAGTTAAGATATGGAACTTGACCATTATTAGTGACTCTCCAGTGCAGGCATTTCAGAAGCTGATATATGTTTCCACTCTTGTCTTTGGGGAAGCATCATCATTCCTTTTACCTTGGAAACGTGTTTTTAAGGTCACCGATTCACAGGTATTCTTTGGTCTATTTTGCTTGTCTCTTTTTTGTTGTCGAATTCAATGCCATAGGGTAAGAAACGAAGTTGTTTTTGCCCATTAAAGTTATTAAAAGTTCCGCCGATTCAAAGGTATTCTTTGGTTCTGTTATGCTTGTCTCTTTCTTGTTATCAAATTCAATGCCATAGAGTCGTAAATATAGTCGTTTTTGCCCATTAAAGTCATTAAAAGTTCCAACATGTATTTTTCTCCTTCTAGGTTGAGATTGCCATCCGTGATAACGCCAAACGCTTGTATGCTTCTAAGCTAAAATTGGTTGGCAGAGGTAAATACATAATCTTTTTAAGGTCTTTATCGGTGAATGTTAATGCTGCCTTAAGTGATCCAGCCAGCTCATGAAGAAAAAGATTTTGACAAGTGATGTTTTCTTGTTTTCTTTTTTTTTTTTTTTCCAACGTCTGAGAGGATGTATTGTTTCAGACGTATTGTTAGTCACCTTTTTGGATTTTAACATAAAATGGTTTGTCTGATTATGTTGCATTGTAAACTCTATCAAACTGATGACCCATTTATATTTAATCCTTCCAGGGTTGGTTAGGCCATGTATTTTAATAAATTACTAGTTCAATTCTCTAGACTTTGTTACAAACAACTTGTAAATTAATTCTTTTCTATTCTTTTTGTATTCTGTTCATTCTGTATTTCTGGTCCTCATAAAATGTCCAAGTTAAACATATTTGCTAACACTTGGATACATAATGTATGCTAACAAAGTTTGAAAATTATTTGCTTACAGATGTTGATGCAGAGCATCTTGTTAGACTAAGAGAAGAACAGCTTTCATATCGTCTTTCCGATGCTGTATGTTTTTATCTTCTTCACAGCTTATTACTTTTAATTGACTTCTTCTGGCAACTGTTCTATAATTCTAGTGTATGTGATCTGTTTTATTTTCAGCTTGCTGAAGATTTGTTTAGAGAGCATACACGGAAATTGGTTGAGCAGAATATTGTAACTGCACTCAGTATACTGAAGTCCAGAACAAGAGGAGCGTATGACTACTAATTATTTGGCTTTACTTGATCTCGGATATAATATCATTGTGTTGTCAAGCCTATTTGGTCATCCTTTTCTTCTTTAAGTATTTGTTTGGGGTCTTCTTATATGAGTGAGTCTAGACAAGGTGTAATTGGTATTTTTGTGTTCGTGTAGTATCTAGATAACTTTATTACAAAATTTGAGCTAACACAAACTTTTTTGTAGTTAGTCGTGTGAAGGGAACACACGAACACAACACGATTGTTAAAGGGAAACACAATGCAATATTCCTAGACCTTTCTGGTAAATGTGTTAAGTTAGTGTTTTAGCTACTGGCCCAACAAGTTCAACTTGCTTAGGAATGTTGAACTGCCTTAACCTGTTTTCAATTCACGAGTTCAACATGGTTAATAATTTTAGACAAATACAACACATGTAACACATTTTGACAATTTCAGTGCACAATAACTTGTTTTCTGCAATAATATTGACAGTACCTTACAAAACTAATTAACCAATAGTGTATCAAATTTTAGCTTTTCTGCCCTTGGTAAAAATTGAGACTTGAAGGTAGGGTTAAGGCTCCTGTCTTATGGAATTGTGCAGTTGTGGCTATATTTTGGGTTCTACAAATTGAAAGAAACTTAAGAATTTTTCAAAACAAAGCGATGGAAGATTACATGTTTGTTAGGGACACAGTTAAATTCTTGGCTCCTCTATGGGCCTTCTTTGTTTTGATTAATTGGGAAGCAGCTATGGTGTATGTTCATTAGTTAGAATTTTTATCTTAAAGGATTTACAGTTCTAGGGCTTTGGGATTTTTGACTTTTATGGACTTATTGTTACTCCTCTATGTGCATTTTTACATCTAGTATACTTATTTTGTTTCTGAGCGAAATATATATAGTGTCTCAAATTTTACATATTGCTAATACACTTTATAAAGTCATTAACTGATATGTGATGCAAGCAGGCTGAGGACCCCAATCCTCAACTAGATAAGATTATTAGTTGTTTTGCTCAGGTCAATCTTAAACTACTAGCTTCTTATTATGTTCATGTGCCATATCTCCATATATATAATAGGATGCTCATGGTCTTGCACATGAATAAGCATTGAGAATAGCTTTATCCATGACTTGTGAATTTTGGAGTTTCCTTGATAATTCATCCCTTACATTTACAGTAACTAATACTGTAATCTGAATTTTCAGCAAGGGAGTTGCACAAGTTGTTGAAGAGCTAGATAAGGTGCTGGCTTTTAATAATTTGCTGATTTCTTTAAAGGAGCATCCAAATGCAGGTCGCTTTGCCCGTGGGGTTGGTCCGGTGTCTTTAGTTGGTAAGAACCTTTTTCTGTTTGATTTAATTTAGGCTTGCAATATTCTTTATGCGGTACTAATATAAATTTTTGGTTTAGGTGGTGAATTTGATGGTGACCGAAAAATGGATGACTTGAAGCTGCTTTACAGAGCATATGTAACAGATTCTTTATCTGGTGGCCGTATGGAAGGAGTCAAGGTGAACAACATTTTTTATTTTCCTCAATATTTTCTACTTTCACTGACATATTAAATATAGGACATGTCTTTCTTTACAATTTTTACCAGATAGCATTTAATTGGGTCTTGCATGGTGTATTGAAATGTACTTAAAGCAAGTGGTCCTCATACTTTTTGTATAGAATCCATATTGTGGTTATCACCACATTTTAGCTAAGGATGTGATGTTTGCCTTCTACAATGAAGGTTTGGCAGATAGAGTTACTCTTTTTTGTTGTGTTTTTCTGTTTGATTGGCGATATAATTTGCAGTAGCTGATAATCTACTCAAGAAAGAACAACTATTTGTTTACCAATTCTGTCCGTTGTGGATTAGATTGGCCGAGTTAGATGGATTATGCTCCATAATCTGAGTAATAAGTGCTTAATTGCTTAATAATTTCTAGACGATGATTGATCGTTGTTCATAGTTGTGGTGGTTGCCTTATAGCGATCTCCTTTTTGATGGCTAGCTCGGCAGTGAATGAGCCTTGCTTGTTGTACCCCAAAATTCCATTCTCCCAGCTACTCCTGGAAGACTTCTAATATCTTTTAACTGCTCAAGCTTTCAGTCTGTTTATCAGATTTATATATTGTCTTTCCTTGTCGTCAACTAGAGGATAGAAAGGATAAGATAAGGGAAGAAACACAATTAAAAGTTTTATTGTTCATTTTATCTCTGAATTTTGGAAGGATTTTATTTAGCAGTCCAAGCCAAGACAGGTCATTTAGTTCACCTTTTTTATGTCTGTGTATCACTTTGGCGATTGATCCCTTGTATGACGTTGGGGGTTGATCCCTTGTAATCTTATTATTGAGAGGTCCCCTCTTCCACCAAGCTAGTTATCATATCAGAACATAAACATCAGTTCTATGCAGTATCAATTGCTGATATTGCTGTCCTTTTATAACTCAGCTTCATATCATCTGAGCCTCACTGCAAACAATCTCCAAATAGATGTTTTAGGTTCTAAACTGTTAGGGTTGTTGTGGGGCCTCAAAGAATTGTTCACCCGGTGTGTAACCTGTTTCAGTATATCCATTAGGCCACACTTCTTTCAATCAAGTCTGTACCTAAAAGTTACAATCATATCTTATTAATGGGTTTCTCTCCGTGTGTTGTTTAAACAAAGAATCAGTAAGGTATGTGTTTGTTGCATGTCTTTGCAAAACAAGCATTCATAACTGATAGATTGCTTATAAACGTATATTACTTCATGAACTTCGTCGCATGGCATCTGGAAGACTCTGTGGTAGGACCAACAAGGGATTTTTTTTTTGGATATCAATGCATTTATTTTTATTGGGGGTGTTAAGATGTTTTTCTTTCTGTTGTTGGATTGTGTTTCTAATTACACACTTATCGTGTTTTGTTCCTTTCATTTTTCTTTCCTTTTTGGTAGCTTGCTGCTTTGAATCAATTGAGGAACATATTTGGTTTGGGCAAACGGGAATCAGAGGCCATTATAGTTGACGTCACTTCAAAGGTATACCGTAAAAGACTTGGCCAAGCTGTTTCTGGTGGTGCTTTAGAAGCAGCAGATAGCAAAGCATCTTTCCTTCAAAGTCTTTGTGAGGAATTGCACTTTGATCCTCAAAAGGCCTGCCAGATCCATGAAGGTAATAATTAGTGCCATCAATGTCCTTAAACTGTTGTAGTGCGAATCTGAGTTGTAACTTTTTTGGTAAGGTGGGGCAGGAGGCAAAGAATTCAGACTTTTTTTGTTTCTATTTTTTTTTTCTCCTTTGCCAATTGAAAAATTTGTTGCATTCTGATGTGTCTGATATGTCTACTTTGTTTTCAGAAATTTACAGGCAAAAGCTTCAGCAGTGTGTAGCCGATGGAGAGCTAAATGATGAGGATGTTGCTGCTTTGTTGAGGTTACGAGTCATGCTATGCATTCCTCAGCAAACTGTTGAAGCAGCACACTCTGACATTTGTGGCAGTTTGTTTGAAAAGGTTACATGGTTTCTTTTTATATTCCTTTGTTGTATGAGAATCCTGGTGACATGTCTTTCTTGGTCAGTTCAGATATATTTTTGTGCTAAATACTGACTACTTGGTAAAGCTTGTCTCTAGTGGTTTCAAATGGAATAGCTTATAGGTGGAGAAATTGAATCATCTCATGGTTAGATAATGGGCCAGTGTTAGTTAAACACTCATCCTTTATATAAATTATGGTAGTTGGAGATGGTTAGCGGTGTATCCTTCCATTTTTCAGATTAAATTAGCTGGTTGTCAGCACCTAGTCTTGTCAGAAGGTAAAAGGTCATAAAGAAAAATTCCACTCTGTAGAGAAGTTATACCAATGTGCTTTTTACAAAATGCTAATTATTGTGCGCTGTCTGGTCTTTTAATGTCCTATGTTTATCAATTACTATCAGAACATTTTCCTTAGTTTGGGTCGTTGATCAAGTCTCATCATCACATATTTAGTTTGAGGACGTACATATCACAGACTTTAAAAGTTTCACGTTTTCCATATTAGTGGAACGATTTTGTGTTAAAAGATGCATTTGCCTTATTAGTCCTTGGACTTTCATATTCCTGCTATTTACACTGCTGGTAGATAAATTTTATCATGCTAATTATTTAGTTGCCTTTTCCAGGTTGTGAAAGATGCAATTTCTTCTGGTGTTGAAGGTTATGATGGTGAGGTTAAGAAAGCGGTGAGAAAGGCTGCACATGGCTTGCGATTAACAAGGGAGGCTGCCATGTCTATTGCTAGCAAGGCAGTAAGTATCTCTTCTGCTGTGTGATGTAATTATAATGAAAAATGTTCACATTTAACATTTTCCTACCTTTCAAAAAAAGGTTCCTACTTTGTTATTTATTCTTCAACTTATACATGCACAGGTCAGACGGATTTTTGTAATCTATATAAAACGAGCCCGGGCAGCTGAGAACCGCACTGAGGCTGCAAAAGAACTTAAGAAGCTGATAACTTTCAACACCTTGGTTGTGACTGAATTGGTGGCAGATATTAAGGGAGAATCTTCTGATACCTCTGAAGAAGAGCCGGTTAAAGAGGAAGAAAAACAAACTGATGAGGACAAGGAAGAATGGGAGTCCCTTGAGTCACTGAAGAAAATTACTCCTAGCAAGGAACTTGCTGAAAAGATGGGGAAGCCTGGACAGACAGAGATAAATCTCAAAGATGACCTTCCTGAGAGAGATCGAACTGATCTTTACAAGACATATTTGCTTTATTGTCTAACAGGGGAAGTCACAAAGATCCCTTTTGGCGCCTCAATCACCACAAAGAAGGATGATTCAGAGTATGTTCTGCTAAGTCAGCTTGGTGGGATTCTGGGCTTGACAACTAAGGAGATTGTGGATGTCCATAGGGGCCTGGCAGAGCAGGCATTTAGGCAACAAGCTGAGGTGATCTTAGCTGATGGGCAATTGACTAAGGCTAGGATTGAGCAACTTAACGAAGTTCAGAAGCAAGTTGGTTTGCCTTCAGAGTATGCACAGAAAATAATTAAAAACATAACCACCACAAAAATGGCAGCTGCTATAGAAACAGCGGTAGCTCAGGGGAAGCTAAATATAAAGCAGATAAGAGAACTCAAGGAAGCCAGTGTTGATTTAGACAACATGATCTCTGAAAGTTTACGAGAGAATCTCTTTAAGAAGACAGTGGATGAAATTTTCTCATCAGGCACTGGAGAGTTTGATGCGGAGGAAGTTTATGAGAAAATTCCAGCTGATCTCAGCATTAATGCTGAGAAGGCTAGAAGGGTTGTTCATGAGCTTGCACGATATAGATTATCGAACTCCCTGATTCAGGCTGTGTCACTGCTGAGACAGAAGAATCGACAAGGAGTGGTATGGATGTAGTTTATAATCTTGTTATTTTGCTTGTTTCAACTGAAAAATGCTTCCATTTATGTATATGTACATGATCGTAAGCACAAATACCTAGTTCTGAGGGGCTTGATTCTGCCCTTTTTTTCATTTTTTTCATAGGTTTCCTCGGTAAATGATTTGCTGGCTTGTGACAAAGCTGTGCCAGCTGAGCCGTTGTCTTGGGAAGTGCCGGATGAGCTAGCTGATCTATTCAATATATACATGAAGAGCAACCCTGCACCCGAAAAACTGACTCGCTTGCAGTATCTGCTGGGTATAAGTGATTCAACAGCTGCTGCTCTCCGAGAAATGGGAGATTCACTGCTCTCTGTTGGATCGGAGGAGGAAAATTTTGTATTCTAATTTTTACATGATTTTATGAAATAGGTTTTAGACGCACTAAAGGATTAATCGGTTGGCTTATTTTTACATCACCCTTTTTCATCAGATTGGGGAGGAAAAGCATCAGTGTAAGATTATTAGAGAAACTGTTGGTGTGATATTAGATGGTGAAATTTTGAATAGCCATTAATGTACCATTAATTATTATCCTTCGTTGGCAGGTTTTGTGGAAATAACAGTTTTTTCTTTACTAAAAATATTTTTTCAGGATAAATATGCTCTCTTTAGGGAACAATAGCCGAAAACTACTATTTTAAAATTTTAATGGATGGTGTAAAACTTGCAGAGTATGTAGAATAAACTTGCAGTACATGGAACATGTGATGTTGTAATGCAAATCAAATTAGTAGCAAAAAGATTAATATTTTACTTGTCTTGAGGTTCCACATCATCCCTTCTTGTTTTATCGCGAGCAAATGTTATGTGCCAGGCAAGGTACATTACCAGTCCGTATTTTAGGGTCTTACTTTTCATTCACTCTTTAATGGTTTACATATCCTGCTTGTATTATTAGAGAGGCACTTTTTGACACTTGTTAACTCTACATTAGCGTGACATAAATAAACGGGGTTTATGCTACCTTTTTTTTAATAATTGTTTCGAGTTTGGAATTAGAATTCTTGACAATAATTTGTTTATGACACAACTAATTAATTATATTATAATGACTTTTTTTAATTCAATAGAACTGTGATATGCTCAATAAATTGAGGAAAATTTATTAAAAATATAAAATGAAGTATCCATCAAAGGCAAAAGGGAGGCCAAA
The DNA here is from genome assembly GCA_030449905.1 of Luvunga scandens. Classification (NCBI taxonomy): domain Eukaryota; kingdom Viridiplantae; phylum Streptophyta; class Magnoliopsida; order Sapindales; family Rutaceae; genus Luvunga; species Luvunga scandens. The sequence goes on from JASUUG010000988.1 coordinate 105,215, forward strand.
ACAACAAACCCAAATTTAATTAAACGATTGAAATCAATTCAAAGGCGCGAAAAATGTTCATTAAAAAAACATACTGTAACTGATATAACTCAATTATAATTAAGTCATCAAATACTGGGTAGAATTACGATTTTAATTTACGCAATGGCCCCGTCCAACACGGTTTAAAAGAAAATAGAAATTAGAGAGATAAAGAAGAAATTATACATCCACTTTGCACATTAGCAAGCAATAATTCATTTATTTATTTTCTCTGAAGAAACTAGACAAAATAAACTAAATTAAAACATACCAAGTTGAGGTCGTGATTATGTGGTCCAATGATGAGTCCTCCCACTCGATACTTCTCAACCTAACAGTAAATTATAGGGAGATTGCTAATTTCTCCCTTATTGTAATTAATATGTACCATTTAACCTTTTATTATTTTTATAATAACCAATAATCCCTTGATAGTATAAGTTTACAAAATTACGCTTATTTTTAAGTACACATTTATCTATATTTATTATAAATTAAATAAATCACATGAATGGAAATCAAAATAAAAAAATTAAGTATTCAAAATAAGAAATATATGTTTTGATATAAAATATTAATAATAAATATTTTCTTGCACTTTTTTTTTATTTTATAAGCATTTTTGTATAATAAATATATAAGAAAATTACTATAAAATAATAAAAAATTATTATAAGAAAACTTGATGATAAATAAAAAATTATTATAAAATAAATAATAAAATATTTTTCTTACACTTTTTACATTTAATTTTAAAATATTTATTATAAAAAGATGTTTACAAAATAAAAAATTACAAGAAAAAAATTTATTATTAATTTTTTTGTTCATATCAAAACAAATATTTCTTGTTTTTAGTACTTAATTTTTTTTATTTTAATTTCTAATTATATGATTTATTTAATTTATAATAAATATAAATAAAAGTATATTTAAAAATAAAGATAATATTATAAACTTATACTCTCAAGAGTTATTGATTATTATAAAAATAATAAGGGGGTAAATAATTTATATTAATTCTAGTAGGAGGAAAATTGACAATCTCCTACATTAAATGTCAATAAATAAATAATTAGTAATCTATTCGTACAATATTTTGGATAAATTCAGGAAAAAATAATCGTCATATTTTGAAAGAATAGATGAACTTACGAACTTTTTTAGTTGTTCAAGATTCTAGTTCTTATTATTAGTTTTGGGAGGCTATACCCCAAACTTAATATACCAACCACAGGGGCGCCAACGTCAAATCCAGCAAGTGCCACTCCGGTCTAGGCAGCACCAGTTTTTCCCATACTTTTACACATTACTGACAGACCCTTAGCAGTTTTGCCAGCCATTTATTATTATTATTATTATTATTATTATTATTTTCCAATTAAACCGTCTTACAAATGACTTTTTGTTTCACTTTCACCTATGTATGTATATAGTAAAGAGTCAGTTATTTTTTACTCTCCATTCCCAAAGTACGAAGAAATAATTTTATTGTGAGAGTTAATTAAAATTAACAACAATTATACGTACAACCAGCATACATAACATGAGTGGATTGGTTGAATATAAATTTCATACGGCTACATATAATGACTTTTATAACTACTTTTATTTTTCAACCAATCCGTTAATGTCACGTAAACTACTAACTCAGATTTGTGGCAGTTTTAATGTTCTAAAATGAGTAATGGAGTTATAAACTCTTGTATGAATTTATTTTGTACAAATTGATATCATATAATTCAATTAATTAGATTGAGTATCTCTTGACTCACATGATTGATTTTTATTTTGCATAAACTAAATTTGTATAGGAGTTTTTAGTTTTAGCATCACTCGAGGTTTTTGCATAATCTCTTCCAATCACCTTCAAAGGCCAAATAAATGGCATCATAAGAATTTGCCATTCTCACACATCCCACTCCAGCAAGCAAGTCGATGTCGGTTTAATTTATATATTTTCAGCACTAAATAATTAGCAATTACACAAGGGTTAAGTTGATATCATATAACTCTCAATAAGATGAGATGTCCAAAAATCACCTTTTAATGCTTTCCAGATTAACAAAAACTCCCTTCTTAATTTTCTTAAATCAACTTACATTGAAAGTAATATCCTTCCAATCTCACTTTCTCGGTTCATTAGAGCTTAAACTTTAAAAAAATGGCTCATTTTTACTTAATAATACAATTTTACAATTTAGTTCTCAAATATTTTACATTTATTAAAAATATAATTTTTTTTCTAAAAAAATCACATTGTGCAGAACCAACGCCAGCCACCCCACACCATCATCATTTGACACGAATGGCCAACACAATCTACATGAATGTGAAAAGCTACTGAATAGATCGACCCCAAACCCTCCTTAATTTTTATGCCTAAAAAATTGACCAAAATCAATCTTAATCATTCTCTAGCTTCTTTTTGAATAAGAATAGTATTGGAGAAAGATTTAATTCTGTTGTTCTGAATAAAAACCTAATTGTAGATTATTATCATTACCAAACTTTATAATTCTCTCTCTGTCATTTTCTTAATAATTCCGACCTCAAATCACTTACAATTATTGTAAAGACATTACCATAAAGTTTATAATTTTTGGTTTTAAAAAGAATACAAATGTTGGTATTAAGAAAGTTTGGGTTCCAAAAAGAACTACCATTAACACTCAAGGACCATAAACGATTTGGATATTTAGAAACTCAACTTGAAAATTTTTCAAAGTTCTCAAAAAGAAGAAAACAAACAAATGGTACTTAGATAGTGAATGTTGAAGACACCGGACTAGCGGCTTTTTGTTGCCAAACCTATTGGTTGTCGAGAATGATGTGGACTCTAATAGCTCATAATTTTGATAATAAAAATAAAATTATTATTATTAAGTAACTTTATTTAAAAGAAAAAAAAACAATTTTTTCAGACTAAATACCCAGAAGCATAAGCTATTAGATTCGGGGTTCAATTGCAAAAGATACAGGTTTGTTTCCTGTATTGTAGAGTCTGATTCGAAGCATGCAGTCAATTTGGTGAAGAACAACCAATGTAGCAGGACTGAAATTTATTGGATCATTTTAGAAGTTCAAGGCTTATTCCAAGAAATTAAGAATGTTAAGATCATGCTATTTCCATAAATTGTAATTTACCAGTGCATAATTTGGCTAAGATTAGCCATTAAAAAACAAAGTTATGTGGTCTGGATGAAATCATCCTGCGCGTGTGCTCAGAACCCTTTGTGGATTTAAACTTTCATTAGACTTTTAATTGTAATATTCGTATATCAAAATGCAATGATTGGGGAAAAAAAAATTTCGTGGTTATATTATATTTAGATTTACACCATTATAAATACCTTTTTTCTTTCCCCAAAACAGTGTGAGCAAAATTCAAAATAATTTTCTAATTCCCTACCTTTCTCAAAACTTGAACTTGAATGTTTATTTAAATAATACTACTTAAACGCCACTCAATTAAACGCCTTGTATTAACATTATATTTTACATATAAGAACAATTTATGAAACCAACTTTTAGGTCCATCACTTTTTTTTCTTTTAAAAGAAATAGCCAAATAAAGGTCTGTCACATCATCTAACTATAAGACTTAGATAAAAACTAAGAATAAAATGACATCGACAATTAATGTTGTATCATGATCGTCCTCTATTTTTCCCTTTAGTAAATTTTTGTTTTCAAAAGTCCAAAGTTAGATATATATATATAGATATAGGTTTGGCAAAAAAATTTGGGTCGACTCGACTCCAACTCTCAAACTTTAAGCCCAACCTACATGATAAATTGAAGGATATGGACACAAAAGTTTAAAACTTGTATGTAGTGGGTCTAGTAATAGGCCTGATGTAAAAACCTTGAGCTTGACCTATGCTTTGTATTATATAAAAGAAAAAAAGGAAACGAAAACTAAAAAAATAAAAATCAATCTACCGAATCCGGTATCCCTAATGTCATTTGCTTCTCCAATCAAATACTAAATTTCCCTTCTCTTTTTGTTTTTAAGTGAAAATTCTGAAAAACCACACATCCTAATCTATTTCAAACCTGCACTTCCAACAATTGAACTAAAAAACAATTTCAATTTATAAATGTCATTGTACAGACCGAATGGTTCTTGGAGTTTGGTTCTATTACAAAAACAAGAACATACAAGAAAATTTATAACTATTTATAATAACTCAATTTTGTTCAAAGAACATTGATGACAAAAATAGTTCTTCTTTGTGGATTGAACATCTTTCTATTGAATAATACAACCTTGCCTTGAAAACATCTTTATAATTTGAAAATGTCCAGAGATCTTATTTATTGAACACAAATGTATTCCAACTTATACACATAAATAAATGTTATAACAATATTAATAATGAATTATAGTAGTCAGTAATTATATTTAGAACTAGCATCTGATAAATATTCACCAGAAAAGTTCTTCAATTATTCATAATCTTCCTGTAGGGCATTTTAGATTTGTTCGATATAAGTTCAATACATATAAAAAATTAATATATGATAACTTACAATACAAAGCAATCTTTTGTATCATAAAGATCATTAACATTTTCATCCCTTAAGGCTTAATGTTCCGAGGACCAAAAAAGAGAAAAAAAAATTGAAGCTATTAGATACAGATAAATTTCTAATAACTACGAAAAGAAATATAAGTAAAAAATTTTATATAACAAACTATTATTTGAGAAAAACTTTTAGTTACATCGTTCTATAGAACAAAAAAAAATATTATTAATAGGTAAAAATATCACAATTTAAATGTGTCTTTAATAATATATATATTTGTATGCATGTATATATGTATGTGTATTTATATATGTATATATGTGTGTATGTGCATTTATATATGTATGTGTGTGCGCCCCCGTATACATATGTTAACTAATCTTTCTCAACTTGATGTTGAGTATTCCTTTTTTTTTCCCCTTTCTTAATTCCTTTGGGAGCTCCTTTTGTATTTGATATTTGTGGATCAAGTAATGAGATATCATGCAACAAATTACCATCAATATTTTCCTTGCCAACATCGGAAGCTCCATCCAATTGAACTTCATGTTCTTTGCGAGAATGATTCACCCTATACACTTTTCCAATGCATCCTATAACCCACAGTGTGCAATATTGAAACATTCCACTAGACAAGGAGCCTTCGTCACTTAACTTTGTTGACTGATGAAAAAATTGGCTGAAATGTTGCTCTATGGATTGTATTCCGTTTGGATATTACTTGTAGAATTGTAGATTCCAAACTCTTTGCATCCTTACTAATCACTTCAATATGTAATGAGGCGAAACATTAAAAACACCCAGAGATTGGAGAATAGGTCTCACATGCCTACAAAGAAATCCATCATACTCAAACATTTGACACAAATAACTAATTTCATGACTCCTTGCTTCTGAATTTAGCACAAAAGCTACATTTTTCTCAAAATCTTTAACATCAAAGGTTTTTATTGTGCAAACTTCCAGTTTTTTGGATTAGAAACATGTTAATACTCCTAAAATTCAACTTGAAATTTCTTCAAAACTTCATGTGTATGTGGACATTTGTTTCTTAACGGATGAAGAAGACTTTAACACCGTTTCTTATGCCATGTATTGAAACTTGCATAAGTTTCCTTTTCTTGTCTATCTTATAAGCCACTTTGTACTCTTCAACAAATTCTTTCAACAATGTCCTTTTGGTAACATATTTGTCAAAAAAAGAGTTGACGCTTTAAGACCACTGGGTTGTAGATAATCCAGCAAAGAATGTATCGCTCATATAAGTAGGCACCCGAAACTTGTGACCTTCTTTTAATGATTCTAGCCTCTCATTCCCTTCAAGCTCAAACTCTTCAATCATATTCCACCATTTTTTCGCAAAGCCCTCCTCCAACCATGAGTTTCTAAACACAATCGTTGAATATTCTCATAAAAGTTCATCTTTCTTTATCAAATGGCTAAGCTTTTCGAGAATCTTTCTTAGTATGTGCCACATACGAAGCCAGTGTCATGTATCTGGAAAGACAATAGAAATGGCTGCTTTCATAGCTTTGTCTTAATAAGTTAATATAGCAAGTGAGAATTGAGAAGTAGGTGAAATGGTTCACAAAAAAAGAAGGGCAGTTTAGAATTTAAATAGAGAAGCAAACGGCATTTGAGAGTTAATATGTTTAAAGAGTTTGTAAAATAATATCAAATGGCTTAGTGAATGAATGAGACAAAATTATTATCTGTGGATCTTAGTGAAAGTGAAACGAGACACTTGTCCAATTTTAAGAGAAGTGAATGAATTAGTGGACCATTTGTCCAATTATAAGAGAAGCAACCGAGTCAATACCCAAATGGTCATTAAGCACTTGTACTCCTCATATTGTTAATAAGCGCATATTTTTTTTTTTCTATATTTTACTATTAATTTCTCCATTTTTTTCTTGTTTTGTTCTTAAATATTCTAATTATTTTAGTTAATTTTTAATTTAGTTATTTTGTTAAATCATATTTTATTGTGTTAATTTTTATCCTAATTTTTATATTTTGTTCTGTCAGGTATATTCTAGGATTAAAAGCTGCCTTAGCTTGGCTGTAAGCTAACACATGACACGAGCATGCGTGTTGCAGGCTCTAGGGATGAACTGAATTTTAAATCAGCCATTGTCCTTAATTTCTTCTTGAATAGCCAACAGCACCCAAAAGATTTCCTGTGCCTAACACCGTGTTTACCACTGCAAGTTAAAATACGTACAATAACACTTCTCTGCATTTTTTCTTTGTTATCCGGTAAATCGAAAGAGTTGTTATCTATGCTTTGCTAATCCTCTTTAAAATATAAAGTACCAAAATTTCTAGCATGATAACTGAAAAAAATAAGTAGAAACGATTCCTACATTTTCTTTTTTCTATATTTATAGTTGTTTTAGTAATCAAATTTATCTGGAAAATATTTTCTTTTGTCGCTACTCCGGCGTTATCTTTAGGTCACTGGCAATTTTTACAGAGGGAAATACACGGTGATACAGAGGTGAGAGAAACGTATTTTATTACTTCTACTTTTAAAATTTAATAATGTGGGACGCATGTGAACCAATTAATTGTTAGAATTACAAACCTACTCATAGTTTTATATGTCTTTATGGTCCTTGGTGGTGATAAGAGTTATGCTTTATGAAGTTGAATTTCTGGAACACTAGGTATTGTCTTCTATTGTATAATATTTTTGTATATTTCTCTTTTGTGTGGACATTCGAATACAAGAGGCTGCTGCCGGAGTATTGTAGCTAGAGATGGGTAGTACTGTCATTGCTCTTGGTTATGAGTGGATACTTTTTTAGCTACTGTCTTTCCCTCCAACGTGATCGAGTTATTTCAAAATCTTACTAAAAAAAATGGTAATATAATTGTCATTAAAAATGTAAATAAATCATTAATAAAAGATGATCACATCACAAGAATTCTCTGATATTGTTAGAGTTGTACGGCCTCACATAAATATGGATGGCTGTTTGATAAATCTCTAATTACCGGTTCTTTTCTGCTACTATGAAATTTTTTAGTAAATTTTTTACTTGCAAGCTTAGGAAAAATAAACTTGTATGGATTGAAAATAAGTATGGTAGCATTCAAATGGTTCAAATTATGAGAAAAAAAGATTATTATTTATGTAATTTGAATTCTTAAATTAGTTTCCTCTAATGTTTTAATGTATATAAATAAATAAAACTTAAAAGAATGAATGAACCATAGAAAGTAAATAAAAAATGGCAGGAACAATATTTTTAAATTGATGGGTTTTTTATTATATTTTGACATTAAAAAAGAAAAAAGCATTACATTTGTGTGAAATAAACATAATCGGAATGTGAAAAAGAAATTGTATAACTTTAGGTAAAACATAATAGGAATGTGAAAAAGAAATTGTATAACTTTAGGTACTTTATACATTTCAACGACATAAAAATGACATAAGTGCGATTTTATAAGTTCTAACGTGGTAATTAGAATATTTATATATTTTGTATAATTGTTTTTTTTATAAAGCGTCATAAAAATTAAGCTCATTGTCACTAAAATTTTTCATTAATAAGCTAAATAAACAGAGAAGAATGTAAAGTATTCGTTTGCATAGAGGAGTTTCTTTATTGAAATTAACATATATTATTTATTTATTTTTTATTATCATAATAGCCAATAACCCCCTTGAAATCATAATTTTATTATATTATCCATATTTTTAAATATACTTTTATTAATATTTATTATAAATTAAATAAATCATATAAATGGAAACCAAAATAAAAATTTAGGTAAAAATAAGAAATATATTTTCAGTGCGAATAAAAAATTAATAATAACATATTTTTCTACTACTTTTTGTTGTTTTTATATTTTTTTCTTATAATAAATATATCTTATTCTAAAAAGGACACTGATCCCCTCCCCCCCAATTTTTTTCTATTTACTAAGACCCACTTTTTACTATAATACCCTTTATAGATAGTAACTAAAAAAATTTACTTAAATTTTTTTTTAAAAAAAACATATTTTAAATTTTTTAATTTGTCTAGTAGACTAATAAAAATAGATTTTTTAATATATAAAATAAGTTTTAAAATGTAGATTATTATGTTTGTTATAATATTATATTTTTATTTATTATAAAAGTTTTAAATAAATCTTTGGGTTAAATATATTTCACAATTAATAAATATATATCTCATATATTAATAACACTAAAATTATTTTATATAATATTGAAAATCATTTAAATTTTTATATCTTTATTTTAATATTATGTTTCTATTTATTATAAAATTTAGTTTAATATAATATAAGATTTTAAAGTATGAAAATATTTTTTAAAATATTGAAATTATCTTAAAATGTATATATTGTTACATTTATTTTAATATTATATTTATATTTATTTAAAACATTGGAGTCAATCTTTTTAAATTAACAAAGCCAAAGGATATTATAGTTAAAAAGGGATAATGATGTCGCTTATTGAAAACTTGGGAGTTTACATAATTATTTTTCTAGAACCTTGGAGGTGTAGTTGTTGTTTTTCCTTATATTTATTATAAAATATTGGAGTCAATCTTTTTGAGTTAATAGAGCTAAAGGGTATTATAGTCAGAAAGGGGATAATGATGTCCGTTATTGAAAACTTGAGGGTTTGCATGATCATTTCTACAAACTTGGGGGGTGTAGGTGTTATTTTTTCTTTAATTTATAATAAACATGAATAAAAGTGTATTTAAAAATTAGGATATAATATAGTAAAATTATGGTGTCAAGGAAGTTATTGACTATCATAAAAAAAAGTAGAAGTTAAATAATATATATTAATTTGAATAAGGGGAAACTAATGATCTCCCATTCAAATTCTATGTAAAATAATCAAGATTGTAACCATCACAAAGCTTGATGCGTGGTTGAGAACATAATTTGCTTACTTGTTTATTTATTTATTAAAGTATAAGAAACAGAATGAAATAACATTTTCAAGCTAATTTTCATATGTCAAAAAGAAATTTTGTTGGGGGCTGGTCTAGCTGGCATGGGACACAATTCAAAAATATTCAAAGGGAAACGAAATAAACATTAAATTGATCTCCTGAGCCTGGAGTTGCCACCAGTATGTAATTCGCTGATTTAATATCAAGATTAATGCGAAAGTTTAAGACTTCGTGTTCAAGATTGATGTGAAAGTTTAAGACTTTGCATCTTGCATTTAACTATATTAATTAATTCTTTTTTAGGGACAGTGCTCTTAAGTTGTTGTATTACAAGTAGTTGGAAGATTCTAAAGTTTGGGAGATAAGCAAAAACATCCATGTATAGAACTATGTCTATTGCCAGGTTAAGAAATCTAATTTGAACCGAGTTTTTGACTTGATAGATTCCTAGTGACCATTTTGTTCACACACTTACCAACTCCCATTAAGTTTTTCAGACGATGACGAATCCACTTAAATATTTTGACTTCTAATATAGTTTGGGCGTCCAACATTATCTTGTAATTTACAAAACAAAATGCAAGACTTCAATCATTTTACGCAAAATGTCAAAACACAGTCTTCTATGACGCAACCCACTAATTTTTTCCTCAACATTTCTCAAGATTTCTGTTAGATTTCCTAAGCTTTATGATGCCTTTTCCGAGTTGCTTCAAAAAAATTAAAATCTGATTAAAAACTTGAGATGTGCAATAATTATTTTGTAAAATATAACGAAAGTTTGGTTAGTTGATAGTTATTTCTTATTTTTGTGCTCATATTTTAGAAATTGAACTAATTCATAATTGTTGCATAAGATTGTATAGTTAATTATTAAATTTTAAACTATACAATTGTATATCCGCATGTACTAAAAGATATCGAAATTTTTATTTACATGACTTTAGTGAGGTGCAGTGTAGAATATTAACGGATCGATATAAGATGGTAGGGAGTTTCCAACTTTCAATGAATGCATCCATTATTTTTAATGGTTTCTAATAGAAAATTAGCAAAATCTTTTTTTTTCTTTTGACCTAGAACCAACAATTCATCCTCTATATAAGAGCATCTGATTTATCCCATATCGTTCACCAAGCGCAAAAACACAAGCTCTGCTGAATTACTTTGGTGTCTCCTTGAGTACTTTTTGATAATGTCGTCTCACTCACATCTTTATGGAACTTGCTTCATCATGTTTTTGTTGTTATCTAAATTGGCCTTTGCACAATTATCCTCAAATCACTATGCTAATACTTGCCCAAAAGCCCTCTCTACCATCAAGTCGATAGTGCACAACGCAGTGGTTAAGGAGCATCGAATGGGAGCTTCTTTGCTTCGTCTCCATTTCCACGATTGTTTTGTTAATGCACGTTCTCTATCTCTCCCTCACTCTTTCTTTTGACTTTCAACGAAAGCTATTGTCAATGCAAATTTGCATGCATGCATCCACCCAAAACGCATGATAGAGTTTCATTTACGCATTATCATAGTAATGCTTGAGTGACAAACTTTCTTTGTATATGTTATTTTGTACAAGTTGGGTGGTAAAACAGTGCTAATTAGTAGAATAATAACTCGAAGTAATCTTTTTTCATTAGATATTTTTATTAAGGTAAATGCTCCTTATAATTTACATCAATTACTTAATTAGTCCCAAATATTCTCAAAATTAAAATTTTCCAAAAAGTCCATGTTGTATGTTTGCCTACCTTAAAATTTACTTGATTATCATCTGTTTTTCACCTGTTGTATGTTAGATTCATTTGAATTTTAAGTTATATATCATGCATAGATACTACTTTACTCTTACAAATATTAAACTAATTGCTGCGATAGTAACAACAGAGGTGTTTCAGGTAATTTTATAAATATAGGGATGAACTGAATAATTAGCTCAAACTATATATAAAACTGAAGGAAATTTACTATTAATACATTTTTGTTATCAATATGGCTATATTACAATTTGATTAGTTGGGGCATATGATGGTGTATTATGGTAACTTTTTTTTTTAAAATTAAATTTCGTTTATGCCTTAATTCGCAGGGTTGTGATGCATCAGTTCTATTAGATGACACTTCAAGTTTTACCGGGGAGAAATCAGCAGGCCCCAATGCGAATTCAATAAGAGGCTTCGAAGTGATCGATTCAGTTAAATCTAAAGTTGAGAGTCTCTGCCCTGGTGTTGTTTCTTGTGCAGACATCTTAGCTGTTGCTGCTCGAGATTCCGTAGTTGCTGTAAGTGAAGTGAAAATTGCATTAACGACTACTTGAGAGTATTGTTGCCTAATGGTAGTAACTGCAGGCCAGAAATATTAGTATTTTGCTTTAATATTATTGTTGGATCCTTATCATCGACTTAGGCTTAATTTTGGTTAAACGGTTTCTCTAACACAGTTAAATTCAATTCTCTCAATTTACAAACTCATTCAATTTCTTGCTTCACTTTTAAGCTCTTGTCTTTTGGTACATCCAAAACCTTTTTTTTTTTTAATTTATTTTTTTTCCGAAATCTTAGCCTACAAACATTTCAAATAAGGGAGCATATGAAAACTTATCTTATCAGCTTAAACTTTTGGGCTAAGCAGTTATTGGCAGTATAATGGAATTTTATTTGTCAAAATTAATTAATTAATCAGATATTCTTTTTTGTTCAGCTGGGGGGACCTTCATGGACAGTTCAATTAGGTAGAAGAGATTCGACAACGGCAAGTTCCAGTGCAGTAAATACTAATATTCCATCCCCTCTCATGGATCTTAGTGACCTTATTTCTAACTTTGCAAAGAAAGGATTCAGTGCTGAAGAAATGGTAGCCCTTTCAGGTAATAACATTATTATTACATTAATAAATTTAGATATAGTGCTGATCTAAGCTGCTCTAATCTTTCAAAATCATATCTCATCACATGCACAATCAAAAAGTGCATTAATAACATTAGATATATTGAAGATATTATCTCACATCGAGTGAGAATAATTACTAGGTTAACAATATAAGGGAGGCAATCCTCAACTTTTAAGCTAGTTTTTGAGTATGAGTTAACTCATGATCTTTTTATATGATATCAGAGTTAGAGTCACCTACGAGTAGGCTCACTCTACTTTATCATGTGGCAAGAAATAACTAGACAAAAGAATCGGTATTGAGGAGAATATCCCAAGTCAACTATTAACACAACCATCAAGCTAGCAGCCACATTCTTTGATGTCTAAAATTCTTATTTCGTGTATGATTAATTATATATCAAAATTCTGGTCATATACAGGAGCTCACACAATAGGACAAGCTAGGTGCTTATTGTTTCGACAAAGAATCTTCAATGAAACAAACATTGATCCAGAATTTGCAAAATCATTAAAATCAAACTGTCCAAGCTCAGGCGGCGATGACAACCTCTCTCCATTAGATGCCACCAGTTCTGTTCTATTTGACAATGGCTATTTCAAGAACTTGGTGAGTAACAAAGGTGTCTTTCATTCAGACCAGCAGCTCTTCAATGGCGGCTCAACTGACTCTCAGGTCACCACTTACAGCACCAACATTGGAGCATTTTATGCAGATTTCGCCAATGCAATGGTCAAAATGGGGAATCTTAGCCCACTGACCGGGACTGATGGGCAGATTCGTACCAACTGCCACAAAATAAACTGAATATAATTGGGACCTTACTAATTAGCTTTGAACAAAGTTGTTCATTTCTATTTCTTTTTTTCTTCTGTTCTGAATATTAAGCGAATAATGATCATAATGATCATGTTGTTAGATTTGGATTAACGTTCAGTAAGCATTTTCTTTAATTTTTCTATGTCATAACTACAGATAAAGTGACATCTGCTTTGTGTTGTAATCTTGAAACAAGTTTCTTAATTGCTAGTTCTTGCAAGAGAATGATAATTTCATGTCTCTAAAATTTATTTTACTAATTTCTGGATTCATCATAACTTGATTATCTCTTACACCTCTACAAATAAAATTAAACTATTTAATTTATTTGTTGAAATATTATATATATTCTAAAATAGTGTGTTATTTCTATAACTGTTTGACACTAGTAACGAGAAAAGGTGTTAAAAAATTATGGTAAATTTAATTTTTAATTATGATCAAAATGTGTCATTCTACCATTTTATAATATATTACTCTAATAATAGTTTGTTTGATTTTTGCGTGCGTGTGTGTATGGGTGCGTGCGCGCTTCAAAAGCCATTTTGAGTGTGTGTGTGTGTGGGTGGATGTACACGAGCATGCATACGTGTGTGCGTGTGTGTGAGTGTGCGTGCGCACTTCAAAAACCAGTTTGAGATTGTTGTGGGTGACAAAATAAGTTGATTCTGCTGTATTAATGAAATAAATCATTGAACAAAAAAGTGATTAGCTATTTTATAAATTGTATTATTGCAGTTATTATAAGTTTCAAAAGTAGAGTATATGAATTTAGTAAATTTTGTTATTAAATTGTTTTTCAATTTTTAATTAACATATGTATATGTTTAAGTGTAAATATAATAAATTTTCTAGAATTTTTTTAGACACACAAATTTACATTAAAAAACTCAAATAATTAAAATCTTGTGAACTTTATAATATATTATATAAAATATGATAAATTTCATAGCGTAATACAATAATAAATAAATTAAAATAAAATAAAAAGTAATATGTAGTTGCAGTAATATGAAATGATTTTTACTAGAGTTTATGAAAAAACATGACATAATTGGGTTTTCATTAAAATAATAAGTTTGTTATGGGAAATTTAAAAGCATTTGATAACTTAATTAATAAGCTGCTATTAGGATTAGTTTGGGATATTAGTGATTGACAAAAAAACATATTTTTATTATGTGGATAAAATAAGTTGTTGATTAAAAAAGTAGCTTAGTATTTGATAAATTATATTGCTGCGATTGTTGTTAGTTTGAACAGTAGAGTACAAGTAGTTGATAAATTTTATTATAAAAGTATTATTTTGTTACATAATGATCAAAATAAACATAAGTTTAGATTTCCTTTTATTTACATATTAGGGTTTATGAAAAAATAAGACCTAATTGTATTTTTTGCTTTTAGAAATTTATGTCAAAATGAAAAAACTTAAATAAGCAGTTTTTAAAAATTTACCAAACATCATTTTTGTCAAAGCTTATAAAATATGCTACTTATAGAATTCGACCTCATTCACAAATGGGAACTTAAAAAAGCAACCCACTATCTACTTAAAAAATTGTTGTTAAAATCGAGAAACTTATAAAATAAATAGCGTAACATCCCACATTGCTAGCGGGAGAATTCTTGGACTAGTTTATATGCCTTAAACTCTTCTAAGTACACATATTTTAGGTTGCAGAGTCCAACAACAAAATTGTGACCAGTTGTGTTCCCAAAGTGGACAATAACTACTTGGTTATTGGCCTCAAGCTGTTACAGTTGGTATCATAACCAACTCGCGACCTGATGTATAGATGGATATATTAATGATATAATTTCTTTCTGTTTTGTTTCCAATAACCCTCATGAGGATGCGAGGTCCTCAATGGGGAAATATGTAACATCCCATATTGTTAAGGAGATGGTTCCTAGACTATGTTTATAAGCCTTGGGCTCTCTTAACTAAGTAGATGCATTTTGGATTGTAATGCCCAATAATAAAATCGAGACTGACTGTATGTTCAAAGTAAACAATATCTAATTGGTTGTTAGGCTTGAGCTATTACAATAGCTATTAAAAAATGTAACATAAACTAGTTCTATCAAAACTTATGAGATAAGTCTCTTTAACATTTTAACTGCTATCATAAACGTAGCTTTAACAATGAAAAATATGGGTGAGTTTAATTTTGACTTAAACTAAATTCATGTTAATTTATTTCCATATAAAATATGAACCATCTTTTTTTTTTTTTTTTTACTTTTTTAAAACCTTTTTTTCCAATGAAATTATAAGGATAAATATGCAAAACCAAGTTTTTAATATATTCTATTCAATAAATAAGAAAAATTTAAAAATAAACATATTATTCAAATTTATAAAATTGGGGTGCATTTAGCACTCTATATTGTATAGTATTAGTTGTATTGAATTATCTTGTTATTAAACTATAATGTAATACTATATTTAGTATAGTATGGACTATATTATATAACATAAAATTTTTAATTTATTTTATATTAAATTAATAGTTTACGATTTATTTATATTTTATCATTGTTTATATTCAATTAATAGTTTAAATTTTTTATAATTAAAATGAATAATTTTCACCACTGACCACCATAAGCCATCGCTGGCCATCGTACTTCAATATCATTTGAACTTTATTTTGATACCATTAAAATGGTTATTGTCAGGCTATGTAATGGTCCAACTATTATTAGGAAAGAAATTTTCATTTGTTGTAGATCTGCAGGTAAAATTTCAGTTTTCAAATTTCTAACTATAAATTTATGGCAAATGGAAGCTTTTTTGCCGGTAATAATTGCACCATTACTTAACTCTAAAACATTATTTTATGTAGCAGCCACCAATGACCGGCAACCATGGAACTATTACTGACAAAAACATATTTGAGTTTTAAATTTTATTTAATATTATATATTTTTATTCAATTTTTATTATAGAAAATAAAAAACTAATATGAATAGTGTGATATTACACAAATCAATCCCCCAAGTTTATTTAATGCGGCGCTATTTACAATATAATGCATTTTAATACATGAACAAGAATATTTACCAAACATGAAGTTGTATTACATTAAGTAATACAATCTCATGTAATGTTGTGTGCCAAACACACCTTCGATATTATATGTTTGGAGTATAACTTTGACTTAAACTAAATCCATGTAAAACTCTTTCCATATAAATTAGCCATCAATTTTTTTTTGTCTTATTAAAACCTTATATCCCTTGCCAATTAATGTAATTAATTACATGGATAAATATGTTATCACAGAATATTTGGTAGAGAATTCGCCATTAATTCCATTAACCATTAACTGAATACATAGTACAAGTATCGGAAGAAACTGAAAAACTAAAGCTCCTAAAAATACTGAAAATCTTAAGATAAGAGTACAATTCAAATACAAACTAATTACATTAAGAAAGAGTCAAATTAAGAGATAAAGAAAATATTAAAATAATAAATTCAATATATTAAATATCGTGAGAATGGAGGCCAATCTTGACTTTGAGAGACTGAAATTGAGTACATGACAGGGGCGATGTAAGAGGATCTGCAAGTTGATTAGCAGAGCAGTCATAAGCCACACAAAGAGCACCAGTTTGAACTTGATCCCGGATAAAGTGAAAATCAATGGCGACGTGCTTAATTCGGGGGTGGAAAACAGGATTGGAACATAACTGAGTAGCACCAACATTATCACAATAGATGATAGGATCATTAGGCAGAGGAACACCAAGATTAGTTAATAGATAACACACCTAATTAAGTTCAGCAGCTGTAGCAACAACAGAGCGATACTCGGCTTTCGTAGAAGAACGAGCAACAGTATGTTGTTTCTTTGAGCTCCAGGAGATAGGATTACAACCAAGATAAACAATATGCACTAATCGAGCATAATCATCCTTGTTACCAGCCCAATTAGCATCAGAGAAAGCATAAAGAGAAAGTGGAGAATTATGATAGAGAAGAACACCATCATCCAAAGTACCACATAAATAGTACAAGAGACATTTGACAAGAACCCAATGCTCGGTTGGCGGGCAATGAATGAACTGAGACAATTTACTAACCACATAAGAGATGTCAGGGCAAGTGAGGGACAAGTATTGTAGACTACCAACAATAGTACGGTAGTCCGTAGGATTCGAGGGAGGAGTCCCCGAGTACAAACTCGATGATGAATTAGGAGGCAAAGGAGTGGAAACTGGTTTAGCACCCAGCATGTGAGTTTGAGTGAGAATATCCATGATGTAACGACGTTGTAAAAGTAAGATCCCATGACAGTAAGGCACAACTTGGATACCAAGAAAATAAAAAAGAGGGCCTAAATCCTTGAGTGAAAAGCATTGAGCAAGACAATCAACAACTGATTGACGAGAGCAGAACTTTTACTTATAAGAACAATATCATCAACATAGACTAAGAGATGGAGAAGATGAGTACCAGTGTTGAGGACAAACAAGGATGTGTCAACATCGGAGTTCTTAAATCCAAAAGCAAGTAGAAACTAGCGTAACTTATGATACAAAGCCCGCGGTTCTTGTTTAAGACCATAGATGGCTTTACGAAGCTTACAAACATATGTCAGATGATCGGAATCAATGAAACCTAGGGTTGCACCATATAAACATCTTCAGAAGGCTAGCCTTGAGAAAGGCATTATTAATATCCGATTGACGAAGAGGCCAGCCATGACTAACAACAATGCTGTGAACAAGTCGTACTGTGGTGGGCTTAACAACTGGACTGAAAGGGTCGTGATAGTCCACACCAGGCTATTGATTGAACCCTTTGGCAACAAGGCGAGCTTTAAACCTGGTAATAGAACCATCAACATATCTTTTAATATGAAAAATCCATTTGCAACCAGCAATATTAGCTGAGGAGGGAGGTGGAACCGGCTCCCATGTTCCATTACGAACAAGAGCATCATACTCTTCTGACATAGCTTGAAGCCAGTTAGGATTTTTGATAGCTTGGGTCACGATTGTGGGTTCACAATCAGAGGAGAGGCTAAGATGAACATGGAGGTTAAGTTTTTGTAGTGGCTTGTGAATCTTATTTTTAGCTCAGGTAGTTATCCTATGATGATTTGTGGGCCAAGGAACTACTGGAATTTGGGAAGATGAATGAATAGGGAGTGAAGAAGCGCTTTGTGTAGATGTAAAAGCAGGTTGAGACGGTTGTTGCTGAGATGTTGCAGGTATAGAAGAAGAAGAAGAAGAAGCAGTGCATGGTGGCAACTCTGGAGTGCCCACAGCAGATGGAGTAGTTGCCGATGATGGAGGATTAGGAAATGAAACCGTAAGAACTGGCGGAACCCATGTGTCCATTGTGGTTGAATTAGGACGTGGTAGATGAGCATGGAAGGATTTGTTTGGAAAAACAGACTCTACAAATTTAACATGATGGGAAAAAAATATTTTAGAGGTGGATGGGTCAAAACACAAATAAGCACTTTGAGACAGTGACTATCCAAGTAAAACACAAGGTTTAGAGCGTGGTTCGAGTTTATATAATGAATATGGTCGAAGCCATGGATAACACAAACATCCAAAAATTTTTAAGTTTAGAGTAATTAGGGGTGGTACCAAAAATTAATTCATAAAGAGAAGAGAAGTTAAGTGTAGCAGTGGGCGTTCTATTAATTAAATAGATAGCAGTGGTGAAAGCGTGAGACCAAAATTGTAAAGGAAGGGAAGCATGAGAGAGTAGTGTAAGACCGGTTTCAACAAGGTGACGGTAATGTCTTTCTGAGTAGCCATTGTGTTCAGGTGTATGAGGTGGACTGGTGAGATGAGAAATACCATTTATAGAAAGAAAATCTTTAAGGCCCATATATTCTCCTCCATCATCAAAATAAAGTGTGAGAATTTTATGTGTAAAGTATTTTCTACAATGACTTTAAAACGAAAACTTTAAAACGAATAAAGATTTCTTTAACCTCAGATTTTTTCCTTTTGTGTAAGAACTAGATATATTTAGTGTAGTGCTCAACAAATATGACATAATATTTGAAACCATCAAGTGACGGAATAGGAGAGGTCCATACATCAGAGAATATAATTTCAAGAGGTTGTGAGGAGACAAGAGAAGAAGTGGAAAAAGACAACTTATGACTTTTATTGCAACTGCAAGCATTACATAAAAATTCTTTTAAAACAGGGGATGACAAATCTAAGTGGTCACTGGAAATTATGTGCTTCAAAGCGGGAAAGGCTGGATGACCTAATCTATGATGCCAATTGAAGGAGTCGGTTTTGACACTTAAGAAGGCAAGAATTGGGATAGAAGCAGACTTGGTAGGTGGCCACTGATACACTCCATCTTTATTGTTGCCTTTTAACAGAACTGACTCATGCAAAGATCCTTCACATGAAAAGAAGATGGTAAGAACTCAACAGATACATTATTTAAGGTACAAAATTGAGAAATGAAAATTAAATTCTTTTCCATATGTGGAACACAAAGGACATCATTCAATGTACAGGACATATTGGGAGTGAAAAGAGAAGTAGAACTAGTATGAGCTATGATGGAAAGACCGGTGACATCTCCAATCATAACATCATCAAAGCCAGTGTAAGAAGCATGAAGAGATAAGTTGCTCAGGTCCGTTGTGACATGGTGAGAAGCAGCAGCCATGCAGAAATTGTTGGGAGCATTATTAGTAACAATGTGGGCTCTGGGTTGCCACGATGTTGTTGGAGTGCTGTGTGGTGGTACGATCCAGTGTTGAGTGATTGAATTGGCACTACTTTGAATGATGGGCATTGCTTGGCTGTGTGCCCTTGAAGTCCACAAGCCTAGCAGTAGCCTAAGTATGGGCGTGATGGCTGCCGATTGCCACGAGGGGCGCCAATTGTATTGTCAGGTGGATATGGACGCCAATTATTATCGTTGGAGTTCTGCGGACACCAATTGGTACGTGTTTGAGTTGTTGGGCTGGCAGTGGCTGGAAAATGAATAGGTTCTTTCATGTTACTTTGCAAAGATGCTTCGAATGTTAAACGTTTCTCATGAAGTTCATCAAAGGTGATTGGGGCATCGCGGGCCTGAACACGAACCAATTCTTTATACTCATCTCCTAATTGAGATCGGTTATTGGTGCTCCGAGTATAGCAAGTTCATCTGCATGAGCTTTAACATATTGAAGAAAGTCAATAATACTTGAGGCACTTTTGGTTAAATTTTTCAGAATATTTTTTACTTGCTTAATCCTTCCACGAGAGGGTTTGGCATAGGTATTGGCAAGTATGGTCCATACTTCCTGTGAAGTCTTGGCTGTGTCAACAAATGGAATAATCATGGGAGAGAGAGAGCCAACAAGGGCATTTAGGATGAGATAATCTTGAAGGATCCAAATATTGTAGGCTGGATTTGGTGTTGTTGCATTATTTACTGTTAGAGCTTCAAGTGGACAAGGTTTGGAGCCATCTACATAACCTAAAAGATCGGATCTAATGAAAAGAGTTTGAAACTGAAGTTTCCAAGAAACTTAGTAGTTGGTGGTGAGTTTGAGTGGAGCTTGAGCAGATATATTTATGGTAATCAATTGAAATTCATTATTGTGAAGAGTGGTTGAATTTACTACTGTGGCAGTGGCGATTGCTTGATTCTAAGTGTTAGTTTGGGATTGTTTTGAGTGGCCATTGGGTCTGTTGGGAACAAAGAAGAAGAAGCTTTGATGCCATATCAGAGAATATTTGGTAGAGAATTCATCACTAATTTTATTAAACATTAACTGAATCCATAGCACGAGTATTGAAAGAAACTGAAAACTAAAGCTCCTAAAAATACTGAAAATCATAAGATAAGAATACAATTCAAATACAAACTAATTACATTAAGAAAGAGTCAAATTAAGAGATAAAGAAAATATTAAAATAATAAATTCAGTATATTAAATATTAACTATTATATGTTTACGAATAAATATGTTTTTGTATTCATATATCTTCAAATTTTAGTAAATGCAGAACTGTTCAAATTTCACATGAAAAAAAATAAAAAAAACCGGCAATTAGCTTTTATTATATATTTCATCATTAACATCACATAGAAACAAACGTTATTAATGGTCAGAACAAGAAATGCAATTCTTGAAACCAGTAAATTACACATGCTAGTTAACTCTCCTGCAATTCATCCTGATTTCTCCATTATTACCAGTAAGTACGTTCAAGTTACCCATCTTGATCATGGAAGCACTAAAATCTGATGCAAAAGAAATTGGATTTGTACTGTACTTTCGCACCAGCTGATCACTATCACTGCCCTCATTTTTAAAAAGTTGCTGATCAGAATGAAGGAGACCCCTTGATGCTATCAAATCCTTAAAGTACTGATTATCAAATAGTCTAGTTGTTGCATCAAGTGGTTCTGTGTTGAATGTTCCTCCGGTTACTGGGCAATTCTGCCGCTTGGAAGCAGCAAATACTGGATCAATATCGGATTCATTGTAAATCCTGTTCCGAAATGATGGGCACCGGGCAAGTCCAATGCTGTGGCCTCCTGAGAGAGCAACTAGGTCTTGGAGATTTAAGCCTTGTGATTGGAAGCTTGAAAGAAGCACAGAGAAGTTTGAAAATGGGGAAGGTAGATTGGTATTTGCATCATTGAAGCTTGCAGTTCTTGCATCTCTTCTTCCTAATTGTACTGGATAATTTGGACCTCCTAACTGAAATAACAAAAAGCAATATACCTTATCTCATATATTTGGGATTAAGCCATTAAGATATTTGTGGAATAGAACTATTAACCGTCAGGTATAAGTTAGTAGATGCTTGACAAACATTAGCTGTCTAGTAAACTTGAGCTGCCGTATTTTTAAAGTGAATTAATTGTATTTTTAATATAATTATCCAAAACATCTTTATCATATAAATGTTTCCATTAAAATTTTTTACTTTTTACTTGTTGTTTGTTTCTATAATATAAAAATATTATATTTCCTTAGAAAAGTTAGGTGTACATCGGCTATAAAAGCAACGGGAAGGACGTTTTAAAATATAGAGATTAATTTAGTAAGTAAACTGAACCCTAGAGACTAAAGAAAAGTTTAACATTAATAAGGGCAAACTCAATTGTTTTAAGTATTTTTTTTAAATAAAAAATTATTGGAAAAAAAATTGTCGATGGATTGGCAAAGCTTAAATCGAAAATTTTACATACATCTCTTAAGATTCAAGACTCAGATGGTCGACAAAATAAACAACAGTTTCAAACATAAAGATAAATACTCCTTAGTATTCCATATGATCATCCACCGGTACAGAAATGAGATAAGTGTGTACTTACAAGATTAACTGAATCACGAGCTGCAACGGCTACTATATCTGCACATGAGACCACGTTGCCTTTGCAAGCTGTATTAACTTCTTGTTTTATTTCATCAATCACATCAAATCCCCTGATGGAATTATTATTGGGTACGGCCGTCTTCTCTCCAACAAAGTTGGCTGTGTCGTCTAAAAGCACTGATCCATCACAGCCCTATCCAAAAAACACAAACATAATTACAGCTATAATCATAATTACAAACATCAATTAATTATTAACCATAGTTATAAATATTTTTTAACCTCCTAACTCTTTCAGGATTCGAACTCTAGTAACCAGTTAAAATAAACTGAGCGAAAACCGACTGGGTCAAGCCCCTGAGGGGGTAAAACTTAAAGCATACTTACATTGACAAAGCAGTCATGGAAGTGTAGACGGAGTAGTGATGCTCCCATGCGAGGCTCATTTTTTATGGCTCTTTGAACAACTATTCTTATAGTTGGCAATGCCTGGGGACATATTCTCTGATAAAAATTAGGAGTCAGCTGTGCATTTATTGGGATGAGAGCAGCAGCAGCTAACGCAAAATACACAACAAAAGTTTTAATAGCAGCCATTGTTGATTATTAAAGCTAGCAGAAATAATGTTTTGTTGAATTGCAAGTGATATGGGCTATTTATAGGTTTTACATTACACCATTAGTTCACTTGTTTCCATCAATTTATTATTCTTTATTCAAAACGTGTTCCTTGAATTATTATATACAGAAATGATTTGGTTTCGAACTGTATGCAACAAGTTCCATCGAGTTCGTTTCATTTGCTTTTGCACGTACACTAATGATCACCAACTTGCACAGTTTTATTCAGAAAGCAATAAATAAACAAAATTTGTGTCCTGGTTATAGTATGGCCCTTTGAGACTACAGTTTTAAGTGATGGAAGTGCGACGGTCTTGAAATTTCAGATTTTGTAGTGCTTCGTTATGTTGTGAATTAATCAAACAACACAACAAGACCAAGTTAACTTACTCATGATAACATGAGTAATAATACTCATTAGATCATTATTTGAGTTATGGTCACTGAGATCTACATATTACGGACAGCTTATTTAGTGCGAAAATCTTTTTTAATAAAAAGGAAACGACTGTATAAAATAGTATGGATTTGGTTAATTAGGGATGTAAATGAGTAATTGATTAAATATATTGGTATGACCAAGAGAAGATATTTTTTTTTTTTTTTAATTTAAGGAGAGAGTGTGCGAAACCCAAATTGATTTTTTAGTCCCCTACCTCCTCATGATTCAAATTCCGGCAGCCTACCGAAGACTGCATTACTTGAAAATCGTCCAATTTGATACACATAAAAGATTTATTAACATACATCACCAACTCAACCATGCTAGAACATCTCAACATATATTTAACCTAAATCATAATCGAAATATAGCACCAATCAGTCACTTATATCTTGTAAATGCTGTCGATTAAGTTTGATCTTCCATTGTTGCGCTGTAGCCAAATATTGTTTGATCTCATTATGTGAAGACGGATGTTAACAATCGGTATCATGTTCCAGGGACGGTGGGTTGTGTGAATGGATCCAAATTAATTGAATTAAAAATATATCACAATGTGTAAAGAATGCACGTTACAAGTTCAGAGTTGGATACCATATATTAATAAAACAAGCTATTACTTGAAACAAAATCTGTTGACATTTGACAAATAGCTCTTATACTCATCAGTACCTGAATGATTCCTAAGTTGTTTAGAAAAGAGAAATATAATGCATAATTATGTGAAATTTTAGATGAAACCTCTCATTTAATGTGTTGAATTCTTGATGTAAAATTCTAACCATTATTTAGGGCCTGCACGATAAAACAATAAACAATTAATATTGGACTTAATTATTTGAGACCAATCATCACCACGAAACTATCAATTCTAACAAGAGCTTGTTGTCATGCACGATTGGTGCTAGTGACAAATTGTCATAAAAGTAAAAAGTGATAACAAACTTTCACTCATATCATTCTATGTGGCCCAAATACCCAATTTATTCAGGAATATGAAAAACATAAAACGAACATACAATCAATCATATAATTAAGATATCTCTTCCATATTAGCATACCATATTGTCCATTGTGCTTGCCATATTTATATGGCATAATGACAATGATTATTGCCATGTATGCATAATATAATATGATATTAATTTTAGCTCGTAATGGTCTTAATATTGAGAAGAATATGTAAGATCACAAAGTGATTCTAGTCTTATTGCGAATAATCTTTAAAAATATAATGTCGATCTTATCAATTAGTATTTACATTCAGAAATTGAAATATTCTAATTATATATCTTTTAGATGAGTCTATTATGTTATTGGTCAGATTTTAACCATCACATTCATATTCGTAGGAGAAATATCTAACATTACACAACAATATAATTGAGAAAGAAATAGAATCCCAACTTTTCCCGTACACTCAGACACATTCCCGTACTTGAGTGCACCGGGGCTAGGCTAAAATCCTAGCGGGATGCAGTGTTATGTGTCAAGACATGCTACCTTGCCGCTTTTACCTCGATAATTATTTACTAGTTACTTTCCCACTTGTTAAGAATCAAGAATTTATAATGTATAAAAGTAATAAAATTAATTCTTTTGACACCAAATTGAGAGTCAATACCGGGTACATCAATTGTATGCAGTTGGTCATTTGTCCACACGCACTCCTCATTTTTTTATTTTTTTGGTAGAGGGCACGGAGTCAACCGAATAATTAGCAGTGGGTTTAAGTAATTAATTAGCTTTTGTTAACTGTCCAACGTGCTCTTCAAACCATAAAAAATTAAGTTTGCCCTTTACCTATGTAACAACTTAAATTTTTAAGTTAAGGTATGGAAAATGACAGGCATATAATATTATTTAAGATTCCTGTTTGAAACCTCAAGTAGTACTTGTGTCGTTTAATATTATAATGGAACTGAAAACGACTGTAGGCGCACGATTGTCATTTGGATCCACATCACGGCTGCCCCATATGGCCTTTAATTATGTCCCTTAGCAGCCTAATCTAGTGCCAGAGGGTTTATTGCACTTACAGTGGGTCCTCCTTCCCCTCGGTGAAACTTGAATCTTAGATGTTAAGGTCTAGGAAGGTATTGCGTCGTCTATGCACCAAATGTATCACCAAACTAATAATAAATTTAAGATCAACAATAATACTACACTTCCAAAGTATTATTTTAGTTTTTTTTTTTTAATTTCTAATGATGTAGTATTTGCCCATTGAATAACAAATTCTTATAACCGTGAACAGAAAAGTTTAGTATAAAATATAACTTGGGAAGTATAGTGCTAGTGAACTAAATTTAAGTTGCGAACTCCTAACCAGTTGCACAACCGATTCAAAAACAAAAATAGTTGCACAATTAATGAATGGAGGAGCAAGTATACGTTGCCATAAGATACCAACACTAAAGATCATAAATAATTCACTGTTAGAGCAATTCTTTGTATGAAATTTTTCGTTGTAACTGCTCTAAATAAGTTTTTCTGTCGCATAAGTCTGTCTTTGTTTTGAGATAGGATTGAGTCTAGTAATTACATTTAACATTAAATTTGTACTAAATAAGGCAAAGTCTAGTCTTCATTGGCCTTATCCAAGATGTCAATGTGTACCTCAAATGGCAGGCAAATATCAGGAAGCTAGAGCGCTGTGTCACGGGATGAGTATTTGCGCAGCAAACCCGTGCGGCACTTAGTTGACTTCTAGCACGCGAGTCGCTAAGTAATCTTAGAACACTTCTCGAACTAACTAAGCAAAGAATGCTTATACAAATGTTAGAGAGAAGCAAGAGCAATGTGGCAAAAAATATAGAACTTTATTACTCACAAGAGTAATTTACGAGAGATCTTACAAGAGAGCTTAAGAGCTTGTGTGTGATGGAATTGTGGTGTGTTGTTGTGTAAAAATGGCAAGGGTGGTAGGCTATTTATAGGGTTAGATGGAAGGTTCTAGAGCCACTAAGCAATTTGCCAACTTGCCTAAATATCTAAAGGCTTAAATACTCAATTTTAGAGAATTCTAAGATATTTACAATTTATAGAGAATTCTAGAACTTGGGCCGAGCTTTTGCTAAGCGTACTGTGGTTGGCTAGTTGTCGAGGCGGCCCATTGCTAAGCGCATCCCACTTCTAAGCACAACCCGCCTCTTGTGCTAACCGTACTCCACTTCTAAGCACATTCCACATTTAGGTAGACTTTTACTGAGTGAGCCCACGCACTTAAAATTAGCCTCATATTGTGAGAAATTTAAGCTGCCCGTGACAGTCTTCCCCCACCTATGTTTGCGGCATCCTCGTCGCATTCTCGTGCTTGTAGTTTTGGACATGTTCCGCGAATTGCCATAGGTCTTCTTCACGTTCCCATGTTGCTTTGCTTTCGGGGAGGTTCCTCCACTTCACCAAGTACTCGTTGTATGCTGGAATGCCCCTCTTTCGAATGACTCAATTAGTGAGGATGTACTCCACATCCTTGTCGTATGTTGTGACAACTGCAGTTGGGGCATGTTTCAACTTTCCTCGGTTGGAGTCTTCCGCATCTTCATGATATGGATTGACCAAGCTTACGTGGAAGACCGGATGGATCTTGAGTCTTGGCAGAAGTTGAAGCTAGTACAAAACTTTGCCGACACGTCGGATTACTTGGAAAGGCCCCTTGTAACGCCTCACTAACCCCTTGTGCACTTTTCGCAACGTCTTGAACTGTTGAGGTAGAAGCTTCAACATGACTCGATCGCCTTTCTTGTACTCGATGTGGCATCTCCTTGAATCAGCCCATTTCTTCATTCTCTTTGAGATTTTGTCAATATACACTCGCGTGATGTCTGCTTCCTCGTGCCACTCACAGGCGAGCTTCTAAGCCGCTTGGCTTTTCCCTTCATATGTCAAGGCTATGGCATTGGGCGTCATAGGTTAGAATCCCATGATGATCTCAAAAGGATTCTTGCCTGTAGCCTCGCTCCGTTGAAGATTGTACGAGAATTGGGCAACATCTAACAACTTAGCCTAATCTCGTTGGTGAGCGCTTATATAATGCCTTAGATACATATCGAGAAGGTTGTTGATGTGCTCGGTTTGACCATCGGTTTGCGGGTGGAAGCTTATCGAGAATTTAAGGACGATTCCCAACAACTTGAAGAGCTCCGTCCAAAAGCGTCCAGTGAATCTTGGGTCTCGATCGCTCACTATACTCTTCGGAACTCCTTATAACTTCATGATATGCTTGATGAAAAGGCGAGTAGCTTCATCCGCTTTGCAATCAGTTGGTGCGGCGATAAATGTCGCATATTTAGTATAGCGGTCGACCATGACTATGATGCTTTCGTACCCTTCGAATTTTGGCCAAGCCGAGATAAAATCCATGGTGACACTTTCCCATGGCCTTGATGCTATTGGTAGGGGCTCCAACAATCCTGCTGGAAGTTGGTGATCCGCCTTGTCTTGTTGGCATACAAGACAAGTTCGTGCATAGGCCTTGATGTCATCTCTCATGTGTGGCCAAAAGTAAGTGTGGTCGTGCTTTTTACTCTGGGGTGGCCAGCCCACTTTAAGTCGTGGCACTCCTTGATTACCTCTTTCCACAAATTTTCCCACCTTAGCATTAAGAGTCGATCTCCTTTAGTGAGGAGGATGCCTTCCTCTTGCGAAAATCACCTTGTCTTGCTTTTGAGAACTTTCTCCAACAAGTCTTTTGCGAGAGGGTTTTGTTGGAGACCTTTCTTGATACATTCAACAAGGTCAGACTTCGGTTGGCTCATACTAAGTGTTGCCAACTCCGCTTTGCAACTTAGAGAATCAACAACGATGTTGGCTTTGCCGGGCTTATACTCGAGCCGGTAGTCGAATTTTGCAAGGAAGTCCTGCCACCTTGCTTGCTTGGGACTCAACTTCGTTTGTGTTTGGAAGTAGCTCGTGGCTACATTATCTGTTAAGATCATGAAGTGTAAGCTAAGCAAGCAGTATCGCCACACGTGTAGGCAATGAATGATTGCGGTTATCTCTTTTTCTTGCACGGTGTAGCATCATTTTGTGTCGTTTAGCTTTCAGCTCTCGAACACTTTCGAACCACACAAAGCCATTCTTCAACTCCACAAGTGCGTGCTGGCAATCCTCGGACTAATGCCACGTATAGTTCTTCTTAAGTAGGTCAATCAAAGGTGCCACTTTCGTTGAATAACCCTTGATGAAATAATGGTAGTAGTTCACCAATCCGAGAAAACACCGGAGTTCAGGTACCTTGGTGGGAGGTTCCCACTAGATGATGGCCTTCACCTTTGAGTTTTCCATCATCAACTTCCCGTCTGTTATCTTATGACCAAGGATCTCCACTTCTTGTTGAGTAAATGAGCATTTCTTTATTTTGAGGTAAAGTTCATTCTCTTGTAGTACTTGGAGAACTTGCCGCAAATGTTGTGCATGTTCCTCAAGCATGGTACTATATGTTGTGCAAATTTTATTGAACTCGCAAGTGCACGAATCTATTGTATAATAGATTAATGGTGACGAGTGTCGATCCCACGAGGAGGTGGATTTTAATTACTTGTAGAATTAATTTTTCTAAGAGGGTGATTGGATTTATAATGACAATTATGTAGGCAATGTATTAATTTGAATTAAAGCTATTGGAATAAACTATTAAAATAAAATGCTTGGATCTAGGATGTCTCAACACGCACCTCCGCTTAATATTCATTATTAGTATCAATTAAATCATGAAGGGGGAACTTCCACTCATCATGAACAACACTCTAATAGATATGGTGCTAAGGGCTTCCCGAGCCAAATAGTAATAACCTTGCTTAGGGAGGCGGTTATTCCGGTAGATATCCGGACAAGATTATTACTATCCTGTCTCACGAAAAGTCAAAACAACCACATAAATTAAAGGGGAAGGAAAAGTAAATTTACCAAATTAAGCCCATGGAGCATGTTGAGACTTCACCTTCAACCCAAGCTTGAAAGGAAATTAGCCACTCATAATTTAACTAGGGTAAAATGGGAATTTTATTAAAATACGTAGAAAATACAAGATGGAGATGGAATTAGAGAAAATGGAGTCAAAAATGGATTCAGGGGTCCCAAGGTGGGGGGGAGCCCTTTTTATAGATAAACCGAGTAAATCATGGCCATCGGATTAAAACAATTTGGACGCTCAGATTGCGCCACGTGGCAAATTCTATTGGATGGAACACATCATCGGGGCTGTTATTCTGTGTATATGCATGTACCGTACACGTTTTTTCCATCCACTAACATTCTGCCACGTCACCGGTCAACATTTTTGGTCCAATAAGCTCGTGACACGTCATCGATCATCAACGCCACGTCATCGATCAATGCCACGTAAGCGGTCAATGCCACATCATTCGCCCAATCAAATGCCGCCACGTCATCGTATAGTGCCACGTCATCGCAATGTGCCACGTCAAAGATACTGATACATGTGAGCAGTCTGGTGAAGCGTGATTAAAGATCGTATGCATCAGTATATATCAACCGCATCGTATGTGTGAAGCGATCGAGTATATGTGAAACACCATTTTTCTTTTTATGCTCCTCCTAAGGTTTTCGATTGTCCGAGTTCAAAAGTCTGTCCGTTTTCCATCGATCTCTCGTTTATTGTGAAATGACCATGATATCTCCTAAAATACATAAAATACTTAATTAAAATAAAACATACATAATTAAATTACTGAGGACTTAAAGACATAAAAATAGGGATGTTAGTGAGACTTGGAGTGTAAAATGATGATTTTCTCCATTATAAATACACACTTTCTAAGACTCAACACACCCCCCCAACATTGTTGCTAGTCCCTAGCAATTTGAGCGAAAAAAAAACTGATTTTTTTTTTTTTTTTGTTTTATACTGTGGTATTTATTCAATCAGACTAATGATAACAATCAAATAAAAGTATAAGCATTATCTACAGTCTAAAGAAATATCATTCCCACATCAACTCTCTACATGAATCAGTTTAGAAAACTTTGTCACAACTTGATGAATCTAATTACTTTTAAGAATGACATGCAAACCCCAAAATCTCACCTAGGTAGTAGTGATCTTTCTCACAAAGAAATTAAACCCAAAAATAATCACTCCAGTGAATGGTAAATTGAGTGAATATAATAAAGAAGAAATATCACACACTCTCACCAAGGTGACAAAAATATGCCTCGAACTTAGAAATATTACGATTTTAATTTAAAAATCTACTCAAACCAATACATTCATCATTTTTTTTTTTTTTTTTTTTTTTTTTTTTAGTATGCATTCCACATCTTTTCAACCCATATAACTAGCTTTTATTTGATTATAGTTCCCTAAAATCGAAGGACTTTTATTAGGACGTAACGTAAGCTAGGGACGTGGCTAACAAAGAATGGATAATAGGAAAAAAAAAATATATGTTTGAAAAATAGAGAACTTTGGAGATTGTAAGGTGCTTTTCACTTGATTTTTTTTTTTTTTTTTTTATTTTTTTTTTTTTTTTATTTGTAAACATTTTTTTTTCCTTTTGTTTGTTTTTTCTTTTTTTTTTTTTTTTTTAGCACCTTTTTTTTATGCAAAATTATCTCTATTTTCAAACATAAATGGGTGGAGAAATACAAAATATAAGGTGATACTCACACGTTGGAGCCAAGACAAGATAATAGGTTCCAAAGAAAAAGTCTTTATTTTTACTTTATTATTATTATTATTATTATTTTTAAGGCTCGAAAGGGGTTAACTATGGATACATATTAATAGGGTTGGCTAGAAAGGCTCAAACGGACCAAAGATGGCTTTTTCGTCATCTTTTAGGGTTTAAATAATCTTCCATATCTACTAGTTAGATAGATCTTGAGATGTGGCAACACACACTTTTTTTTTTTTTTTTTTTTTTTTTTTTTTTTTTTTTAATGCATAAAGCAATAAACTACTAATTTGAATGAAGAATGGGCAAAAATGGTTCTTTCTCCAAGAAAAATAACAGGCTCAAAAACTCACTTGGAAATTATTATGACATGTGCATTCTTTCAAGCAACTTAAATTTGTTTCCAACATCAACATGTAAAGTAACAAACATGGTGTAACATAACTAAAGACCAAAGATAATACAAATACTAAAATTTGAAAGTTATCATGTCATCTAATTATGAAAATATCACAAAAAATTTCTTTTTTTTTTTTTTTTTTTTTTTATTAAGAATATGCGTTTATAGAGTTACAACACACCAAATTAAGCCAAATTCGACACAAAAATTTAGCCACAGTTAGTTTCTACAATACAAAATAGTAAAAACTACACCAAGATTGAGATATTCCACAATTGTCAACTATTCCCTCCCCCCAACCAGAACGAAACATTGTCCTCAATGTTGAAAGAAAATAGGGTTTAGAAGACATCACCTGAATGCTGTATCACAGAAGAAAATATTTACAAGCGGAGAGTTAAATCTAATTTGCACTTTTTACTACGGCCATCTTTGTTACCATCATTAGTTGGCCATTCCAACACGAGGGTCTTGGGATCCAGCTGCAGTCATAAGCTTGTAAGGATCAATTAACTCGTTAGCGATATGAGCACAAATAAAGATTTTTTATTTGTGAAAGGGATGAAATGGTTTTTATTGCATGGTTAAGAAATGCGATGAAGCCATCATAAAAGTTATTGACATTTAACAAACCGTGGGTTTCGATGAATGTTGGATGGGCCCAAGATCTTAATGTGATTAGTGCCTCAGAGTTGCAAGATCTCTGGTAGGAAAATAAAAGCATCGCATGATTTAGCATTTCGATTATTCTTTCTTGCATACCGAGACAACTAACTCTTCTCCGGTTGGTGAGTCGGACATACGAGGCCAACGGTTTGAGGCTTTGGGATGATGCCTAACACTTGGCTCCTCCGAGATAACAACTTCCGAGACTAGTTTTGATAACCCTCGGTCACCTCCTCCATAAACCGGATGCAAATTTCTTTTCGCATGTCGTTGACCAAGATCGATGGTCGCCTCAACGAACTCTTTATGTTTGCCATAGGTAAATCCGGAGAGCACACAAATGTTCTTGAATTGTTTATTGGGAGTAGCTGCCATTGGAATGCTTCTCAAAACAATTTGTGAGTCTAAAAGAAAATGATCATATATCAAGGATCTTGGTGACAATGATTTCTGTTTGTATAGGAGGTAGCATGTCTATGTCAATTAACGCTTAAAGCACATGGCTCGAGAGTCAAAAAGGAAATAGTAAAAAAAAAACACTCAATTATTAAAGACAATAATGCAATTGATAAAACAACGGTGAGATAAAACAACGAAAAATAAAACAACAAAGTAAAAGGATATTTACGGTAGTTGTGATTGTGGCTCACATCTTCCTCCGGTTTTACGTCCGAAACGGCTTGAACGCCCTACATGGGTCGAGGATAGGCTTCCCATCCAGTTTTCTTATAAAGCGGCAAAAGCAGGTCGTTTATAGTCGATTCCCAAGACTATATCGGACACGTTCTTTCGAAATAATGGCCATAATCGGAGAATTCTTTGTTTATCAGACGTATCCAGGATGCGTTTCAAGAGACAAAAGGATATCATCCAATGACTCTTTATTCAAGACATCCCAAATGAATTGAATCATAACTTCCCTATTATCGGACATCATTCGAAAGAACAAGGTTTTTATCGCATTTCATCCTGGCACACTTATGACAATTAACATGAAGTTTTTAGCTCTTCTTTTTCTCGAGTAGTTTCCTTTACCACAACCAGGCATGTATGCAATAAATTTGGGAGGTAACTCACCGCTAAACGTACTTTGGCCTCGATTAACCAACGGATGTCGCAGGGGATGTTATTTCTCATAAGCAATCGCATGCGTTCGGACCGAGCTTTATAGATCGTAAAAAGGGCATTCGAGGAAGTGAAGGAAATCGCTTGTGAAGCTTTGCTAGAATCATGTTTCGTCCATACCTTCTTCTCGAGAATATCGATTATTATGGGAAACTAAAAACCGACTTTGATTGTCACGAGTACCGTTATCCGCAACTTAACCGGGGAATATATATATAAACACACTAAACAAAGAAAATCAAAACACACTAAATAAAGAAAATCAAATCTGTAAAATCAAATCAAACATTAAAGTGAACAAAATAAGAAAACACACAATAAAAAGAAAAATGAACTTACATTCGTCCTCTTATTGAGTTAACCTCAAGCTCTAATTGGAAGTTATATATCCCATCTTCTATTCCTCTGAGTTGTCTTTCTAGATCTTCAACCTGGGATACCAACTCTGGAGGTTGTAGCTTCCAAATACGATGTGTTCTGTAAAATCGTATCTGGCTTCTCAGATGAGATCGTATACGTTGAAGTTGTCTGAGATGTTTCAAGAGGATCTGTCTAATTGAGGCATACATAATTAGAAGTGATAAAAGAAAATTGAATGATTAAATAAACACACTTTCACACAAATTTAAATCATCGAAAAGAAGAAATAAATAAGAAAAAGTCTCAATTCAAGTTTGACGGGTCACTCAAATCGATTTCGGTGTCATTTTCATGTGGTTGGTACTCTAGATATGACTTTAATCTTTGACCATTAACCTTAAAAGTTACACCGTTCTTTGGATCCTTAATTTCAATTGCTCCATGTGGAAAAACAGTATGAACTATAAAAGGGACCAGTCCATCGAGAGCGCTTGAACTTACCGGGAATAGGTAAGCGAGAATTGAATAAAAGTACTTTTTCGACCTGGTGTGAAAGATCTTCTCATAATGTGCTTGTCATGAAAGACTTTCATTATTTGTTTGTAAATTTTGGCATTTTCGTATGCATTATTACGAATTTCTTCAAGTTCGCCATTTGTAATCTTCTTTTTCGAGCTAGCTTGCTGCAAATCAAAGTTGAATTTCTTAATGGCCCAAAGATGCACGATGCTCGAGTTCCACAGGTAGGTGGCAAGCTTTTCCATATACTAGCCTATAGGGTGACATCCCAATCGGAGTCTTGAAAGCATTTCTATATGCCCATAATGCATCATCCAGTCTTAATGACCAATCTTTTTCTGCCTGGTCTCACCGTTTTTCTAATATGTGCTTTATCTCTCGATTGGAGATCTCAACTTGGCATGGTTTTGGTTTGCGGATGATATGGGGTCGTCACTTTGTGAGTAATGGAATACTTTGTCAAAAGAGCTTTGAATGATTTGTTCAAAAGTGGGCTCCACCATCACCGATTATCGCTCGAGGGAATCCAAAGCGTGAAACAACGTTGCTTTTCAAAAATCGATCACCACCTTGTGATCATTGGTTCTACACGGCTAATCGCTTCTACCCATTTCGATCGTAGTCAACGGCGACCAATATGTATTGATGACCAAAAGAAGGGAAAGGGTCCCGTGAAGTCAATACCCCATACGTCAAAAATCTCAACCACTAAAATGGGTTTAGTGGCATCATGTTCCTTCGTGTAATGCTCCCCATTCGTTGACACCTATCACATGAAGAACAAAAAATGTAAGTATCTCGAAATATAGTTGGCCAATAGAAACCACATTGTAATATTTTTAGAAATGTTTTTTCTTAAGATCGAAATGGCCTCCACACGCTTGTTCATGGCGAGAATGAAATGATATTTTGAAATTCATTTTTAAGGACACATCGTCGATAATTTGATCCGCACAATACTTGAACAGGATAGGGTCATCCAGGAAGAAATTCTTTATTTCGCAAAAATTTGGCCTTGTCTCGCTTAGTCAATGCTCAGGAAGTTTACCCGTAATAAGATAGTTAACTATATCAAGATACCATGGTAATACTTCCACACTCATTAGTTGTTCATCCGGAAATGATTCATTTAATGGAAATGGTTACGTAATTGTATCAAAATTTAGGCGAGGCGGATGGTCCGCAACAACATTTTCTCGTGCCCTTCTTATCCTTGATTTCAAAGTCAAATTCTGCAAAAGTAACACCCAACGAATTAGTCTAGCTTTTGTATCTTTCTTTTGTGAGAAGATATTTAAGAGCGGCGTGATCTGTGAAAACAATTATTTTACAACCAATAAGATAAGATCGAAATTTCTCTAATGCAAAACACCATCGCTAGCATTTCTTTTTCGGTGGTTGAATAGTTTAATCGTGCATCATTTAATGTCATACTAGCATAGTAAATGACATGGGAATTCGATCAACTCTTTGTCCTAATATCGCTCCTCGCATAATCGGATGCATCACACATAAGCTCAAATGGTAAGTTCCGGTTTGGAGGTTGAATGATGGGTGATGATGTTAACAAATCGCTTAAGCTTCTTAAATGCCACAAGACAGAATCATTAAAGACAAAAGGTACATCTTTTAGCAAGTAAATTGCATAAAGGTCTAGAAACTTTGCTAAAATCTTTAATGAAACCCTGTAGAAAAAACCCGCATGCCCAAGGAAAGATCTTACTTCTCTAATGTTTTAGGTGGAGGAAGATTGGAAATAAGATCCACCTTGGCCTTATCAACCTCAATACCTTCGAAATAAATGATGTGACCAAGAACAATACATACTTTTACCATAAAATGGCATATCTCCCAATTTAGCAACAAATTCTACTCTATGCACCTCTGCGAGAACTAGCGTTAGATGATGTAAACATTGATCAAATGAATCACCAAAAACAGAAAAATCATCCATAAAGACTTCCAGAATCGTTCAACCATATCGAAAAAATGCTTAACATGCATCGTTGAAATGTAAGCAGGGCATTACATAATCCAAATGGCATTCTCCTATATAAAAAGTGCGAAAAAGGGCAAGTGAAAGTGGTTTTCTCTTGATCTTTTGGTCTTATGGAATCGATTATATCCCGAGTAACCATCTGAAAGCAATAAAATTCATGACCGCTAATCTATCAAGTATTTGATCAATAAATGGTAGAGGAAAATGATCTTTACGTGTGACAGTAATTCAACTTTCTATAATCAATGCATACACGCCATCCTCGTAGTTACTCTAAGTAGGTATTAATTCATTATCGCATTGGTAACTATCGTGACTCGACTTTTTGGGGGACAACTTGCACAGATCGACCCATGAACTATCGAGAAATAGGGTAAATGATACTGCGTCTAATAGTTTAAGGACTTGATTCTAACTACTTTTTCATGTTAGGGTTTAACCGAGCGTTGCATTTCGCAGTAGGTTTAGCATTTTCATCAAGGTGAATGTAATGCATACTGATCCATTGGGTTTATACCTTTTATGTCGGCTATGGTCCATCCTAATGCTCCTTTGTGCACTTTCAAAACTTCCAACAACTTACCTTTTTGTTCTTCATTCGGGGATGATGAAATGATTCGGTAGAGTGCTTTCTTCTCCCAAAAATGCATATTCCAAAGTGTCGGGTAATGGCTTGAGCTCGGGTTGTGGTGGTGATTCTAATGACGTCATCGAGTTTATTCTCCGATGGTGCTAGTTGCTCCACTCTTGACTTCCATTTGTTAGTGTCCATGGATGGTCTTGAATCGAGTAAGGCGTTAACCTCATCTACATCGACCGTCAATATCAAAATCCAAACCAAAGTGAGTTAAACATGTTTGTAAAAAGGGTCATCACTGAGGTTTGAAAGAAAAGCATTATCAATTAATTCTTCTATCCAATCCACATCAACAATTTCATCATCTGCATTGTGAGGTTGTTTGGCAATGTTGAAGATATTTAATTCCATCGTCATATTGCCAAAAGATAACTGCATATTTCGATCTGCATTGAATGTGAGCATCGGCGATTTGCCAAGAAAGGTCGCCCTAGGATAATAGGGATCCGCTTCCTCAATCCTGGACTGGTTGAGTGTCAATTACAATAAAATCAACAGGAAAATAAAACTTATCTACCTGTATAAGCACGTCCTCCACAATACCACGAGGTTTTTTCATGGATCGATCTGCAAGCTGTAACACCACTGGAGTTGGGTGTAATTCTCCCAGTCCAAGTTTCATAAATACTGAATAAGGCAACAGATTTACACTAGCTCCTAAGTCCAACAAAGCATTCTCAATTGTGTGGTTCCCTATACTACATGAGATAGTGGGGGAGCCTGGATCTTTGTATTTTAGAGGAAGTTTGTGTTGGAGTATAGAACTCACATTTTCTGTTAAAAATGCCTTCTTTTGAACATGAATGTTTCTCTTTTTAGTACAAAGGTCTTTAAGAAACTTGGCATAAGATGGCACTTGTTTTATAGCATCAAGCAAAGGGATGTTAACACTTACCTGTTTAAAGATTTCAAAAATCTCACTTGTAGATTTTCCCTTTTTTGCTTTAGCTAACCTCTGGGGAAATGGAGCTTTTGGAACGTATTCTCGTGGGTTGGTTTCTTCTTTCTCCTCTGATGATGAGTCTTCTTCATTTACCGGTACAATTTGAGTTGTTTTTGGTACCGGCATCTCTACGTTGTTGTCGACTTCTTTTCCTTTTCGCAAGGTCATGACGGCTTTGACCTCTCCATGCTGCTGATGTGAACTGGTACTTGCTTCAAAAACTCCTTTAGGATTAGGCACTGGTTGACTTGGGAATTTTCCTTTCTCAACAGTCATTGCCAAGGTTTGAACTGACGAAGCAAGTTGTCCAACCATTTTTTCAAGGTTTGAAACCGATTGGGTTTGTGAGTTAAAACCCGCTCTCATCTCATTTCGCAGTTCATCAATGGTGCGGTTTTGTTGCTCGATTTTGGAGTAAGTAAGATTTTTGAAATTCTGAAATGCATCCTCCCATGGTCTAGGTTGAGAATAGTTTGGGTTCTGATTGTATGGTCTAAATGGTGGTTGAGAGGCTTGAGGATTTTGAGGAATTGGTTGCATTGGTGGAGCCGAGTCGCTTTGGTCCATTCTGTTGGAATCCTTGAGACCATGAAAAATTGGGGTGGTCTCTCCATCCGGGATTGTACGTGTTGGAGTAGGGGTTGTAGTTTGATGGCTTTCTCATTACACCTATGGCATTGGCTTGATCTGAGTATGAGTCCTGGTCATGTGGTTCCGATTAATTTAGCGGTATTTGTTAACGATGCTTTGTTGTGGGGAAAGACCTTCAACTTTGTCTTTGACTTCTTTAATTTCCGAACTTGACTCGCCAATGTGAACCTCATTCACTCCCTTAACTCTTCTAGTACTCATGTGTGAACGACTCCGTTGTTGGGAATTATCGCTTTGTCATTTGGAAGAAATCCCAAATCTCGATGCACTTTTTGACATTAGCTCTCCTCCACTTGTTGCCATTAGCCATTCTTGCACATTCGGCAATAATCCCTCCAAAAAGTATTGGCATTGGTGCCATTTTTCGTATCCATGATGTGGACACTTTAGGAGTAGCCCATTGAATCGCTCCCATGCTTGAAAAATTGCTCGTCTTCTCTTTGGGTAAACTCGAAATTTCCTGCGAATAGCATTGGTTTTATGTCTCGGGAAATATTTATTCAAAAATTTTGTTACCATTTGTTCCATGATGTAATCTTATTAGAAAGAATGCATCGTTGAACCATGAACGAGCTCTATCCTTTAAAGAAAATGGGAATAATCTAAGTTTAACATCATCATCCGAAAAATTCTCATATTTAAAAGTTTGACAAATAAAGCATGGAAATCATTCAGGATGATTATATGGATCTTCATTTTCTAGTCCATAGAATGTTGGGAGACAATTTAGCACACTAGGTTTTAATTCAAAACTCTAGCAGCCTACATTTGGGTATCTTATGCATGATGTGCTCAAGTTAGCAGTGACTAAAGTAGTCCTTAAATGGCCCTCTCTTGTGGTCTTGGTTTGCAAATCCATTTCAAATTTATTTTTATTTATAACGTCTTTGTGTGTGCGAAGTGTTTTTTCTAATTCAAAGTCTATATGCTCAAGATTCGGTAATTGTGACCTACGACCATGCATGCAAATGAAAAAAATGATAACAAAATTAATAAAGATAAATAAGAGGGAGAAATTACAATACTAACCTTATCACGCTATTCTGATTTTTTATGAAAATAACTCAAGCGCTATATATAGAAAAGAAAATGCGTGAAACAAATTAAAATAAATTAAGAGGCGGTTGAACCCGCCGATTTCACAAAATAAAAAATAAATGAAAATTAAATTACGAGAAATTTAAAGAAGAGAAGAAAAGAAAATAATATCTACTTGAGAATGTAATTTCACTTTTTTTCTTTTTTTTTTATAATAATAAAAAAATATTACAAGGAAACAAATAAAATAAATAAATAAAGAAGAAAAAAATTCTACAAATTAAAATACTTACCTAAACGGCGCCAAAAACTTGTTGTGCAAATTTTATCAACTCAAGTGCACGAATCTATTGTATAATAGATTAATGGTGACGAGTGTCGATCCCACGAGGAGGTGGATTTTAATTACTTGTAGAATTAATTTTTCTAAGAGGGTGATTGGATTTATAATGACAATTATGTAGGCAATGTATTAATTTGAATTAAAGTTTATTGGAATAAACTATTAAAATAAAATGCTTGGATCTCCAGGATCTGCCTCAACATGTACCTACCGGCTTAATATTCATTATTAGTACCAATTAAATCATGAAGGGGGAACTTCCACTCATCATGAACAACACTCTAATAGATATGGTGCTAAGGGCTTCCTCGTGCCAAATAGTAATAACTCGCTTGCAGGGAGGCGGTTATTCCAGTAGATATCCGACAAGATTATTACTATCCTGCTCACGAAAAGTCAAAACAACCACATAAATTAAAGGGGAAGGAAAAGTAAATTTACCAAATTAAGCCCATGGAGCATGTTGAGACTTCACCTTCAACCCAAGCTTGAAAGGAAATTAGCCACTCATAATTTAACTAGGGGCAAAATGGGAATTTTATTAAAATACGTAGAAAATACAAGATGGAGATGGAATTAGAGCAAATGGAGTCCAAAAATGGATTCAGGGGTCCCAAATTTAGGGGAGCCCCTTTATAGATAAACCGAGTAAATCATGGCCATCTGATTAAAAACAATTTGGACGCTCGAGGATTGCGCCACGTGGCAAATTCCTATTGGATGGAACACATCATCGTGGGCTGTTATTCTGTGTATATGCATGTACCGACATACACGTTTTTTCCATCCACTAACATTCTGCCACGTCACCGGTCAACATTTTTGGTCCAATAAGCTCGCGTGACACGCCATCGATCAACGCCACATCCATCAATGCCCATAAGCGGTCAATGCCACATCATTCGCCCAATCAAATGCCGCCACGTCATCGTATAGTGCCACGTCATCGCATGCCGCGTCACGCCAAAGATACAAGACATGTGAACAGTCGTGAACGATCGACGTGTACGATCAGTATATATCAACCGCATCAGTATGTGTGAACGACCGTATATGTGAACAGTACCATTTTTCTTTTTATGCTCCTCCTAAGGTTTTCGACTGTCCTGAGTTCAAAAGTGCTGTCCGTTTTTCCATCTGATCTCTCGTTTATTGTGAAATGACCATGATATCTCCTAAAATACATAAAATACTTAATTAAAATAAAACATACATAATTAAATTCTGAGGACTTAAAGACATAAAAATAGGGATGTTAGTGAGACTTGGAGTGTAAAATGATGATTTTCTCCATTATAAATACACACTTTCTAGTACTCAACACTATACACCACTATGTCGTTTAAATACACGATGACGAAGCAGTCGAGAAACAGTTGGAGGACCTTATTCATAAGAGTGCAAAATGTGGCTGGTGTATTGGTGAGACCAAACGACATAAGAAGGAATTCAAAAGATCCGTACCTAGTTACGCATGCCATTTTTGGCTCATCTCTTTTGGCGATGCGCACTTGATAGTACCTGGACCGCAAGTCAAGCTTGGTGAAGTATCGTGCTTTGCCAAGTTGGTCGAACAAGTCCGCAATCAACAGAATCAGATACTTATTCTTAATGGTGATCATGCCTGATAGTCGATGCACATCTGGAGAAATCCGTCTTTTTTCTTTTGGAAGAACACAAGTGTACTGAATGGAGCTTTTGATAGGCGGATGTAGCCCGCATCCAGCAAGTCTTTAAGTTGTCTCTGCAACTCCTCGAGTTCCGGTGGCGCCATACAGTAAGGCATCAAGGCTGGTGGCTTTGTGCCTTGCTCTAACTCGATCTCATGATCCACCTCTTGTCTTGGTAGGAGCTTTTGTGGAAGCTTCGGAGGCATAACGTCCTTGAATTTGTCGAGAACTTCTTTAATAAGCGGTGGGGCTTGGCTTGATGAGTTTGAGCGACATTCTTCTTCGTTCAGCTCCCGGATGGAGACAAAGAAGCTAAGATCCTTCTAAAAAGCTTTCTTGAATTGCATGGCCGAGAGCGTCTTGTCCGTGGTTTTGGAGCGCTCGGCGGGGACCATGCATGCATTACTCCCATCGATGATGCTTAGGGAGTTCGTAGCAGGTAGTGGGAAGGCATGGACCTTGTCAAAGAATTCCATGTTGAGGACCGTCTTGAAGTCATCCATGGATAAGACGAAGAAATCGAGATTTCCGCTCTACATTCCAAAGGTTACACGCACTCCTTGTGCGGTGCCTGCGATGGGCTTGGCTGGTGAGTTTACCTCCTTCATGGTTCCTTCTTCCTTGGTGATTTGAGGTCTAGGCGCTTGGCCTTTTCTTCAAAAATGAAATTGTGTGTGGCTCCGGTGTCGAGTAATGCACGAACGATGTGGTTGTTGATGTGTGCACTCTCGTATATAAGAACATTCTTCATGGCTGATGGTGGATGAGTCTTGAGTGCACCAAGGCATTAGAGAGTTGCCATGTTGTGTTGGGGCTCTTCAGTCGATGGTGTCGATTGGCCCTTGAACTGCGCGACTAGGGCATCAAGTGACTTCTTCGTCGGACAGTCGCGTACCCAATACAGGCCGTTGCATATGAAACATGGGCTTCGAGGCTTGGGCGGCTGTTTTGCATCCAGTTTGCTTTGCCCACTCTTGCCACTTGGAGGTTTTTTCTGCCTTCAATCCTTCCGGTTTGGCCTTTGTCCTTCCGGCCCTCTCCCCAACCTTTGCCATGGCTAGGCCTCTTGTCCTTGGGTTGGGCGGAGTAATCGACAAGTAATTTAGCAATGGCGATGGCGTCATCGAGAGTTTGTACACCACGTCTATCAAGTTCTGCCTTGGCCCAATCTTTGAGGCCATCTTGGAAGTAGAAGAAAGAGCCTTATCGGACATATCGGTTATCTCAAGCGTGAGGGTATTGAAGTCGTTGATGTAATCGCGGATGCTACCCATTTGCTTAAGCTGACGAAGGCACGCTCGTGCTTCCTTTTCCGCGTTGCTTGGGGCAAAGTGCTTGCGGAGTTCTCGTTGGAACTCGGCCCAAGTGTTGATGGAGCATTTGCCCTTGCCCATCTCACCATGCTTCCGCTGCCACCATAGTTGTGCGGCGCCTCAAAGAAACGTAGGTGCGGTGCCTACTTTCAATGCCTTATCACAAACATCCATGGCATCGAAGTATTGCTCCAGCCGAAAGAGAAAATTGTCCATGACAGTGGCATTTCGTGCACCATCGTAGGTGTTAGGCTTTGGCACCTCGATTCGAGGTGCATCACTCGTGCTTGTCGAACCCAGGCTAGACGTGAGTGTACGCTTGTGCCATGCCCAATCCGATCGGACCTCATCCACCTCCGCACGGATTGTTCGTAGCTCACTTTGTATGAAACTACTCAAATTCAGCAGCTCATAATGAAATGCTCGAAACTCCCCTCGAAGAGAGTCGGCTTGGTCTTGTATGAGGGCCTTGGTGGCTACCGTGAACTCACCATACTCCCTCTCAAGACCATCCACCGTCACCTCTAAAGTATCGAGGGTGTCCTGGACAGTGGACATGGATGTTTTGAGCGTGGCGACACGAGGCTCCAAGGCGTCTATGAAAGCGGCCT
This sequence comes from Luvunga scandens, assembly GCA_030449905.1. Lineage (NCBI taxonomy): Eukaryota > Viridiplantae > Streptophyta > Magnoliopsida > Sapindales > Rutaceae > Luvunga > Luvunga scandens. Next base: position 148,719 of record JASUUG010000988.1, read on the forward strand.
TGGACTTGCCGCAGGACTTAGCTTGTGTGCGTCCCTCTTTACGGCCATGAGTTGGCTCAAGAGATTCCACACCGACTACGCCCTCTTATGTTGTGCTAGGAGGGTTGGCCATTGCTCGTGAGCTAGATTGCGTGGGTGCAAACCTTAGCTCTGATACCACTTGTCATGGGATGAGTATTTGTGCAGCAAACCCGTGAGGCACTTAGTCTACTTCTAGCACGTGAGTCGCTAAGTAAGCCTAGAACACTTCTCGAACTAGCTAAGCAAAAAATGCTTATGCAAATGCTAGAGAGAAGCAAGAGCAATGTGGCAAAAAATATAGAACTTTATTACTCACAAGAGTAATTTACAAGAGAGCTTAAGAGCTTGTGTGTGTGTTGTGTGTGCTGGAATTGTGGTGTGTTGTTGTGCAAAAATGGCAAGGGTGGTGGGCTATTTATAGGGTTGGATGGAGGGTTCTAGAGCCATCAAGCAAATTGCCAACTTGCCTAAATATCTAAGGGCTTAAATGCTCAATTCTAGAGAATTCTAGGATGTTTACAATTTATAGAGAATTCTAGAACTTGGGTCAGGCTTTTGCTAAGCGTACTGCAGTTGGCTAGTTGTCGAGGCAGCCCATTGCTAAGCACATCCCACTTCTAAGCACAACTCACTTCTTGTGCTAAGCGCACTCCACTTCTAAGCGCACTTCATATTTAGGTGGACTTTTACTGAGTGAGCCCGCAGGCGTAAAATTAGCCTCCGATTTTAGGAGATTTGAGCGGCCCGTGACAACTAGCTCTGAAGCTACTGCTCCCTTTAGTTTTTCAATCTCTAGTCTGATTTTATATTATGTACTTATAAATGAACTTGTAATAGTTGTTAGCTAGCCCACGAAACGCTAGAAAAAAAAAATCCATAATAAATTCCCTTATTATATAAGCCAACCATTGCAGATTGAAGGGCTGGTTCCTGTTAGAGATACTATTCTACATCAGACTAAGGATGACTATTAAGTAAACATTAGTGTTCAATTTGTTAGGGTGAATTTGGCACATTATTATAGTGTATAATGTTGTATTGTATTAGAATGTGACTATTGGCACTCCTCTAAATATCTCTTAACACTCTTTTCATAATTAACTCATTAAAATATTTTAAAAAATTATAAAATTCTTTTAACACCTCCATCAATGACAAAAATATCCTTAATTAAAACTTATTTGTGTAAACCCCATTTTATAATTTTTATTATTAGACCCTATTTCAAAAATAGAATTTCTTTCATTCAAAAGAAAAAAAAAACCATCAATTTTCATTCTCTCCATTGTAACCACCGGTGATAAATTCCTCACTAAAAAATTATAGCAAAAAGCAACCTTTTTAATTTCTAAGACGTTAGATTATTCTAAGGGAAAAAAATTATTTGACTTTTAAATGGGGGGTTTAATTAAAAAATTTCCAATTATGTAATTTTAATAAAGGAAAATTATAAAATAATTAAAGGGGTTTTAAGAGGTATTTGGAGGGGTGCTAATAGTCCCACTCATTTTATTATTTTATTACAGGTGTATTATATTATACTTATTTTATTATCACTATATTATAACAATATTATACAATATTTGATGCTACATTATACTATATTAATTTTTTAAGATGGAAGCTTAGAGCCTTAAATTTTGGGAAGTTTATTTTTCAGTATTTTCTAGATATATAACATGTGAAATAAAGATTGAAGCAAATAATTTAATCAAATAATCTCTAAATAATTTAACAACATAAATAAATTATTAAAATCTTCAAGATTAGTTCAAAAATCATCTTAGGATGGTAAAATAAAAGTTTATACATGCCACAAGATAATTACAAAATAATAAAGTGATATAATTGTTGTAACATATTCACTAACAAAATAAATTATGCTAAATAATTTTGTAATTATCTATATTATTAATTTCCAATCAAATTTATTCAAATTTAAATATTTTTTAAATATTTTTTTATTAATTATTTAAAAATAACTAATAATAAATAATTAAATAATATAAGAAAGTATTTTATTATTTAATTATATTACAAAATTAAATTAGTTATATTAACTTATTAAAGACTAATCAATTTTATATATTAATTATTATAATACAATTAAATATTACATTATTTAGTTATATTTTAAATATAATAAAAATTAAAATAAAATAAAATATTATTAAATAATAAATTACAAATTTATTAATTTATATTAAAAATTATAATGTAAAAAATTAAACTATAAAACTTAATATTATATTAAATTAAAAAATTATATTTATTCATTATTATTACAAAGTTTTTTTAAAAGAATAGACAAGCTAATGTGCCAAGCTACTGCATTACATGGCGCATTATAATGCACATAATGCAGCAATTTGGTGCCCTAGACATGGGATTGCATTGCACCCATATAATGAGCAGTACCAAACACCCCTTTAGGGAACTACTTTTCGCCTATGTCCCTGTTTTAAAAATAAGAAGAAATGATTTCGGATGAAGCGACATTTGGAATAAGATTCTTGAGGAACTCATAAGGAAAATGAGGATAGGAGGAGAAGCGAGAACTAATGTGGCTCCGGAATCCATTGTTTAAGGAAAACCTATCCAAAATCATAAAAGGTAGTGAAACACGTATGTATGGACGAGAGATGTATGTTTTCCCATAGCAAATTCTATTTTCACGTGTACATATAATGATGGGTAACATAACGGCATCTATAGATAGAAGCCTATTTCTAAAGAAAGAGGTTTTCAACTTTTGAGAATACCGTTCACACTTGGAAGAAGAAAAATCTTCTTCTTTTCTCTAACTTAAGCAAACCCTAACTTGAGAATTGGAATGTCTTTTCGAAGTACTCACCCCATTGAATCAAGGCCAACTGATGATGACAAGTTCTTAACAAACTACAAATACGTGTGAGGTAAAATCATAGCCACTTTAATATACAAAATTTGACAGCCCTCAACTTTTAAGCTATCTTCTGAACATGAGTTAGGTCCATAGTTTCTATAATTGTAATATGCCCTTGATCGTTACAACCAAGATATAGCAGCCCAAGAGTTGAGGTGACTTGTGTTTTAACAAAATTTAAAGCTAATTAGTATTTCTTACGAAGTTTAAAATTTATTCAAATTCAAATTTTTAATGACGTAAACCCAAATGTAATTACTAATGAGGTAATCATTAATGGTTAATCAAAACCAAATCAAAATATTTACTGATTATATTGATGAATGACTTCATTGCTTCAAGGGGTTTGGTTGAGTTATTTTCTCAAACAATTTTTATTTAGTTCGTAGAGTGTGGTTCTATTGATTAATAACTTCATTGGTCAGGAACCAGACTCTACCTGTTAAAATAATATTAAAAAAAAAATCAATATCTCAAACTCAAATTACAGCTTATTCGACCCATAGGTATATTACTGGACTTAATTGAAAGCTTACACTTCAGAGTTCAAGCAATTCAACTTTGAGTTACCATTGAATATATAAAGAAATTCATACAATATAAAAATTCCTAATAAATTACAGAAACAAACAAATAGCGGAAGTGAAAGATCAGGACATAAATAGATTAATTAATCTAACACAACTTGTGGAATCTCATTCTTATCAGGAAGGACAGCCATGAGAATTGCCACAATTATTAAGAACATAACAAGCGTCTTGGTTCCCTTCAACTTTGACTTCGTAGACCTTTTCTTCTGATTTACAACTGGCTTGTGGTACTCATTTTCAATAGCCACCTTCTGAATTTTCTTACCATCATCATTAGTTTCATGATGGTTCTTTTTAGCACTCTTCTTAGCCTTAGCCTTAGCCTTAGCTTTACTAGCCTTATTAGCCTCGGGTTCGTGATCTATCTTGCTTATTGCCTTAATCTCTTTTTCATCAACATTATGATTATGTGCTTGATAATGGTCTTCAAGAAACGAGATGCCCAATTGAGCTTTCCGTTTCTTGATAGCATCGTATAGTATCCTCGCCTTCTTCTCTTGCTCCATCACCTTGGCCTTTTCCATCAGCCTCGATATGTCAGCGTCGTCTATTTCTTCACTCAGTAGACCAAACGAGTTTCCGTTGTACACATCCATCACCATCACTACCCGAACCTTAATGATAACCCTAGCTACTTTTTCTTTTTATTTGCTTAATTTTAGAACCAAAAGTTTTGTTTCTTTGCGTATATGAATGCGTAACAATGTATAGAAAGCAGGCGGGTATTTATAGTATGATTGTCATGTGAAGCTTTGATATTCAATCCGAATCCTATACGTACAAGGTATTGCATGATTGAATACTCCCTGTCCGTTTTGGTTTCCATTATGCATGCATGTTGATTTAATTGGCATCTAGTTATTAAATTCTTCTCTTAAACGAAATCCAGGTTTTGGTTTTAATGTAATTCCTTTCCATCTTTTGCACGTAGTTTATTTACATAAAAAAAAAATTATAATTAAAATTAGTAAATTTTTATTATAAAAAAAAAAGTAATGAAATTGTTTAACCTAAAATTTTAAACTATTGGATAGTGTGTACCTTAAGGCAAACTTTAATTCATTTATAGATAGAGTGAGAGAATAACAATCTCCAGTTTATTCTCTAGAAGTGTGAAAATTTTAGTTTATTTTCTTTTTTGTTAAGAAGATGATGGTAAATGACTTCGTGTTGATGATTTTTATTGTTAGATTTTCAAAGTGTAAATTTGAGACTATCATTCAAAGTAGCAATAAATTAAAGTATACTCATACTTTGATGCAGAAGCGGCTTTAGCACTAGACAAACTAGCCGGTTGTCTAAAACCCATTTTTAGGAAGGTTACAAATTTTGGATATCTATTTATTAATACAATAATAATAATTATTCTAAAATTCTAATTTTTTTAAAGTTACCGATATATTATAGGAAAATCTAGTTTTAGGCATCTCCCTGCTATTACTTCCCTTCATAATTATCTCTATATTTGATAAAGTAATATTGTTTTTATAAAAATATGATTTTTACTGTATAATAATGATTTTAACCCTTTGAACTTTATTTTATTAATAATTACAAGAAAAAGAATTCAATACTTTCCCTTTCCAAAAATTAATTACTCTATTAAAATTATTAATGTTAGATTTTGAAACTTTTAGTATTCTATTAACTCTATTTAAAACCTCAAAACTAATAGATGTTGAATCAACAATACTTAGCTAAAAGAATTTTTGCTCTCATTTGTTCAAAGAAAATTCTTTTGATCGTTTTTATAAAATTCATTGCTATCATTTGACCATTATATTTATCTCAACTAGTCAACTTTGTATGTATTATCATTCCAATTATTTTATTTTAAATTATTATTATTATTCTTATTCTTAAATTTATTGTATTTTCATTTGTTGTATTGATAAATGGCTTGAATCAACTATGAAGTTTGTGATTTAAATAGCATAGATGTTGATAATTGAATAAGATTTAATAAATATGGTGAGCTTAGTTAATTTTCTTTTGGAAATAAATAGATATCTTTTATTACTATAATTATTTTTGGATCTTGTATTCTTGTTGATAATTGTTGAAATTCAAGATATTTTAAAAGATAGTTAAATTTTGAGCTATTTAATATTCCTTTGAGAGTCATGTTATTAAAAATAGAAAGGCTTTAAAAATAAAAAAAGTTAGCCTGAGGCCTCCAAACTATTAGAGCCATCCCTACTTTAATGTTATTTTTAACTCAAACATTCTTAATTTTTTTTATGGTATTGTAATGAATGATTATTTGATTAAGAGTTTTTTTATATTATTTTAAATTTATATATATAATATTTATATATATATATATATATATATATATATATATATATATATATATATATATATATATATATATCTTTATTATAATTCTACAAACATATTATTCTTTGGGATATATTGGGACTTTAGACGCATGTATTTATTGTACCATCCAAAAATCTAGGGGTGGGCACCAACCCGCCAAATTGACCTAAACCCATATGATTTTTTTTCAGTTTACGTTGGGTTGATAAAATATACAGGTTAGGTTATTAAATTCCCAACGCGCACTATTTGGGGGTTGGGATGAGTTAAAAATTTTTAACCCAACCTAACCAATCAACTTATATATATATATATATATATATATATATATATATATATATATATATAATTTTGATATTTTATATAAAAATTAAAAAAATATAAATATAAAAACTTTGAAATGTTGGATTTGGTGTAAAGATTATAATATTTGCGTTTTTTAGTTTTTCTAATTAATTAATTTATTTTTATTTATTATTAATTAGATTATAAAAATGGACTTTTTCAAAAGCCCAACCCAATCAACCAAACTTGACCTAACTTATAGTTTTGCGGGTTGGGTTAAGTTGGGTTGAGATATGTAATGGGTTGGATTGTATATCAATTTGACCCAACCTGATCCAACCTGACTTATGCCCACCCTTACCAAAATTTAACTAGATTTACTTAAAAATTTACGGATTAATATTTTTTTATTTAATGACTTAATTGACTTAATTTTAATTAGTAAATCATTAAATCTATTTATTTTTTTGTCTGAAATCTGAATAGATTTGAATTAGTTTAAAATTTGAAGAGAATTGAATGTCTGAATATGAATTATATGCTTTTTTTTTATTGGAATCGCTAAACATAAATATTGAGTTGCTTGTTTTTTAACTTAAAAATCTAAAAACTGATATTTTTATATTTGTACCTTTACAAATTATAAATATTAAACAAATAATAAACATCCTAAAGAACATTACTAAGATAATAAATGATCACAACATAAATCATGTTTAATTGAATACAACCCTTTAATATTCTAAATTAGAATATGCTAAATCAATTTTATTAAAGTTTATGATGTTTTATACAAAAAATATTCATAAAAAAATTATGAAAATAAATAATGCTAAATAGAAGAAGATAAAAAAACAGAAATAATAATAGTCTACCACTATATTATCACAAATTATAGAGATGCCTAATAATGCTAATTATTAAACTTCATTGAGGTAAGGATGGAAATTAATTAATTAGATATGGATATTTTGGAGAATATTTTTTAATGATATCATTTAGACTTTTTAGATTGAGTAAAAAGGTGAAGAAATTATTTTAATAACTTAATGACTAAAATTTTTCATTAAGTTGAAAAAATAAACAGATTTAATAACTTAACTGATTAAAATTAAGTCAATTAAATCATTAAGTAAAAAAAAAAAAAGCCTCTTAATTCATATTATACTAACAATTAAGTAAAAGAAAGAATTTATCTAGGAACAGTAGCTAATTAAAGTGCATATCATTTCATATCACCCTTGTCCCCTTTGGTGTACGTTGAGAGGGAAATATGAACTGCCATTTCCTGTCTGCAAGCATTTGTCTGAAGAAATCGAGTGGCCGTTATTCGGGTTCCAGTTCTAGAGTAATCGTGATCATCCTATAAAGATAAGACACGTGCATAGTCCACAGCTAGCACATGATTCATCATGGCCATGGGGAAGACTTTCTTAAACCTCATTTTGCTCTTGGTCTTGATGATGCTTGTGCAGGATGAGACGTGGTAGTGGTGAATATCTGAAAACGGTCATCATCAGGTGTGACTGTGGTGGAATAAATCTTGCATCAATTTTTGATCTTCTTCGTAATATTAGCTGCTGCTCTAGCGCTCTTCTCGTTTTAGTTTCTTCAAGCGTGGTAGAATAAATCCTGTAAAAGATAGTTGTTTTCGTTCAAACAAAAAAAAAAAAAAGGGTCAGTTCTCGTCGTCTCATCAGGCCAGGAGGAATGTCGGGTGCGTGATGATGATTGTGATCAAGAGGCTTTGGGTTTTCCTCGAATGGTTATGCGAGGTGGTACTAACTTCATCGATTTCCTTCTTCCCATTATTACTTAATTTCTCTATGTAATCCACTTTGAATTATAAATCAAATTGATTATGATGAATCTTATGGGGCATCATTAATGAAAACGTTTTAGATGAACAATATAAAGAAGATAAATTTCACTCTTATTAATTAATTAATGAACACAAAGATTCAATTTTACAAGTATTTTAAAGTTGAAATATGAAAAAAGAAATGATATAATTAATATATATAATTTGGGAATAATAATTGATTAATAAAAATTCAGTCAATCAATGTTTCATAATCAATAACTAAAATTAAGACAATTAATCATTTGATTGATTATTTTGTTTCCATCAATATTTTTTTATTCTTATAAAGTTGAGCTTCTTGTATAAATAATTTTTCTCAAACCAAATAGCACGAGGATTTCTTAATTAAACAAATTAAATTTAGAAACCAATGTTAACTAAATCAATTTAGGAATTCTTACGTCTCCTCGCATCAGGTGGAGATGAATATACTCCAATCATAAAAAATTACGATCAACTTACAGTCACAATAATTTTGAGATAGCTTTAATTAAAACTATCAATCCAACTTCACTTAATGGGCTTTCTGGGAGAAACCCAACAAAACTCCACCATTTAAACTAGCACTGGGCTTTTTGGAAGACATCCAACAGAACTCCTCAATCTAAATATTGAAGTTTTGTCTCCCAAAAGCCCAATAAATAGTAGTGTAATACATTTTAAATTCTTTTCTAAAAAATTATCTTAAATGATGTAATATTTATCTATTAGTTCATAAAATAATACAATTAATTCACTTCAATCTTTTAAAGAATTATCAACCACTTAATAAATGACATATATTTTAAGATAAAATTTAGAATAAAAAATTTAGAATGTCTATCATTACTCATTCGGATATTCATGATATATATGTATCTAGAAACAAATAAAATTGACTAGTAGTTACCATAAAATATAAAGAATTTCATACTTTGTAAAAAATCCTAATTGATTAAAAAAATAAATTAACTAATGCTTAAAAAATAAATTGTGTTTTAGTGGGATTTTGGATGACCTCAAATAAAACATTAAGAGTGGTTTAAAAGGTGAGTAGAAGGGAGGGAGGTTGCCTTGTTATGTTTGGAGGTGTTCTATCACAAGATGGGGGTTAGCTTTGTGGGTTGTGCATTTGATGATAAAGGGAGAAAGAATAGATGAAGAACGAGGATAAAGACCACCAAACTTGAGCCTAAACGTATCCTACAAAAGAGTGCAAACAAAAATGTTAGAGGTGGGACCTAAGGTGGCTAGCGACCATACTCCAACACTCAACTTAGACTTTGAGTACCAAGAAGTTGCTTCAAGTTAAAAAATGGACCTTGAAGCTATTAAAAATGGTGAATATGGTTTGAGGAAGAAGATGTGAGTAGTATTTTAAGTGATGAAAGTTGGTTACCATTTTAGAGGTTTACTTGAGCTTTTATGGATTGTTCATGAGGATCATTTTTGTAATTTCATACACATGGTACTCATTGATTGGCTACCCTCTCCCTATTAAGGGCATTTTGGTGATTATGATTGTGGTCCCAAGATGGTGACATGCATAATCATGAGAGGTAAAAGAACCATCAACCATCGTTTTGCCTCTTGCTTTATACACATGGCCACCTCTCTCGCCAGTGATTTTGCTAATTTTTGGACCATTGTAGAGGGTAGTTAATGTAACAGCCCCTCATTGCCCACCCTAGGAATCTCTCCTTTTATTGGCTCCTTGTATTTAGTAAAAAGTGAGATAATTTTGATTTCACTGATGATAACGTGCACTGTTCACGTGTACCTTCAACCACCAAAAATTTAGATTCCAATTATACCCTTGAATATTATGTGTTTTGTATGTCCTTCTCATCAAAAAGTTTATCTCCCGACTTGCCTTAAGCTATCCTGACACTCTGGTCAAACAATCTTAACTTTACTTGTTTGACTCTTTTTTTCACGCGTTATCGTGCCATCGGTCCACATTTGCACTCATAATTCTCCTCAAATAAATTGATTAATTAAAATCTAACATAATTTGTGGATTGTCTTTCTTATCAGCAAGACAACCATGAAAATAGCTACAATTATTGACAACCGTGAAAATAGCTACAATTATTGTGAGCAAAATGTACTTCTTGATTTTCTTCAAAGTCACGGGCTTATATAATCAACTTCTCTTTTCGATCTCTAGCAACTTGGCTTCCGATACTTACTGTCGATAGCCGCCATCCGAGCTTTCTTCATGGTGTTTCATTTTAGTTCTCTTCTTAGCATTAGCCTAATAAGCCTCTGTTTCACGATCTATCTTGCTTAAATTGCTTTAATATTATCATCAGGATTATCAATGCTCTCATTTCCATCAACATTGTCATTATGTTCTTGATGAATGATGATCATCTTCAGGAAACGAGGTGCCCAACTGAGCTTTCCGTTTCTTGAGAGCGTCGAATAGTATCCTCATCTTCTTCTCTTGCTTCATCACCCTGGTCCTTTCCACGAGCCTCGATATGTCCGCATCGCCTTTGTCACCATTCAGTAGACCAAACGAGTTTCCATTGTACCCATCCATCACCATCACTAACCCTAACCTTAATTATAACTTTAGCTGCTTTTTTTTTTCATTTGCTTTTAGAACCAAAAGTTTTGTTTCTTTGCGTATATGAGTGGGGAATAATGTACAGAAAGCACCTGGGTATTTATAGTAATAATGTTATGCGAAGCTTTGAAATAAAAATCCGAGTCCTCTAAGTACAAATTTTTTGCATGATTTTTGTTATTTGCTTTGTTATTTTTTTAATTATTCTTTTTCCGTTTAATTTATATATATGCTTGCATGCTTGGTGATTCGGATCTATGGTTATCTAATGCTTCTCCAGAACTAAATCAAGTTCTTTAAGTCCCATAATGCTGCTTGTATTCTTCGAAACGATCTTTTTGACCTCATTTGCCCATGCATAGTTGCAATGTAATATAAAGTTGAAAAGCTTGTACCCGACATTTTATTAATGGTCAACATCAAAGAATAATCATCTTGACGCCGTCAAGGGGTGGTCGAGTTGGTTGGCAGTGTAGCTGTCGCCCCTCACACTCTTGTAGACTCGGGTTCGATTCTTAGAGATGGTAAAAAAATAAAAATTGATTTGTGTTTGGCCACCCCTACCTTTTAAAAAAAATGAATAATCATCTTGATGTAATCCCTCACTGTTTCGGTATGCTTGAGCTTCTTCAATCTTTCCCTCCCAAGCCAGAACAAATTATACACCTTGTAAAAAATTTATCTGTCCACGTCTCTCGATAGGTAGTTCTTTGATTTAACATCTTCTTGATGAAGGAGAAATTCTAAAATATATGAGAAATATTATGTTACCGACACAACAATCCTGATGAAGATGATCTCGCCATCACAATATAGCATCCCCCTCTATATACATGCTTCTGATGATGGCAAGCTCACTGTTCGATACGTGGGCAGTCTTCAACTTAGCTATGTATATATATATATTTATCTAGGGTATTTTCGTCTTTGTCATTTCCTGAGGCTTTATTAATTCATGTAAAATGAGTTAATAAGGTATATTGTTTGTAGGTTGAAAGGATTGAAATATACTTAAATTTATATAATTAAAAAAAAGGAAAAAAAGGAAGATGTAACAATTAACAACATAAACAAGCTCAAATAGTTGTTATTCAAGCACTATACATTGTGAAGTGAAGGGCATAAAAGCTTCAACCAAGATACAAGACCAGCGTGCCTCATATGGCATATCATATGCTTACATAAATTTAATTTAGATTTTAAATATCCCTCATACGACATGTGCAATGGGAAATTCTCATGGTATGTGCTCGGAAGTCAGAATCCTTCTTATTTGGTAAAAGTAGATGAGCAAGTTGGTGGCTTTTCTCTGTCACAATAATGGAATCGAATATTATTAAAAGCTTTCCGACAACTCTGTGAGATTTTATGTCTACCCCAGCCGAATTTTAAAAGAAAAAACAAAAACAGAAACATAAAATACCAAATAATTAATTTTGTCGCTACTCGCTTATGGCATTTCTTTTATGGAATCTGTTTTTCTAAGCTGCTTGGTTAAGCAAACACTGGTATTTGCAAAAGAGACTTTAACAGTCAGACTATCGATTGGTCAGAAAGAAGAAATGAAAAGGAAAAATTTAATTAGAGAGTAATCTAAAAATCAGTAGAATATTTAGAAATATCTTAGAAATCAAAAAGCGTAATGAATCCTTGACAAAAAAATGTGAATGTAGATATTAATGGTAAGAAATTAAGTAGGAAATAAGCAGCTTCCCTTGTGCCTTTAGTTTGGAACATTCATAATCCACTGGATCAATCAAGCCACTAATGTTACTTGCTGTGTGCCTCAGCCTCATCCTTCCCTGCAATGTCCTGCGAGATACCTCAAAAAAAGTTATTTAAAAATATTATTTTGGTAGTCTACAAACATTTTTTTGATAGGGAATCAGTATTCAGAATTTCGTTCTTGTAATTTTGTTAACTAGATTTCTTAATTCTTAGGTGAAGGATTCCAAACTCCTCCGTGATGATGGAAGTTTATTAATTTATTTGATTTTCTATGTTGGATTGGGCCTCAATTGCATATTCTGGACTTTAGTTATATAATTATCTGAGCTCAATTTATGAATTGTGTGCAGAGTAGGCTTTTTGACAAACTTAAAAATCCTCTTAAAATTTCTTTTCAATTGAAATTACTTAAATAATCTAACACAAATTAATTCATTTCTTATTTCTTATTTTGAATGAAATTTCAATTAAACCCTTAGATAAATTATTTTTTCAACAAATTTTTGACACCTACCTCATTTCATAATTTATATTTTTATTTTAAATTTTAATTGGAAAATATTTTTGAGAAAATTACAAGAGTTTAGTATTACGATGATAGAAATTATATAATAAGAAGAAAAAATTTGAGATAAATTTAATATTTTAGGATTTGCACGCAATTTAGAAAGAAATAATTTTTGGATAAAATGTTATGGGAAGATGGTCAATTGTAATAAATGGATTTACTGTACTTTATATATTAAAATGAGGGTATTTTAAGGAAATAACATGAAAATGGGTGTTATAAGGATTTTATAGGGGCGTTAAAAGTCCACTCTTGTATATAATATTAAAAAAATTAATGTAACATTTGATATGGAATTTGAATCTTTCTTTTCTTATTTACCTGAGATTCTGTCTTGTTATTTGAGTTTATTTATCATTAGTGACTTCCCTCTCTTAATAAATAGAGTTCTTTTTACTGTTTAATCTTCTTTTAAATAAAATTCTTATTTCTCATTTTCCATTGAAATTTTCTTTTAGATGAATCTAACTTGCGCGGGAAAACTTAATAAATAAAAAATAAAAATAGTAGCTGTAAGATCTTACCCCTTTGCCAACCAAAAAGAGAAATAAACAAGAATACAAAAGCAAAATGATGGTTCCATTTCTTCAAAACACTTAATCTTTCATACTTAATATTATTTTTATTTTTATAAAGTGTAAAATAAGATAGACAGAGCAACCTATGGCATACGTCAATGAATAGTCGAAGATTTGTTGGTTTTAATTGTTCGAATATTCAGTCAAATTCATTAATTAAAGATTAGGTTCTGACTTATACAACAGCAGTTAAACAAAACCATTTGCGATGCAAGTACTCATATAGGTCCAAGGTGATCAACAATTTACGACAATGATTAAATATTTGACTATAGAAGGATAGATTCTTTTTTCTTGTTTTTTGTCGCTTTTTTTATTTTTTATTTTTTAACTCAATCGGCTGCTCTTTAACGCGATGCCTAACTTTTGAATTTTTCCATTGTGCTTTAATTATAGATGAAAAAGTCAAAGACAATTTATTATATGACTCAACCCAAAAGCATGCATGCATGCACGGCTGGCCAGCAATTAACTATAGCAATATCAAATCAAATCAAATCAATTACAAGGTTGCTTGTAAGCAGGGTAAGCAGGGGCTCACGTTTCTTCAATCAGTGTTTACATAGCCATTGGACAAAATGGTTGGACAAATTCCGTTAAATATGTCTGTCATTTCGCCAAACAAAGAGTCAAATCCAATCAACTAAGGATAGGTACATGCCAAACCGATATTGCTGACAACAACAATAATTAGTAACAAAATAAAAAATAAAATGATAACAATAATCTATGATTTGGGTAAATGATTTTTAAGTAGTTTTTTTTTAATTAAAATTTAAATATTGAAGAGGTACGGATAATATTAGTATGGGCCTCGACCTCGTCTCACCTTTTTTTTTTTAAAAAATAATAATAGGTATAAAAAATAATTTAATTATTAATATCTTATTCCTAAACTTACGGCAACAAATTCAATTTAGTGAGTCTACCATCTAAAGAATATTCGTATCTTACTCATATCTTCTGTTTTTCTCTCTAAATCTATTATACTGGTGAATCAAAAACTCCTTTCCCTCCACAAAAATCTTTTACACATCCTAAGTGCTCTTCTGCATTGATAAATTAGGCCAGAGTGCACGTGGTATACGTACTTGATTTTTATTTTTTATTTTTTCAAATGGCCAAGTTGATTTGATCTTGATTTCCTGACCAGCTAGATGAAAAAAAGTGAAATATTTTTTTGCCGTTCTGCGCCCTGATTAAAATAAGTGATGAAATAGACCGTTAGAGTACAATGACGCAAATTATTTGACACTACAACGTGATTAATTTTTTTTTTACTTTTATATTCCCACAGATAGGATGATTGCTTGTCTCATTTTAAGACCTTTACTTGTCTTGTCTTAATTTTTTCAGTTATAGAAAGCTTTTACTGGGTCGATGAATATTGACCAATTAATCGCAGATTCCTTGCATTCAAAAGTATTGACCGTACTCTTTCTTCCTCTGTCTCCACGTAGATTCCTTTTTCCCCATACAACTAAGTACAGTTGTACAACCAAGCAATTTTCTTCTGTTACCATTCCAAATCTCATCCATAAACATCCTCCACACCCCCCCATGCTGAATTTCCAGATTGTACCTTTTAATTAGTCCATACAGGTTAAAGATTTTAGGCAAATCTAAAGAGCATCTTCCTCTAAGATCATCAACAAATATTAGTAGATATCCCAATTCACCCAATGGCAGATAGTTGTCAAGGAGCACAAGTTGAAAATCACAATATGCGCACCTTTGTAATTCCAAATACTCGGATATTTGTTGTAAACTCAAAAATTAACCAAGCATAAACACAATTAATTTTTACAATTTTTTTTTTAATTGTTCAACAAAAAATAATGTAAATTTAATACCATATTACGATAGACATTATAAATTTAAAAAAAAAATGTATTTAGATTTAATAATGTTGATCTTTTATTAAACGTGTATAACTGCTGGTTACTAAAAAAGCACTAAAGCTATTCCAATTGAAGATAAGGTCAAATTTGGCTACAATACCTTGTTAATTGTAACCATTTGACTTAAATAGTTTTCTTTTAATTATTCTATTTTTGAGACCAACATTAGAAGAGTTGATCAATTAAAAAAGGAGAGTTTTCTTGTATTGTACTTTACGTATAAAGGTGGCAACTACAATTTCATCACCATGATGGGTTAAATACATGCAAAGAATTTTGGATTACATAAGCAGAAAATTCTACTGCTTCAGAATTTCCATTTTGTGATAAGCTTTATAGTTCTCGAAAAATATTGGTGGATTCTCTAATGAATGTAGATTCAGTGTCGATCTCACATGTCTTCTTTTCTTTTTTTGTTAATCTTCTCAAACACATGTAATTCATTATCATGTAAAATTAAAATTTAATTAGATTTTTTTTTTATCTAATAACTATAGATCGCAATATTTTTTTTTTTAAAAAAACAATAGTTAAGCTCAAATAAGCACCGAATTTAAATCTTCCTCTTTCTAGCCGCCATATATTTTCTTTTTAATTATCTTTTCTCGATCCGTTCAGTAAACTATATATATTCTTTAGCCATCGATATCTTTATTTGTAAGTCTCCTTTATTTGTAAGTTTTTTTCCTTAAAGCAATTTATTCATCGTGCACCTTTTTGAAAAAGTCATCATAAAACATCAAGGCTTTTATTGTCTCATCTCCATGCATGGTATCGTCAACAAATCAATGATTAAAATAGTTTATCTTAATAGTCTAAAAGGACCCATTAATTTGAAAAAATGATGCCCCCTCGAACATGAACTTTTCAACCAGTTCATTTCACGTAATCGTGTATTTGCTGTCTTATTCTTTAATCTTTATCAATCAATCAAAGTCTTACTTGGTTACCACTTCATTAAATACCAAGCCCATGCATCGACTATTCCTGAAGATTAGGTCACCTGCCGATGCCAAACGCCTCCTTTTTGCACTATATATAACCCCAGATATTCGAATTTCACAACACACACTCTTTCTTCTTCCCACTGTTAATTAAATTTAATTATCAAATTGAGCAAAAAATGGCTTTTTCTTGTTCTTCTCTAATGGTGACTTTGGCGTTAGGGTTTCTTGTGGTATTCACAGGGAAATCAAGTGCTCAACTCTCTACTAATTTCTATTCAAAAACTTGTCCAAAACTGTCGAATACAGTTAAATCTGCTGTTCAATCAGCAGTTTCAAAAGAGCGTCGGATGGGTGCTTCTCTCCTTCGCTTACACTTTCATGACTGTTTTGTCAACGTAATTTTACTTCTTTTTTTCTCTACACGACAATATTATTCATTCAAGTAGTTTTATTTATTTTATTTTTTAACAAAAGTAGTTTTATTTATTTATTTATTTAGATTTTTAAAAGATATTAAGTAGTGGTTAATGTCTAAAATAAATTTTTAGCCCCATGTCTTCCTTAGGATTGGATTGGAACTCGGGTGATCTACCAAAAAAATCTGCTTGAAACCACTCAATATAAATAACACATTCGAATCTTTTGTTGTTAAAAAATTATTGACTTCTAATTTTCTTAATCTTTTACTATTTTACCCTTGATGTGATAAACCCATCCGTTAGCCATTAAAAAACTTTTGGGGGTAAAATAATAAAAGACACAACAAAAAGCCGAAAGTTAACAATTTAGCTTTGATAATTCCTGAAACATGACGGGAAAAATGATATATGTATCAGAAAAACAACAGGAGGTTTTGATCATTTTACTCTCATTAACTCAGAAAATTAATATCCAAAAATTTTTAAATAACCATGTTACAATATATGCATATATATTAATCAAACCTAGATTGAAGTAAATGAGATTCAAACCCCAAATCTCTTTTACCATTCCTAAAGGTTTTACATTAAACCAACTACACAATGCACACTCATAAACTGGATTTTATCAAATTGCTTACTACAGATTTTCAAGTTCGATATACATGTGTTTCTTTTTTGGGCCTCATAGTATGGATCCATATATGTGCTGTGACTAAATTAACTGGGCTGATAAATGTTTCAATATGTATTACAGGGGTGTGATGGGTCAATTCTACTAGATGACACGTCATCTTTCACGGGTGAGAAGACTGCAGGACCAAATAGCAATTCAGCACGAGGATTTGAAGTTGTTGATGATATAAAATCAAAGGTAGAGAAAGTTTGCCCAGGCGTCGTTTCATGCGCTGATATTTTAGCCATTGCTGCTCGGGATTCAGTCGCAATTGTATGTTCTCTTCTCCATACAACAAAAGCCATTATTACGTCCTAACAACTTATACAGATGAATCCATTGGTGGCAATTTTTTATTAACCATTGAAACTTAATTAATGTTATTGATATATGATATATTTATTATTGTATACATGCAGCTTGGAGGGCCAAGCTGGAATGTTAAACTTGGAAGAAGGGACTCCAAAACAGCTAGCTTAGCTGCTGCTAATAGTGGTGTCATTCCTCCTCCTACCTCTTCTCTAAGCAACCTCGTCAATAGATTCCAGGCTAAAGGTCTCTCTGCCAAGGACATGGTTGCTTTATCCGGTAAACTTTCAACCCCTTTCTAAATTTAGTGGGAGCAAGATTCAAACTTCAAATTCCAAAAAGTCTTATTAACCCAAAAAAAAAAAATGATCAAAATCTTCTTATCTTTTGTCAAAATTAATAATTTCCCCTCATGATCAAGATCCATCAATAGCTCATAATTTCAGTAAAAAGATTTTGCTAATAACTTCAGTATTTTTTTCTCTTCTGCAATTTTAACCCTGGAATCATATTAATGATTGATTTTTTTTTTAATTGATCAATGGCTGGCTTCTACATGCACAAAGATCAACAATTAATGAATCAAAAAAAGTTTAATCATCAGTCTAATTATTAGTAAAATAGTAAAAGACACAAAATGTCCAAAGTCAGCAAAATCTTTTTTTTTTTTTAACAATAGAAGTGTTCGGATGAATTCTGAAGTATGAAAGATAAAATAATTTATTACTAGAGCTACCAAACCGTACTAGGACTTATAATTTCAGTGTATTTGGTATGTAAAAAACTCAAGCTAATAATAGATGAATTTTATAATTGATTTCGTTTTGATTATATTACGCAGGAGCGCATACAATTGGGCAAGCAAGGTGTGTAGCCTTCAGAAATCGCATCTACAATGAAAGCAACATTGAAAGTTCATTTGCAAAGAATACCCAAGGGAACTGCCCAAGGCCTACAGGATCAGGAGATAATAATCTAGCTCCATTGGATTTTCAAAGTCCAAATAAATTTGACAACCGGTACTACAAGAGCCTCTTAAACCAAAAGGGCCTACTTCACTCTGATCAAATCTTATTCAATGGAGGATCCACCGCTTCTTTGGTCAGTACATATGCCAGTAACTCCAAAACTTTCAACTCTGATTTTGCTGCTGCAATGATCAAGATGGGAGATATCAGTCCACTCACTGGATCCAGTGGTGAGATCAGGAGGAATTGTAGGAGGCCAAATTGATGATGAAGATAAAAAATCGTCATAACAATTGCTTTGCCCAACAAGCTTTATATATTATATCTTCCATAAGTGTGAATTTGTTTCTGTCTTCTTCTTCTTTTTATTTTCCTTTCAATTTCTTTTATCTTCACCTAAATAATCAGTCCAAGTTTGAATTATGTCAAGTTTGTTACGATAGGTAAAGATGCTTGTCGTGACTTGCGAGAGAGATTGATATTCATACATTGTTAATTTTCTATTCATCATGTTGTGTTGAAGAATTTTCAGACTCTTGACTATTTAAATTGATTGAAGATGTGATTACTATTTTTTTTGTCACCAGACACTAGCACTCGAATTATTTGTCGTACTGGTCATTTTCAATTTTAATTGTTTTATTCTATAGAGGTTTTCGGCGATAATAGTTTTCCTTTTGAGAGTCAACAATAATTATTGGAAAATATGAGAATGAGCTTCAGATCTCTAATATTTTCCTTTATGTTCTTTTATAAATTACCCATTACATCGTTCACGTTATAATTCTAATATTCAAACTTTACTATTGAAATATTGAATGGATAAATGTAAACTTTTCAGTATACAAAATTATTTGAACCTTTCGACAAACATATCAGATTGGACGGACGGTAAGAATAAAAAAAATAAAAGAATCATAAACTATGTTTTTTTTGTTAAAATTTAAATATCACTGTTCCAGAGACGTAATGGGTAATTTAAAAGTATTATTGTATAAATAGAAAAATTGAGAAACATGAAGAGTTTCAAAAACATGAGAGACTAAAAGAATGATAAATCATTGGAATAAAATGTAGTTTTTGTGATAACCCGCACAACTCGCACAATTTGGTGGGTTGGACAGCAGTTTCTAATCCAACCTAACTTGTGAACCCACACACCCAACTTGTGAACCCACTTACCTTAATATAAATATTAAATATTAATCACTAATTCTTTACCGAATAAATTAAATGTTAAGGCATTTAAAAGTTCTATATCAAAATTAAAAACAAAAATATAAACGTTAAATGTATGAATGGATGTATTTGGTTTGATTGCATTTGTGGATAATAACACTTGTTGTCTTTTAGTATAGATGCAATGTGTTGTTTATAAAGATGAGAGCCACGTGTACTAATAAGACAAGTATATTTGATTTCAAAAATGGTAATGGGCCTTTAGAAAAAGCCCAATATGACTAAAACAACCCGACCTGAGTCACATGTACACCAGTTGGGTTGGATTGGAATTTACAAATGTATTTAGTTAGGTTGGGAAACCTAACAAAGAATTGTCGTTGACCTGGCTTAGAAGTCACGACCCACGAGTTCGCAAAGAATTAGTTAAATTGTGACTAATTTTCTTTATTTACTTATTTTTCAAGTGTCATTCTACATAATAAGCCACGTAGACACAACATGTAAGTTTTTGGGAAATTACATAGAAAGTGTAACAACATTTCTAATTAAATAAAAATTAAAACATTGGAGAATAAAAGTATAATACTTTAATGAATTGTATTATTTTGTTTAAGAAAAATTTAATATTGGCCACTAGTAGAAAAATGGCCTTCACTAATAATATTTTGGTGTCAGCAATATCTTTTATGGACACTAAGTTTTAGTCTTAGAATAACCGAAGTCAGTGTCACACTGACACTATAAAATAGTGTCAGTGATTTTATGTCACTTTGGAATTAAAATTATTTTGATTCTAGGACATTACATACATAATGAGTTTATGGTATCAAAGGAATTCTGAATTTATGGTATAATAGAATGATGATTCAATAGTATCAACATTTTTTTAAAAAAAAATAGAAATAACGAATTTGCAATTATCATTTTCTTTGTAGGCTTCACTGAAGCAGATGAACGAGAATATATTGTTTGTAAGTACTCAAAGTATCTTAAACATCCAACAAAAAAATATACATAATCTTTTTAAAGTGCACATTCTAACAACATTAGCAATCTAATCAATTGGGTCAAAGTTCATAAAGTGATCAAGAAAAAAAAAATTCCATTTGTTCTTTCTTGCCAAATATAACAACAGCAACAAACTTCAGAAATCAGTAGCATCCTCATTAACTGTTAACGAAATTTGACTGTCACGGGCAATTTAACACAACACATTCCTGAAAGCAATAAAGGAGCAAAAAGGTATTATACATCGTTATTCCCAGCAAAAACCAAAGAATGAAGGCATCCATGCAGTTCTTACGGGCTGCAACAAAACCCCCATCTCTTCCTAACAATTTACAACTCTTCATTGACAAAACCTATTAAACGTGAAGAAAGAAATAATTTAAAACCCAATAAGCGGATCCAAAACAAAAAAAAAAAAAATTATCTTTTCGTATACAGCTAGTTTGTCTCTCTTATACATTTAATCTCTAGCTTCCTGAATCACAAAGCCTATTAAATTCCACATCCAGTTATTAAGACCATAAAAGAATTTTTAAACAATTTGAGTGGAACAAAGCACATCAGGGGTCTTGTGTAACAATTATTTAGTACATTGGCAGAAGAAATAGTTGGTAAAGTCGAAAAGTTTGTTTATGTATAGCAAACATCAATGTTTATCAAATTTACCCATGGCTTGAGACTCAGTATTGTTTAATTCAACTCCCCGTAATAAGTAATCGATAAACAATTTAAAGCAAATCAAGCACGAAAGACAAACCTCAACGTTGTCATTTTAGTGAGTTTTCCTTTGTGAACGTATTTTGGGCATTCTAAAGTCAAATCCTATGATATAAAACCAAATTCATCTATATGCGTTAAGGCTTTCCCATCTTTATAGGCGACATTACCACCTTTATCCTACAAGTTAGAAAATAAAGAAAAACATTCAGCAATAGATGAAGCAGATCCTTAATTGAAGAGGACTGACGCGAAGAAAGGAAGACTTAAATTTAGCTGGAAGGTTAAATACGGTTGTTGGAGATAGCATGGCAGAGCATGATTGTGAAATTGTGTTGGGCTCAACTCATGCAGTTGGCTCAAAGTCCACATAAATTATAATTAAAGAAAACTTGAAGGGACTATGATAAGTGCATATTTTCTTTATATTTTATTATTATTTTCTCCATCTTTTTCTTATTTTGGTCTTAAATATCTTAATTATTTTAGTTAATTTTAATTTTATTATTTGTTAAATTATATTTTATTGTCTTAATTTTTATCTTAATTTTTATATTTTGCTATATTAGATACGTTATGGAATTAAAGAGGAATTAAATTGAAATATTCAGAAAAAAATCTACTTGAAAGAATCAGAAAAGGAAATAATTGAAAATTTTTGGAAGCCTAGAAAACTGAAGCCAATTAATTAATTGATGCACATTCGGAAACGTATGGCGATTTCATGGAGATTAATGGTATATTACCAATCCGGTATTTAAACACCACATTGGGCCCCACCTAATTCGGATTTGAGCCAAGTAGGACCATTAAGGTGGCAAAGCTCTCCCAACGAGTATTTAACGCAGTTGCATTCCCAAGTCTCGAACCGAAGACCTTGGTAAACTAGAACAATTCTATGCCAACTGATCTACGCGCTTGTTGGTTAAACTAGGAGATTAATGAAGACTTTGGGAACAAGCATGCATAAAATAGAAACTTGTTTCATGTGCATGGCTTTATAAGTTACATACAATATTCACATGACTAATTTAAAAAGATTGGATGCATTAGGGGTGACAAAAATACTTGCCTAGTTCGGACCAAGACCGAATCTAGTGCAATATGGGCTAAGTAATACTTAACCTAGGTATGAAGTCAAGCTGGTTTTGGGCATCATCACTTGATAAATTCAGAACCCAGCCTGAAATCTAGATTTTATTAAAAAATATTATAAAATATATGTTATTTCAAAAATTTATACTTGTTTCACACACACACACACACACATATATATAAAGTTTAAACATTTAAACTTTATATTTTCATGTCTAATTTCATTGAAATAAATTTAAAAATTATAAAATTATAAAAATATTAAAAGAGTATACATATATAGCATTAAAAAGGTACAAAATTTGGATACAAAAACTCGAATTAAAAAACCCAGCCTGGTGCCAAGCTTTTTAAGCCCGGCCTGGGTGTTTAAAAAATTAGATGTGGATTAGGTTTGGGAATTGTGATGCCTAGACTCGGACCCACATTTTACCAACACCAGCATGCATAAGTCTTGCCTAAGCTAAAGTGCACGTGCATGGTACTTAAGGGAAGCAAATTAATTCCTTGAAATTGGAATTCAAATCCTATAAGGATTCGGCCAAGCATTATAAAAGCCAACCTTTGGCTTTTGAGAGGCAATTGCACTCACACAATAGTGAAAAAAAAAAAGGAGGAAGCCACACAAACCTGAAAGCATTGTCACCCACCATTTGGATTAATCTCCATAATTGGTTTTATCAACTATTTTATTCCCAAGTCTAATATGTTAGGCTAGATTTTTTATTTGGTTAAGGGTGGATTCAAAAACCTAAACATGTTATATGATTAATATTTAATTTCTGTCATTCAATTTACTCAATTGAAATTGTTTACGTTCTTCTATAATAAATGTTTATGATTTTGTTCTTGTCTTATTTGAGTGGCCAATTAGATAGGATGTGAATAAATTCTATTGCTAGATTAGAATTCTTTATTCGTAATTTTCTCAATATTATAATCATTAGTAGCAAATTGGAATTAATGATTTCAATTAGACAACATAACCTAGGTTAAATAATCTAAGCCTATATGTTTATTGCCTAGATCAACCTAATGTCTTTCTCTACTTAATGCTTCCACTATTTTTAATTTAAAGAGCTTGTTTTAAATTATTTAATGGTTAGAGATTAGGTGAAGAGCTTATTTTGTCTAATGGTACATTAAGGAAAGATAGAGATGAACAGAGCTCATTGTTATCTACGGTTGATAGTTTTAATAAAAATTGACGATAGAATTGATATATTGATAATGTCCATGTTTGATCGTGGCGAATGATCCTTTGACTAAAATTTTCATCATTATTATTTCTTTTTCCTTTAATTACAATTTTTATTAATTTATTATTTTTGTGGTTTTAATTTCTTTATTTCTTGCTATTTAGTTAAAAATTAATAAAACCACCCTTTTATTAATAGTTGCAATTTTCTTTAGTTAGATTAATTTATACTGTTGTTGTTGTTGTTGTTGTTGTTGTTGTTGTTGTTGTTGTTGTTGTTGTTGTTGTTGTTGTTGTTGTTGTTGTTGTTGTTGTTGTTGTTGTTGTTGTTATTGTTATTATAATTATTACTACTACTATTATTATTTTATTTCAAGTCTTTGTTTTAGAGTTAATAATAAATATAACTAGCATAGTATTCGTGGGATTGATCTTTACTCGCTCTGTAATAGTTGTTTATATCATTAGTAAGGTTTTAAATTTAGTATACCTTAACGACATTACTAGGCTAGGTGAAATTTTCCATTAAAATAGGTTTTAAAAAGTGCAATATATGAAGAAGAATAAGTGGCGGTTAACAATACGAAAAGTAGTAGAAAAAGATGAGAAAGGAAGAGAAGACAATGGCTGTGATATTCAACTTGGGGTAAGGGTTTCGATCTTTGATTGAATGATTGGAAGGTGAAATTAATTATGTTTTTTCCCAAATTTAGAGGGTAAGTTTCTGGCATCAGCCTCTATAATCCTACTGGTCATGATGTTTATTTATTCTCTCTTTAGCTATTTTTTGGAATATCCACTTATTAAAGAGACAGATATTATGTTGTTACTATAACCAATATTATTAATATTCTTAATGTTATTAGCCTCCAGTATTATCTAGAGAAAAATTTGTACTGTAATCTCATTAATATAGTGGAAGGTTATATCGAATTACGATCTCATTATTTTTCTCGTTTTGGGTCTTTTATATAAAAATCTGTGCCTTTTGTGGTTAGTTTATTGTTTTGGAGCGTATTGATTTATTTTTTGCTTTATCAATTTGTAGTATATATCCAATTTTACTCACACAAAGAGGGAAAGAGTTTTGTTTCCACTTAATTTACAGCTATTTGTGTAGATTCCTTTCTCAACAGATTGGTATCTAAGCGTTAGGTTGTGTACTTCTATTATTTGTGTGTTTCTATTACTTGTGTGGTTGAAATAGAGGAGTTTTCGGCATGTCTGATTAAATTGAAATCATAAAATTATGGCATTTAGAAATTTAGAATGGAAGATTTACTATAGATGAAGGACTTACATGAACCCATTAAAGGTGAAAAAGCTAGACTTGTCAATTTAGATGATAAGCAATGGACTCAATTAAATTAAGAAGGTTGTGGGTACTATTAGGTCATACATTAATCAAAGTGTGTACCACCATATTGCAAAGGAATCAAGGACTGATATTCTTTAGAGAAAATTAAAAACAATTTATAAGCAGCCGATAGCACAAAATAAAGCTAATCTAATGAAAAGGCTTGTTAACTGAAAATATAGAAATGGGTGTGGTATAAATAAACACATTAGTGAGTTTTAGGATTTGCTTGATCAATTGACTACAATACATATTGTTTTCGATGACAAGTTACAAGCATTATTGTTGCTTAGTTTTATCCCTGATAGTTGGGAAACATTAATAGTGTTAATGAATAATTTAGCACCAAACAGAAAATTAACTTTAGATATAGTACAGATAGACAATGTAATGAAGAATATAGAAGAAAGAGTGTTAAAACAATTTCTTCTGAGTTAGATACACTTGTTTTAGAAAAACAAGAAAGACGAGGAGAGGTTAGAGTAGAAATTCCTGTCAGCAGAATAATGATAGCCCTAGAGAAAGATCTAAGTCCCAAAAGAGAAACGTCAAGTAATTTGTTAAAAAATGGGTTATGTAAAAAGAGAGTGTAGATTATGGAAAAGAAAAAAGGCGAAGGAAAAGGCCAATGGTAAAAAAAATGACAAAGAGAACATTGTAGCCATAGTTGACGATAATATGGGTATTGTTTATGATAAAAGGTCTGTAAATTTCACTTGCCATTGTAATTACCTCATATCCTATGTTAATGGTGATTATGGCCATGTTTGAATAGGAAATAGGGACATCCAAGATTATGAACATAGAATATATTTCTTAGAAATCATCATTGGTTAGGAAATTAGATTTGAGAAAACTATACCAAAACGCCTTAGCAGAATAGTGTTGTAGAAAGGATGAACAGAATAATTGAAGAGAAGATCAGATGTATGCTTTCTAATGCCAAACCTTTTAAATCTTTTTGGGTAAAGGATATGCGTTTTACAGTTGATTTGATTAACCTTTCTCCTTGAGCTCGATTAGATGGTGATGTATCTGAGAGAGTTTGAATAAGGAAAAATGTTTCTTATAAATACTTGAGAGTGTTTGATTGTAGAATATATGTTCACATTCCTAAAGATGATAGGTTGAAGCTTAATGATAAAGCTAAGGAATGTATTTTCTTAAACTATAGACATAAATAATTTAGGTTTAGGTTATGGGATCCAGCGACAAGATAATTAATTAGAAGTAGAGATGGGATAATTAATTAACCCATTTGTTTTTTAAAGATTAGAGTTGGTGATGTAGAGCAGAGTGTTGAATTTCAATCATTTTAAGATATTTCTATTATTCCAACTTTAGTTTCTCCACTTGTTGTTCATGATGATCATTGGAGAGCTAGAGAGGTAATAATGATAGTCTTAAAAAACTAGTTGAGTAAGCATTTCTAGAACCATTAACACCATTAGCACCACCATTTGAGCCAGAAATTAGAAGATCCACTAGAACGACGACCTTCCACTAGATATCCTCCATACGAATTGTGATGCTAACAGATGGAGGGGAACTAGAATGTCTTGAAGAAGCCATGTCTCACTAGTATAAAAGTGAGTGGGTTAGAGCCATGTAAGAGGAAATGACATCTTTTAGTGAAAACCACACTTATGACTTGGTAAAGCCTCCTAAATGAAAGAAGACACTAAAAACAAATGGGTTTACAGGTTGAAAACTAAAATAAATCACAACAGCAATATAAGGTTAGAATGGTTGTGAAAGGTTTTAGTCAGAAGAAAGGTGTAGATTTTATAAATATTTCTTCTGTGATAAAGATGTCATCTATTTGAGTTGTTTTGAGTTTAACTACTAGCTTGAATTTAGAGATTAAACAACTCAATATAAAGATAACTTTCTCACAAAGTGAATTAAAAAAGAAAAATATATTAAGCAACTTGAATGGTTCATTGTCAAAAGAAAACAAGAACTTGTGTGCAAGTTGAAGAAAAGTTCTTTCATGGAGAATCATGGTTTTAGCAAGACTATATGTGAATTGTGTTTTTGTGAAGAAGTTCGGTGATAATGATCTTATTATTCTTCTACTTAATGTTGATGACATATTGATTATTGGCCAAGATGCTAGTAAGATTGATAATTTAAAGAAAGAGCTCAGCCAGTCTTTTGTAATGAAGGACTTGAGACTAGTAAAATAGATTCTTGGCATGAAGATTTCCCGTAATAGAAAATTTGAGAAGTTATGATTATCTTAAAAAGCATATGTTGAAAGGATCCTTAAAAGATTTAATATGAGCAAGGCAAAACCCATTTTTTCTCCAGGCCATTTCAAGCTTAGTTTTGAGCATTGTCCTATAAGTGAGAAAGAGAAGCAAGAAATAAGAGGAGTTCCTTATTCTTCACCAATTGGTAGTTTAATGTACACCATGGTTTGTATAAGACCAAACATTGCTCATGTAATTGGTGTAGTCAATAGGTTTCTCTCTATTTTGGGCAAAGAACACTGGACATTAATAAAGTGGATTTTTAGATATCTTAAAGGTATTTCTAAAGTATGTTTATGTTTTGGTGGTAACAAACCTATGTTACAAGTGTACATGGATATGGCAAGAGATATTGATTTTAAAAAATCTCTATCATGATATTTTCTCACCCTTGTAAGGGGAGTAGTCTCATAGCAGTCCAGACTTTAGATGTGTATGGTTTTGTCTACCACTGAAGCAAAGTATATTGCAATTACTGAAGGTTGTAAAGAAACCTTATGGATGAAGAATTTCCCGTAAGAGTTGGGTGTGAAAAAGGATAGCTATATTACCTAAACCCTAAACCCTAAACCCTAATTCCTAAACCTTAATCCCCAACAAGCAAATACGTTATGTTATTTTGGTTGGTGCCTACAATGCATATGAAAGTCTAATGTCTAGTCAAAGACATCCTTAACAACATTAAAAAAAGATGCGAAAAGCCTATTGAGGTTGTTGTTCATGGGACTATAATTATAGGCAATTTGGTATGTTTTTTCTTTTATTAATTAACTCTATGATTACTTAAGTGGTATTAATGTTTTGTACATTTGAATGGCTAAAGCCATCGTGTACTAGATCTATTAATAAATCATACGTAACAAAATAATTTTATAATTCCAATAAAAATTTCTGTGATTCTAATTAAATATTTTATTTAGTATACATGTTTGTGCTTATAAAATATTCAGTATATCTGTTAGTACTCATTAAGTTTAAATGTTATTTTTCAATTTTAGTATATGCAAAATTTTAATTATATGACTTTTGGAGCCTTCTAGTATAATTTTTTTTTCAGTATAGGTTTTTTTTAATAAATTGAGATTTCCTAAAATGATGTGCTCTAGCCAATCGTCTAATTTGGTTAGTGGTAAAGCTTGCTCTATGCATTTGTTTGTTAGGGATGCTCACAAATAGCTTTGCAATGTGACCTCATCTTTTCAAACAAGTCATCCACCATGGAATTAAATAATGACCTAGATAATGATTACCTCTTATGATTTTTAACTTCTTCTCTCGCATCCAAAGTTAAAAGCCCAAGTTTATGTTCAACCTTTGATGACGATTTAATTTTTGCCACCTCACTTATCCTTAACAACCTATTTAAGACACTTGAATCTATAGTAAGATTAGACAGTTGACATGCTTAGCACAATATTCAAACATTCGACACTTTTTTGGCCAAGTGGATTGTAAAAGAAGTTATACGTCAAGGGCATAATTTTACAAAGGACTCACATGTCTTGGATAGGATCCTAAGGGCAGTTGAAATTGTAAAAATTACTTTGTTATAAAGGTCGAATATAAATTTAGAATTTTAACTTTAGATAAAAAAGAGAGTTAAAAACAATTAAAAATAATAAGATGTACTCAATGATCAGGTCAAAATTTAATTTCATAGTGGATAACTTGTTTGAAAAGACCAAATCATATTGCAAAGCTATTCTTAATATTGTGAGCTCCCTCAACAGACAAATATATTATGTTATTTTAGTTGGTGGTCTATGCGGCATAGAAAAAGTCTAATTTCTAGTCAAAGGCATCCTTAACGTCATTTAAATGAGATGTGATAATCTCACTGAGGATTTTGTTTGTGGGGCTATAATTACAGGAAATTCAGTATGTTTTTTCTTTTATTAATTAACTATATAATGACTTAAGTGATAATAATATTGTGTACATTTAAATGGCTAAGGCTAACATGTACTAGATTTATTGATATATCATATGTATTATAGCAATTTTAAAATTTTAATCAAAATTTTTGTGACTTTAATTTAAATATTTTATTTAGTATACATGTTAGTACTCAATAAACATTCAGTATACATGTTTAGTACTTATTAAGTTTAAATGTCATTTTTCAAATTCAGTAAATGGAGAAATTTTAACTATAGGACTCCTGGAGCCTTTTAGTACAGTTTCTTTTTTTTAATAAATTAAGGTTTCCTAAAATGAAGGGCTTTAAGCAATCACCTAATTTAGCTAGTAGTAAAACTCGCTCTATGCATTTGCTATTTAAAGATGCTCGTGATAAGCTCTACAATGTGACCTAATCTTTTCAAAAAAGTCATCTATCATGTAATTAAATTCTGATGTGGATAATGATTACTTCTTATGATTTTCAACTCATTCCTTCACATCCAAAGTTAAAAGCCCAAGTTTACATTCCACTTTTGATGACCATTTAATTTTTGCCACCTTACCTATGCTTAGGAACCTATCGAAGACATTGAAATCTATAGTAAGATTATATAGTTGACACACTTAGCACAATATTCAGACATTCGACACTTGTCTGGCCAAGTGGATGGTAGAAGAAGTTATGTGTCAAGTGCATAATTTTACTAAGGACTCACATATTTTGGATAGGTTCTTAAGGGCTGCTGAAATTGCAAAAATTACTCAATTACAGAGTCGGAACATAAATTTAGAATTTCAACTTTAAATAAAAAAAAAGGAGTTAAAAATAGTTAAAAATGATAAGATACACTCAATGATCAGCTTCGAATTTAATTTCCTAGTGGATGACTTGTTTGAAAAAACTAGGTTACATTGCAGAGCTTTTCTTAATATTGTTAACACCCCAATAAGGAAATACATTTTATTATTTTGGTTGGTTGCCTATGCTGCATATGAGAAGTCTAATATCTAGTGAAAGACGTCCTTAATGGCATTCAAATAATATGGGAAAATCTCAATGAGGTTGTTCGTGGGGCTATAATTATTGGAAATTCGGTATGTTTTTTCTTTTATTAATTAACTTTATTATGATTTAAGTGATAATAATATTGTGTACATTTAAATGGCTAAGACTACCATGTACTAGATCTATTGATAAGTCATCTGTATTAAAATAATTTTATAATTCTAATCAAAATTTCTGTGATTCTAATTGAAATATTTTATTTAATATGCATGTTAGTGCTCAATAACTATTTAGTATACTTGTTAGTACTCGTTAAGTTTAAATGTCATTTTTCACTTTCAGTATACGGAAAAATTTTAATTATATGACTTATAGAGCCTTCTAGAGTAAAATTTTTTTTATTAAATTGAGATTTCCTAAAATGAGGTACTCTAGTCAATCACTTAATTTGGCTAGTGGTAAAGCGCGCTCTATGCATTTAATTGTTGGGGCCTTACGAAAAGCTTTACAATGTTGATTCATCATTTCAAACAAGCCATTCACCATAGAATAAAATTCTGACCTATATAATGATTACGTCTTATTATTTTCAACTCCTTCCTTTACATCCAAAGTTAAAAGCTCAAGTTTATGTTCCACCTTATCTATTCTTAAAAACCTATTGAAGACATTTAAATATATAGTAAGATTATACAATTAACACATATAGCACAATATTCAGACATTCGACACTTGTCTGGCCAAGTGGATGGTAGAAGAAGTTATATGTCAAGGGCATAATTTTACTAAGGACTCATATATCCTCGATATGATCTTAAGGGCATAATTTACTAAAGACTCACGTATCTTGGATAGGATCCTAAGGCCAACTGAAATATCAAAAATTACTTAGTTACAAAGGTGGAACATAAATTTAGAATTTCAACGTTAGATACAAAAAAAAGGATTAAAAATAGTGAAAAATAATAAGATATATTCAATGATCAGGTCTGAAGTTAATTTCATAGTGGATGACTTGTTTGAAAAGACTAGTTCACATTGCAGAGCTTTTCTTAATATTGTGAGCACTCCCAACAAGTAAATACATTTTGTTATTTTGGTTGGTTGCCTACTCTGCATACGAGAAGTCTAATGTGTAGTGAAAGACATCATTAACCGCATTTAAATAAGATGCGAAAATCGCACTAAAGTTGTTGTTTGTGGGGATATAATTATAGGAAATTCAGTGTGTTTTTTCTTTTATTATCTTTTATTAATTAACTTTATGATGACTTACGTCCTAATAATAGTGTGTACAATTAAATGGCTAAGGCTACCATGGACTAGATCTATTGATAAATCATCTGTATTAAAATAATTTTATAATTCTAATAAAAATTTATGTGATTCTAATTGAAATATTTTATTTAGTATGCATGTTAGTGATCGATAAATATTTAGTATACGCGTTAGTACTCGTTAAGTTTAAATGTCATTTTTAAATTTCAGTATATAGAAAAATTATAATTATAGGACTTCTAGAGCTTTCTAGTACAATTTTTTTTAATAAATTAAGATTTCCTAAAATGAAGGGCTCTAAGCAATTGCCTGATTTGGTTAGTGATAAAGCTCACTTTATACATTTGCTATTTAGGGATGCTTGCGAAAGCTATATATTATAACCTTATTTTTTCAAACAAGTCATCCATCATGGAATTAAATTCTAACCTATATATGATTTTCAACTCATTCCCTCACATTTAAAGATAAAAGACAGTTTATATTCCATCTTTGATGACCATTTAATTTTTGCCACCTTACTTGTCCTTAAGAACCTATCTAAAACATTCAAATCTATAGTAAGATTATACAGTCGACTTGCTTAACACAATATTCAGATATTCGACATTTGTGTGGCCAAGTTGATAGTAGAAGAAGTTGTGCATCAAGGGCATAATATTAATAAGGACTCACATATCTTGGATAGGATTCTAAGGGTAGTTGAAATTGTAAAATTTACTTGGTTACAAAGGTGGAGCGTAAATTTATTAGAGTTTTGTTTCTAAAAAAAAAATTACTTTCTAACTTTTTTATTCTTTTTTGTTTTTCTCTTAGTCATCTCCTTTAAGTTTTTGCGATTAATTCAGATGTGATCGCTCCAACTTCTTCTTTTATTATGTTTTCTTTAACTTTAAAAAAGGGAAAAAAATAAAAAGAAGTTTTTTTAAAATGATCTTTTAACATTGGATAACATAATGACTTCTAAATTTTTGTATTTATATTATGTTTGACCTTTAGTTATGTTACACTATGTTTTCCACTTTGCGTGTTGAAATGTAAATTGAGAAATTTGATGAGTGAAACTGATTAAGCCATGTGAAGGAATGAACATGTCATGATAAGTTCAAGTGAGTTTTTTAGCCTATTATCCTTAAAGAGTAACCTTGTTTGCCTATATAGATTCACAGTTTATTTTTAAAAATCTCTATATTTTCTTTAAAGTCAACCAAAAAAAGTAAAAAAAATGAAATAAAAAAAATAACAGCTACATTTGAAAGTTCATTAAACTAATGGATATGAAAGATTATTTACAGCCCTAAAATATGATAAAAAAGTCATCTTTGATCCGTTTAAGTCTCCAAGAATATTAAGATTGTTGATGTTGTTAGCCTCTATTATTATTAGTTTATATTATTATTTAGAGAAGAATTTGTACTGTAATCTCATTAATATAGTATAAGATTATATCTTATTGCGGTCTTGTGGTTTTTCTCGTTTTGGATTTTCCTAGTAAGAATCCGTGTTTCTTGTGATTGATTTATTACTTCGGATTGTATTAATTTATCTTCTGCCTTATCAAAATGTGATACACATCTCATTTTAATCACATAAAAATGGAAAGAGTTTTATTTCAACTTAATTTGCAGCTATTGGTATGGGTTTGTTTCCTAACAAATTAAGCATTTACAACTATGAAACTTACAACCTAGGGTTTTCTATTCATCTAACAAAAAGAAAAGGACATCAAATAGAAGAGAAGAGCAACTTACAGTGAAGTTGAGGGACCTATGGCAAGCATGAAGAGCCGAAAGCAACTTCTCTTCGAAAATTTTTCATTCTACATCAATATGTGTTTGATTGTTTGTTTTTTTTGTTTTTAGAATTCGGCTTCAACAATGATTTTATACCTTGACGTATGTTTGGGCATGATGAGGGATTGAAGTGGGAAATGACTTTGGCTTCGAAATGTTTTAGGGTCTTTTGGGATTGAAGTGTGTTAGGCTGAGCGTTTTGCTTTGGTTTTGGTTTTGGTTTTTACTTCCACCTACTATATTTGCTTCTTCTCTTTTATCCCTTCTGATTTAGAATCCAACTTTTTAGTGTTTGTAAAGTGAAAGAGAAATGACTCGTGAATAGAGGGAAAATGAAGAGCCAAAATATTTTTCAATTGTTCAATTTTTATATTGCCCTGAGAACAAACAACACCATTTATATTAAAGAAAATAAAAAGAAAAATCAAAATTAAAATTTAAAATCAGTATCATATTATTAATGAAGGTTGTAGCATTAGTAACTGCTGACACTTATGACGTTATAGCATCTTTAACTGTTGACACTTAATTGTTAAAAATAGAAAAAATCACTTATATAATCAATTATTAATACTCTTTATTGTAGTGCTATTGGCTTAGAGTACGTTTGGGATTGATGTTGAACATCTGTAGCTTTTAAGATACAATACTAAAGTGTTTGGTAAACACTAATTGTTGTAGTTTGGAAGCTATGCTAATATAATTTTTCACGTGTATGATAAAAAATCTATTATATCTTTAATAATTTTGTCAAAATTTTTATTTAAAATTATATTTATTATATTACTAACTTTTATTTTATAGTTGCAGTTTTTTTCCGCAACAGATGTAACTTAAAAGTTACAACACCTCAATCACAAACACATCCTTAGTATTAGTGTATCTCATTTTTTCTACTAGTAAATATGAGCCTGCACATAGGTGTAATCAATTCAAACTGGAAGGCCTATCTTTTAGAGTAAGGCTAGCTACAACTACAAGCACAACTCTTTTTTTTTTAACCTTTTAAGGAACTATAAGTACAAATTGCTCTCACAACACCGGATGGTATGATATCTAAAATCCTAACTAATCCAAGCATGTACTCCATTATCTTACTAGTTGGGATCAATTCACTCCACGTACTATT
Source organism: Luvunga scandens (assembly GCA_030449905.1). NCBI lineage: Eukaryota > Viridiplantae > Streptophyta > Magnoliopsida > Sapindales > Rutaceae > Luvunga > Luvunga scandens. The sequence goes on from JASUUG010000988.1 coordinate 183,274, forward strand.
GACAAACATTAAGCATATTTCTCCATTCATTCTTCGCTTTATGATTTTTTAAATATTTATCCTAACAACTCAATTAGTGGGCTTTACGCCCAAATTCAATTACGGTGCACAAAGCAAGTGAGCAAATCAAGATTCGGTATACATATCAAGTACGACCAGAAGCCATAACACATTCACCAACGTTTAGTTGTCCTATCATTTTTTTTTATATATATTGATATATTATCATTAGAACTACTGATATTTATAATTGAAAATCAATTGAAAGTCTCCTTCGTAATGCTAGTATTACACAGCCCGAAGAGCAATTCTCACCTAATGTTGGAGGGAGATCAATTTTATCCCTAATGCAGAAAGCTAAATAAATCTCTATTGGAAGGGGAGATTGTTGGGACTCGAACTCGTGTGCCCAAGGTTATTGGGCTCATGAGTTGCCGATGGCAATTTGCCCATTGGCAGTTGTCCAATCATATTTAGATACATCCATAATTCGATATTCCACTACAACAGTTACCCTAAACTTGGCAATTAGCTGAAAGCATCGATCGTGGTTCAACATTTGCCTTTCAATAAAACTTGAGTGAAGCATATTTCTGGATTTGTTTTTAAGCGTCACATTACAATCCAAATTTGTCCGTTGTGATAATTAAGTTGATTTAATTCGTAATTTATTTTTGATTGATGCTTGATCTGATCTGATAAGAGGAGTTGCATTCAGTGCTAACATGATTTTGTGTTGATCTTTCCGAAACGCTGTAACCGGTAGTTAAGATATAAGAATGTATATGATATTAAATAAAAGTCGCATACTATTAATTATATACACAACTTGCATAATATCTATAAAGATAAGCAAAAAATCATGCATCCAAATTCATGACAAGGAAAAAAAAAAAGGTTAATCGAACTTTCTAGGTCCATCTAGTAACATTTTTTTGAATGATCTTTTTCGGAAAAATTAAAGGTGCTTCCGAATTTCGAGCCTTTTCTATGGAATTTCCTTCGTTAAATTTATTTCAAAATCCATGAAATCTTTCTCGGAACTTTACATAACAATTTATTGCTAGTGTGTGCATATGTGAAAAACTATACAATTTGAACAGTAATATATTTAAATTCTGCGACAGAATTTTAAGACTTTGTAGTGTCAATTAATACGTGTTAGAAATCTATACATTATGTTTAAATCGAACCAAGCCCATGTGAAATCTCTGGCTGTTTTGTTTGTTAATTAGTTGAGCTAAACAAGTTGACGTATATAGAAGATCATGAAGAATCAATTGTTATTACTTCCGGAGATGCTCATAATAATTAAGCAAATAGAATTTGTTCGTTGAGTGTTGTTGACACATCCAAATTAATGTTAATACAAGTCTGTCAACGCCACATAAATGCTCTATCAATTGGTATAATATTTTATAAATTCAGCCCCTTTTGAAGGTAATGTGACCTAAAAAAATTTTTTAACATCCACCTTGATGAAGTTGTCCAACTGGACTTTACCTCCTTTAAAATATTACTTATTATATGGGAAGAAGTAATTCAGAATAATTTACAAGTTTTTTTTTAATTCAAGAAATATTGATGTGTGAGGACAAACTAAGATGCCAAAATTTTAAGCAACCATGACGTGAAACCAAATTCCATTTTTATGCACAGTTCTTGATAGATTTATTTCTTCTAAATAATAAAATTATTCAGAGTCTTGTACTTTCTTTTTCCCCTTCCTTCTCCTACGCAGGTTGAGATCCGCACGTCAAGAAGAAATCCAACAAATCTTTATAATGAGAAACATTGTTGCCATTATTATTGACCATTGACGTGTGCAAAAAAGCTATATATATGTAGATGATACAGAGTTCCGCCTTTAATTTATATTAGTTTTCAAAATTTACGTTAACCAGGACAATGAAAAAAAAAGACAAATAGAAAAATGAATTTATTGCTTTCATTTTCAAACTAACCCTCCCAGTTCAGCAATATGTTATATGGTACTGTCTCTTCAATTCATGCTAGTTCTTTCAAAAATAAAAAATTAAAAAAAAAATACTAGCTTCCAATTATTTGAGAAATAAATTGATAACATATGTGTGCATCAAATTATAGGTTTTGTTCCTGTGCGGGGAAAAGGAAAAGAAACATAAAATCAGAGACAAAATCATTTTTAACAAAACTGTCATAGGGAAATTAAAAGGAAAAAGAATTGCCTGAATTTTGCACGGACAATTAGTAAACATCAAAACGAACATCAGAGGGTTTAGTCCAAGAAAAATTTGGACATTCGAACATTCTGATGATCAAAGCCGTCAATTTTATTTAACTGGGCTGCTGTTTGGCTTGTCAGTATAAAATTCAAGCAATTTTACCAAGTAGCAATGTTGTAAATTAAATTTTGTCCAAACGAGGTAGCAATTGTTCTGACCCTCTATACAAGAATGGGGGGACTTTGTCTGAGTCGGCACAACATAGGTATGTGACGAGCTGTGTTATGTAATTGATGAAAAAAAAAAAAGGCAGAGAACGTTTCAATTGGATCAATAATAATTTGAAAAAGAAATAAACAAAATTAAAGGCAGCAATTTATGACTATGACTATCTCAATTAATTCATGCCAAAAATATAAACTTTACATTGGAAGAATCACAACTACCATACCTTTTGTCTCCCCCATGTTCTCTCCTTTAAACAATTTTTCAGTTCCATCAATGGCACAGATAATCATAAAAAATTAAAAAAAAAAAAAAACCTTTAAAAGCTCAATAGTCAAACCATATATATTCCCACACACGTGTAACAACAATCCATCTTACAGAAAAGTTCACACGTGTGAAGACCATCTAGTTTCTCATTTCAGCATTACTACTAATAATGCTTTTACATAATCTGGAAACCAAAAAAAAAAAAAATTATGTATGAAGCAGAATAACCCCAGCTAAAGCATAATATGAGCACATGAAATATTAATAGTTGACAGAAGGAACTTGAAAAGAAATGAAAAACTTCAAAAATCTCATGTGCCACTTGACATTTCAATTATCTCAAAATGGTTAAAACTAGTCAATTGAGCACAGTAAATGCCAACACTATTATTTTTAATTTTTTTTCTAGCTATTCTATTCATCATGAATCTATAAAATTAATTAATCAAAGTATGGGACAATATTATCACTAGAAATGGAGCTACAACCTGTTGTGCTGATAGGTGGTGTGCTGATAGGTGGTGTGTATAGAGAAGAAACTGAAGATGATGAAGATGAAGAAATGACTATAGACGGCGGGGGAGGTGGCGGTGGAGGTGGAGGAGGATGAGGAGGAGGCTGTGATGTCGAAAAAGACGGTGCCGATGAACCGGCAGCAATTGATACAACCCCAGATGAAAACAAAGAATTACTAGATGAAATAATAGTACTAGCAGTAGCAGCTTCTCTGTATTTGTGTTTCATTATTTCAGTCCTCATTGCATTCAGCTCAGCTTGTAAAGATTGTACTTGTTGCTGCAAACTTGAAATTGCTCCTAAGCAACCGTAAACCGGATCTCTCAGCCTTAAGTTTGCTTCAAAAACTAGACTATTTGCAGCATCTGCTCTTTGGCTGTCTGGTACTTCCTACAAAAAATTAACCATTATAATTAAGAGCAAACAAATAAAAATCAAATCAAGTGCCCTTAACATAGCTCAGCTGGCAATGAATACCATTTGCGTAACTCGTGTTTAAGTAAAAATAAGGGTCAGAATTTGAGGCTACGTGAGTAAACTTTTTCATTTCTATCTCGATCTTTTTAAAACAAAAATTATTAAAAAAATTACAGAAAGAAATGAAATAGAATATCTCATCATTTAGTACGAAATTAGGGTTTTGCATGTTTATGTACCGAGAGCAACTTGGAAACATTGCTTGCACCAAAGACTTTATGAACAACAGCAAATTTGTGGGGTTCATGGGGAGGGAAATAAGGAGAAAAAGGGCATTCTTCAGCACATCTTCTTCTCAAAAGTTTACAAGCAGCACAAGGAGTAATCGTGTTCAAAGTCCCTGCTGATGAATTAGGATTTAGCATTTGTCTCCTTCCCATTTGGGAATTTAACACATCACTTTCTCTCTTGATCCTTTTTCCTATGTCATCAAATCTGTCCCTGGAGACACAACAACCGAAAAAAAAAAGGAGAAAAAAAAACCATTAGGGTTAGAAAAAAAAATTCATAAAAATTTTAAAGAAAATAATTCTATTTTTTAAAAAATTTTGTCAATAATAATAGATTGTTACCTGTCTCTGGACATTCAGGGACGTTAATGGTTTGTTTGTCCAGATCAATAAGGAGGTGAAGAGATAAGAGATATATTGAAAGGGAGAGAAAAGAAGAAGAATGAAAATGAAGAAAGCAGTGCTTATAAGGCAAGGTAAAAAAGTAGGTCAAAGGTTTTTTTGAAGGAAACAAACAAAAGGAAATTAATAAAGAAATTAATTATGAGAAAGGAAAAAAAAAGTTGAAATTGAAGAGGGGTTCTTGATTTTATGATTACATTAAACGTTTTGCATTTATAAATTATTCTTGAGGAAGAAAGAATGCCAGCTCTTGCTTGCTCACGCGTGAATGAATCCTTATGGGGCTATTGAGTATTGACTTTTGATGGCATGGCTGTGATTGCTTAATAAGGATTATGATAATAATCTGCTGTGTGCTTATGAAAGTGGTTTTCCTCTTTTCTTCTGATTCATTGTATTTGAATTGTTTCTCTCCATAATATTAATTATTAGTTTATTTATTTTTTAACTCTCTCTCTCTCTTTTATGATTCCACTCATATAGTTAATCAAATAAAACTACTTGAAAATGATTCAATCAAACTCTTAAGGATTCTCCATTAACATTTATAAAAACACATATTAAGAAATTAAATATGGAATAAACTCAATTAAATTTTTTTGTTTAAAGCTTTCAAATCAATTTGTGACTATGAGTCCATTTGGGATTACTCTTGGGAGGTTTTAAAAGTGATTTTGAAAAATTTAAAGCTAATTTTAGTGTTTAGTAAATTTGTTTAGCAATTAGATTTTGGTAAAATCACCCTATCTTACAACATATTTTGAAAAATTAGGAAGGAGTAGCTTTTCAAAATTTGATTTTGAGAAATAGTTTTATACCTAATTTCATATATATTCTCATAAATATTATAAAATTTAAAATTATCCTTATTAAGTAAGAAATAAAATCATTAACTTTAAAGAGAGTATTATTATTATTATTACCAATTATATTGAGATAATAAAATAAAAAAATAAGTTAATAATATAAAATAATTATTTTAGTTATCAATTGTAATATATATATCTAATCAAAAAAGATATTTTATTTACATGTTTATATATGTGTAAATAATTTTTTTCAATTTTATGCCCAATTCAGTTATTTATATTAATTATCTTCACAACTAATTATTTTTATAGTAATTATTTTAAAGTTATAGTATTACCAAACTAATTCTATATCTCTTTCAAAAAGAAATAGTAATAATAATCCTGTATCCCAATAAAATTTTAAAGCACAGACAAGTACAACTATACAAGCAAAGCAAATCAAAGCAGAAAATATCAACACCAATTTTCTACGCAAAACGATAAAATGTTAACAAATTGGGAAAATCATCTTTAGAAATCCTTCATCAAACAAACGATTGGATGACGTGTTACGTCCCCTCTACCAACACGCCTTTATTACCGCCAATAGAATCCAAATCGTAGCCGAAGCATGTTAGTGCTCCAATTGGCAGCAAATGTTTTTTATTCCAGCTATTTGGAACCATAGACAGATACCGCGTATCTTCATTCTTGGATTTTATGGAAATGTGTAATCAACCATGCTTGTTAGGCAGTACCTACTACTATTAGATTGAAAAAGAAAGAAATTGAAGAATCCCAACACCCTACCAAATTGAAGAACCCCAACCCCCTATCTCTTTCAATTATATTTGTGACCTAATTTATGCGTAAATGCACCAATCATTCATCATTATCTGTTATTACTAAGGATTAGAATCCAATGCTGAGTTGATTCGTGCTCAACCTTTTACAATCTTCTACCACATGTATATATATATATATATATATATATATATATTAATATTCAGTTAATATTTAATTATTAAACGACTAGAGACAACGTCGTAACAAATAATTAAATGCAAAAAATGTATTCATTTGCCATGACATAAAAAAACAAAACACAAATTTTATAAATCATTAAAGCTTTGATTTTGAAGGAAAAGATATGAGATAATTAATTTTACATGATAAATTTTAAGTAATCTTGTTTTGTTTTATGAAACGTTTTAATAACTTAGAGTAAAAAAGTGACAGTATCTTTTATTTAAATATTTTAACAAGAAAAGAGATAGTAAAAAAATATTGTTTTAAAGTAAACAAAAACATAAATCAAAGTACTAACTACTTAACTTTTTTTTTAATATAGTAATTACTAGAATTATAAGGGATATTTTTCCTTTCAAGGACTTAAACGAACTCTCTTATTTAGTTTAAGGAAACCAAAAAAAATAAACTGTTAGGGGCCTAGTAAGCATATTACCATCTTTAAAATGATATTTTACAGGAACTGAAAGATATTATTATTCCAAAGGGACTTCAATTCCCTCCCTAGGCGTGTCCGTTAGTGTCATCGAAATAACTTTTATAGGCTTCATTTGTTTTTCTCGTATTGTGGTTTAAAAGATATAATTATAAAACAAAATTCCGTAGTGTTTAGCAAAGGAAATCATCCATGGCAACTTAATTCATACAAGTTTTGACACAATTATTTAATCATTAGATTAGATATTTATCCATTGTCAGAATTAAATGAGGTAAATGACGCATGAATATATAATAATTATTTATTAATGATTTTAATTTTTCCAAATCTTTTTCTCTTCCTCTTACAATAATTAACTACATTTCCTCCTCTCTTTCTTATCTTGTCGCTTCACTTTCCTTTTGTATCTTTTATATCTAGCTAGTAACAAATCCTCTTCCTCTCTAGTAAAAGAAAAAGATAATTACTTGTTCTCGTTGCCAACAAACAGGCAACATAGAGATAAAAATAAAAACAATGGCAAAAGCACTTTTATATGTATGCAACACAATTAAAGATCATGAAATAGCCATCAACCAATTGATATCTTAGAATCAATGGGAAATACGTTATATATATATACAGAGAGAGAGAGTGAAGAGACAAAATAGGAAGAAAAAGGACAACTGACAGAAAAAAAAAAAGAAGAGGGGGGGGGGGGGAGGGGAGAAATAGCATTAATTATATCATTTGTAACTTATAGTAAATCTAAATATAGTGACGCATAATCTTCTAATTATTTCACATGTTGCCATTTTGTTGTTTTGGGTGACTACATTGGGTTGCTGTAAGTTATAGATGTAACTTACCAGCCACCATATTAGAGGAAAAAAAAGAAATTAAAAAGAAGAAAAATTCAATAATTACAATTATTACTAAACATCCATGTCATCAACAGCCTCTAGTAAATATCAAATTTTGAACAGTTATTTTGACAAAAAATAATGAAGATATTATAAATTTTTAATCAAAGCTGCAAGTGTTTATTAAAGTTGTAGTTTTTAAGTTAATTAAATTATTACTCTACAACTTATTGAAAATACTTCTCTTCCCAAAACAAACTAATTTTCCTTTTGTGTAAAATATTTATATGTCAATACATATATGATTCTTATTCAAAATTGTATATTTGCAACATGATACATTAGACTTACCATCTTTCATCATATTTTGGTTGTGAAGGTATGTATTCCATAGGTTTTGTTTTGGCTTTTCCATAGAATTAGGAATTTACAACCTTTTAATAGTTATTGTTCATAATTATTTCTAGAAATAATTTAAAAAAAAAAGGATTAGTTTATTGTGTATATATATATTTAATTATCTCACAATTTGAAATTATAACCAACTCTTATTATCATTAAATGTTATTTTTTTATTCGCCCACCTATAAATTCAATGTTTGGTTTTGGTTACTTTCGCGATCGCTCGAGAAATTCAATGTTTGGTTTCGGCTATTCGGATTTCGGCTTAACAGGGTTTGTTGGGAACATATGTCAATTTGTCATCTCAATATTTTTGGGCCTCACAAGAAAAGTCCAAAAGGAGTGGAGGCCAGTTACATGCATCGTTGACCGGTGATTATGATGAGTTTGCCTCGCAAACTCCTCTAGGGTAACGATAAAACTACTAAGTACACTCCGTATCCATTTGATGGTAACACATTGTGTACGATGCGCACCAAAAAAAATGTCATGCAGGCCAACATCCATGCGCTTATAAAACGTTAAGACAATCTCGTCCTTCATACGGTAACATAACTAGAGATTGCAGTTTTTAATCCCAATAATTAGGGGTGGATGAATTCAGGTTTAAATGACTTCGGATTCGATCAGATTTTGAGTTAATCAAGTTGGAAACAAGTAATGCAAGCTCAATTTGAATTTGTAATTTGATTTAATTCAATCTAAATCATATTCAGATTGGACCAGATAATGGATCAAAATTTCAAGTATTTTTTTTAGTTGTGTGTAACCCAATTAAATTTTTGGAATGGATTAGTCATATCGGATCAACTTATTTGTCCATCCTTATGACTAAACTCGACATGAACACAATATGAGTTGGGACTATTGGCACCTATATAAAACATCTTTTTCTATAAGTACATGTTAAGAAAATTAAAGCAATGTTACCCTTAATAACACCCACGCATTAATTCCATAAATAACCTTACTTATTTCTTCTCAATGAAGACCTATGTAAACTATATGAAAAAGATATGATAAAAACTCGTTTAACCCTTATATTTTGAGGTTAGTGCTGTTTAGTCCTTGTATTTTTAAAAATACATAAAAAAACATCCCTTCCGTTAAACTATTGACACCTCTGCTATTATTTTTTGTTTCTTTTGGTTTGCTTGTACAATATTATCTTCTTACAATAATGTTTCTTTTTTTAGGACATTAATCATAAGAAAAAATTAAATTACCAATTTCACCCCAAAAATAAATAAAAACACAAAAATACATATTAATTTTTGTGGAGCACTTTGCTGAAGAGTTAATATATTAATTTTTTATTAATGTCCAAAAAAGATGGTAATTTAATTTTTTTTTACAACATTAAATTTTGTTTGGACACACATGAGCTTCTAGAAAAATTAATATATATTTTTTTTGTTTCTATTTTATTTTTTGGGATTAAATTAGTAATTTAAATCTTTCTTTTTATTAATCTCTAAAAAAATAAATATTATTGTAAGAGGATAGTATTGTAAAAGAAAGGCGAAAGAAACAAAAAGTAATGGTAAGAGTGTCAATAATTTAATAACACAAATATTGTTAAAAAAATTTAAAAATATATGAATTAAATAATCACTAAACTTAATATATGAGGATTAAATAAGCTTTTACTCAAAAAGATAACACAAGACTGTAAAACTGTCCCATTTAGTTTATTATTACATAGAACTTCGATCAAAAGATAGGAGTCGTAGCCTCTCCCATGGTGAATAAATAAACTTCCTAAAAGAAGCTGCCGTAATTTTGACAACAATATAACTAATGGTGAAATTTTGACAACAATATAAATAACGGTGAAGTCAAAATTGCAGCCACAAACAAACTTCAAACCCTCCAAATGATTACTTCTTAAAAAATAATTAAAAAAATTCTTTTCTTTTGAAAATTATCATCTTTTATTTTGAGATTTATTTATTTTATGAAATTTAAAAATATTCTTACAATTATAAATTTTTTATTTTTCAAAATTTTATAAAATAAAATAGTATTTTAATGCATTTAGAGATAAAATATTTATTTTTAGTGTCAAATTAATTAATTGATATAAGTTTAAAAATAGAGGTAGTGTAAAGTACATGTCAAAATTTTATAGTGGTTATATATCAAAGTTTTATAGTGGTTATATATATATGTAAGGGCTAAAAAATTGTTAATTGAAGCAAAAGAATTTTTTTTTCTGAAGGGATATTTCGATTTCTCCTCTAGGTAGGAATCCATTTCAACGGAATTGAATGTTTAATAAAAGGAATGAAGGCCAGAGGATCTAATTTATCCACCATCAGCTCGACATGCATGTCTCATTTTCCCTTCTTCAAAACTGCATAAAGCATCCACATATAAAATGGCCCCCATCTTCCACAAATAAGAATTAACAATTAAAATGGCGGCGGGCACGTTTTACATGTGAAGGTCGTCGGCTAATTAGAGTTCGGCGAACCGGAGTTGTGGTGATTTCCTGAAACTCGACGACAAAGTTAGACCGAGACGGTAAGAGAGGCGACCGGCGAAAGTGTGTTGAGACTTTACACAAAATTATATAATTAGGGTTTAGTTTTTACTAATTTTCTAAAATTAATATTACCATCTACTTTTTTTTTTCTAAGATTTTTTTTCTTAAATTTGGTGAATTTAAGCATATTCCGGATTTGGATTTGAGTTCGGGGCCTGATAAAATCTTCTAACCCAACTTAAAATGTCTTTGAGGCTTGGAATTATCCCTCAAATGGATTATTTTCATTTTTTAAGTTTTACGAAAACCCATGCTCAACCTAAATCAATTACAAACCTATAGAATAGTGATAGACAAATAACTCGATCCAACTAAATTCAATCCCAAAAAGAAATTAGCTTAGGATAGGATAATCCAATTCAATCCCAAAAAAAATAAAATTAGGATAGGATTAGATTATGTGCCCAACCCAATCGGATGGTTTTTAACCAATCCAATCAGATTGTGATCGGTTGGTTTAAATCTGATCCAATTTGCAAATTCGATAGAGTTGGTCTTTTCAAAAAAAAAAAACTAATTCTAATTGAGGAACATTACAACACACACAAACTTGCAAACATCTGCAGTAGCCACAGCTCAACACACACACACACAACACATCACAGTGGCGACAGCAGACCACACACAGTCACGCACAGAGAAGCAGTCAGCGACAGCACTCACCAAACACAGCGGGTGCGCTGACGCAGAAGCTGTCACGCAGAGACACAGATGCAGCATTCACCGAGAACTGATGGAAATTGCAGTCACCGCCAACTGGATCTACTGCTCCGCGATCGGATATGTTGCTCCAATCTCCAAGTTTCTCCAAGCTCCAAGCCTTCAAGTCTCCAACCCGACTTTTTTATGGTATAGAGGACATGTTAATTGTTAATAATATGTATTATTGATAATAAAATCGAAAAGCTTTTTTATTGACAATTTAGAGCTTGATTAAATCCTCGTAAGCTTAAATCAAAAGTATGAATTTTTTTTTTTTGTGTGGACCTACTTAATCCGAACTCGATTCGATTCAAACTCAACCTAATTTTTTATCCGATAGTTCGGATGAGTTTTTCTCCAATCCAATCAACTTAAAACCCGGTCGAATTGACCTAAACTCAATCTGAACCCAATTTTATCCATCCCTACCATATAATATGTTGGCATCTTTAATTTTCATGATCAGGAAGAAACAGTTAAATGTGAGAAATATATGATATTGTTTATGGTAATTTTGTCAATCGCAATACACATTGGTTGGGGTAAGTTTTAATTGTTAATTTAGAATGGCACTTAAATCCATTTAGGATCCAGAGTTTGAATTAAAGCAGCTTTCTCTATCAAGCCAAGCCAAGCAATTGGCATTAGCCGAGGAGAGTCCCCTACTATGAATGAAACAGAATCATCACAGAATCCATGGATATCAGCAACAGCCGATTTCTCAATATTTAATTAGTATTCTAATATATTAACGTATTTATTTATTTTTGTAGGTTTTAATTAAATATCTGCTTATGAGTGCGCACAGATATGCTGTAGGTGTTAATTAAATATCTGCTGATGAACGCTTAGAGATATGCTGGTATATGGGCCAAATCGCAGCCTTCGTCAATTAGCAGCTTTTGTCAATTGGAAGGTTTGCTTATCTCATTGTAAGTGCAAATCATATGTTCATTAAAAATCATCAATTCAGATAACAAACATATTTTGTACTCGTCGTCGATTAAAGATCAATGCAAGTGCGGTTGACATACATTTCGAACTAAGAAATCGATATCGCATGTGGTTATGATAATTATGGATTGAAAATCAATATCTGTTATTTGATTTATATGATAGAACCGGAGAAAATAGACAAAATCAAGCCCAAAAATACTGATAATTCTAAAAAAATTACGTCGCAAGAAACTCAAATACAAACAAAAAGTTATCAAATTTAATGGTACAAAATATAGAAAGGGAACAGATGGTGAAGATTCTGATTTGAAATAAAGTTTTCTCTCCAATCCCTCATCTCTTAGCATATGAATAGGAGCCGAAAATATTCAGAAGGAAACTTTTGGCTAGTTTTTATAGAAATGGACAAGAAAAATTTAGATTCAAGAATTCTCCAAACACAAACACAAATATGAGTGCTGAAATACTTTTCTGCGGTACATGCTCGAACTCAATTAATGAAAATGATCAAGAATTACTAATCTAGTCTAGAATTTGTGAAGCAAGCTGGTATAATTTATTATTTGTTTCTTCTTTAATTGCTTGAATTCGGACATTTGAAGGCTTTAGAACCTTCATGCATATATATACTTGAATTGATATGTGGAGTATTAATTATTGGTTAAGTTATTTTAATTTAAAAATGGCTTAACTGGATAACATTACTCTTAACAATAGTAAACCCCAAGGCCAAAAGCATTATAAAAGCCATTTTTATTAAATTTGAGATTAGCCTTTTAAGTTATTTTAATTGTAAGCCTTGAGGTTTACTACTGCTAGGATGTGTTTACTTATAGAATTAAGAATTAGGATTCACAATTGAAATGATTGATAATGTTTACTAATTAAAGTAGAAGAGGAAATTAATGAGAATGAAACATGTTGGGCCCACATATTTGTGTAATTAAGGAATGTAAACTTGATTTCCATAGGAGAAAGGGAAATAAGTTCTTATTCCTTAAACTCTCTATTTTACCCTCATTGAATTTTCATAATTCTCAAATTACCTTCAATTAAATTTTGGCACTTTTGCATTTTGGTCCTTGCAGAAGTTTTGTAATATTTACAAATGGATCCTTCATTATTTATTATCAACAATATAATAATAATACTATTATAATTATAATTATTATCATTATCATTATATTATCATTATCGTCATCATCATCATTATTATTATTGATATTATTATTATTATTAAAATTTATAATTTTATTATTATTATTAACAATAATAATAATAATAATAATAATAATAATAATCATAATTATTATAATAAATAAGGACACTAATCAATTAAGATCATTTTAGTAACTTGCAGTAATCCATATCAATTTCAAGACAAAGTAAATGTATTAAAACTTTTTATTATTGTTGTTGTTGGTCTGTTAATGATAAAAGTATTATTATTGAAATACAAAATAATAATTATGACAATAGTTAATTATAGCCCATTCCAATTTTCCTTTAGTAAAAGTACTATTAGAAAAATGCTTATAAAGTGGGACATAACGAAAGTTATCATCTGAAGCTGAGCTCTAATTCCAATGGTAAGGAGTGACCTTTTTAAGGTTCAAGCCTTAGGTTCGAATTTTAATGGATGCATAAGTTAATTATAAAAGAATTAAGATATAATAATTGTATCCCAAATGACATGTAACCAATCAATGACTGTTGTGCATTTGGTAGTAATATTTATTTTTAATACTATCACTAATGAGATAATTTCACATTATTAAATGAATGACACGTTAAATGTTGCATCACTAGAGATATAAACTTTGTATCCCAATTTTTTAAGCATATTGTTATCTGTTTATATCATATTTCAATATGTTAAAATTTGAAAAATTTTACAGATCCATAAATCATTATGTACAATATATAATTGACTAGTTCAATTAATAAGATAATTAAAATTAATATAAAAACACTTAGGGTTCGAACTCTATTCATCAGCTTTAGATTCTACAGAAATTTGATTTATATTATTTAATATTTCAAAGAGATAAAAGGAAAGCACCTATACCTTGTATTTTGTAAAATGAAATTCCCAATTCGTTGCATGTGAGATCACGTGGTTGTTTCACTAATTGACGGCCATGACTAAGTGCCAATTGATGCTCAAGAAAATGTCCTATGTTGCTTATATAATTTTATACCGGAGCGAAAGTTGACCATTCTATTTATAAAGGTTAGTTTGGTGATATTGTAATTAATACAATCAATACACATATAGAAGTCCCTAATTTATTGATTATCTTAGATCTATATGACCGTGTCCAAAAGTTGACTTTTGACGAAATAATTAATTGATAAACATTTCTCTATGATTTATTATTTTTTTATGCTAACTAAGGTTTAATTATATTCCCAATTTAGAAATGGTATATCTTTTAAAATAATTGTTGTTCGTTGTATTAGGTAAATAATCAGCGCAAAGAAAATTAATTAAACATTTAGTAAAATTTATTTTTAAAAGTGGTGTGAGTTATAAAAGCAGGCATATGTATTATTTGGTAAATGTTTCTGTTAAACTATATGGGAATATAAATAATTGAATTAGATATAATGTTGAGTAAATTTATTTACACATTTATAAACATGTATACAAAATATTTGTCTTACTATATATATATAATAATTGATAACCAAAATAAGTATTTTATATTATTAATTTTGTTATCTCATTATAATCGAAAATAATAATAATCCCTTTAAAGTTAATGATTTTATTTCTTAATTAATGAGGATAATTTTATATTTTTATAATATACATGAGAATATATTAAATAATATTAAGGATAAACTAATTCTTAAAATCATATTTTGAAAAGTTACTCCTTACCTACTTTTAAAATCTGCTATAGAATAAGTATTCTGTTGTACAATAAGATGATTTTGTTAAAGGTGATGTTTAAAAAGTTTACCGCATACCAAAATTAATTTTTAGTTCTTCAAAATTTGTTTCGAGCCTTCAATAAACAAACCCAAACGGGTCTTAATACGTCTTACTCCTCTGTATTTCAAAAAATAAGGGGCTCGTTACTGGCCAACTCGCCAAAGCCAGCGATGTAACTATCATTTTCCCCACAAAATAAATATGAAGAAAGCACAAACAAAAGCTCAATACATAGCATGTGTTTCATTTCATTCATATATCTGATAGCTGTTAACTGCTGCATTATATTGTTCTAAAAACATTGTAGCAAAATGCATGTATTACATAAGCAACAAGGACAAAGATTGATTAGACTCAAAAGCGAAGTTTAATATTGATCACTCATTGAGGATTCTTGAGCGTTAATACCTTGATCAAATATGAATACAAGCCTCTAGGCCGAGCATTTGTGCCTCGAGAAAAACTCAAAGGTGATGAAACATTGGATGATGATCCATATTCATCATGCTCTTCCTCATCATAACGTGCCCTAGAGTCACACGATAGCCTAGGGCTTGATATTTCGTATCTTGCTCGAAAATTCGATGCCTTAATCATCGGAGAAGGTGGCACGGAATACGATGATGATCGCGAAGAAGATGCCGATGATGACGACGACGATGAAGGTGATGATGGGTTAACATTATTTGTTTTCCTGGTAGCACGCTTAGTAAACACCTTGCCCAAAAGACTGGACTTTTTAGGGTTTTTTCCAATTGGAGAGTTGGAAGAATTGTAGGAGTATGAAGGTGGTGGTGTCAAAGGAGGAAGAGGCGAATCCCGATATCGGATTTTTGGTGTACCTGGCTCAGATTCCCATCTGAATGGGACTGAAACTGATGCTCCTTCGTGGTAATAATAATCTTCCATTAATAAGCCTTGATTATTGGAAATCTCTCTCGTTAAACGCCTCGTAATCTTGTGATCATCGTTGATTTGTAGGAGCTTCTTGGGAGGATCTGCTCTGCTCGTGCGCATTCGATTACTACCACAAGTACTAGAAGTAGAAGGATGAGAGAAGGGCTATAGCTTTTGGCTACGTACGATTATAAAAGACAAGGGTTTGTGATAGACAGATAAAGCAGATTATTAGGTGCTTTAAATATATATATAGATACGATT
Source organism: Luvunga scandens (assembly GCA_030449905.1). Classification (NCBI taxonomy): domain Eukaryota; kingdom Viridiplantae; phylum Streptophyta; class Magnoliopsida; order Sapindales; family Rutaceae; genus Luvunga; species Luvunga scandens. The sequence continues at coordinate 199,410 of JASUUG010000988.1, forward strand.
TTCAATGAATAAGCTTGTATATTGTGTATCTTTAAAGTCATATATGGAATGTAAAATTAAATGAATGATCAAGTTGTGTATTATTGAATGAAGGGTTAATCATGTGCTAATACATCTCTCTCATGTGGGCGCATGGGGTTTGCACCTTCTTGGGTTAATCGCTAAAACTGAGGCTACGCCCATGCTACATTAATTACACCACCATTTGGCAGGTTGCACCTTCTTGGGTTAATTGCTAAAACTGAGGCTGCGCCCATGTTACATTAATTGCACCACCATTTGGCAGCTTGGTTATTGTTTAGTGGACGAAATTAGAGGTGTTTGACCTTGTGATGTGACATAGTCATTAACTAAGGAGAGTCTTTATTAAATTGAACCAACTTAAGTAAATAATAAATCAAACCAGTTTTTTATAAGAATTTAATTTAATTTATTAAATTGTTGGCTTTTATATTGATTTTCCTGCTGTAATTACGGTCAGAAGGAGCGGCTGCCACTTTGATATAGACCTCGACCATGCATTAGTCAAAATAACTCGATAGAATTTTAGAGCATTGGTTTTTTTATAATTACGTACTCAACCTTCGTGAATGTAATGGTAGAATTATTCTAGTTAATTGAACATGGACCTTATTAAACTACATTGAATTAAATAAGTTAAATCATATAATTTAATAGTATGTTTACATAAAAAATAAATATGGTAGCATGAAAGAGTATATATATGATTCTTTAACGAGGATATCCTCATTTTGTTAAAATGATGGAGCTACTAAACAGACTTAAAAAAACATTGATTTTAATATGCTAACAAATAAAAAATACAGTTTCTAATGTATTGAAATGTGTGTTTTTTTAAAATATTTTATTAACATCTTTATTTCAATAAAATGAGAATGTCCTTAATAGAGAAAAACTATATATATATATATATATATATATATATATATATATTTAATTTTCAAGTCCTATGATAACACAATTGTAACACACATGAGTTGCTGGTATCATAAAAGAAAGCACTAAAATAGTAACATTTAGTTGACAAAGTCGATTAATTAGTTGCTTTGAAATAGGCATACGATAATGAATAAAAGGAAAATTAACTAGAATTGTCTAGAGCGATGCGCATGTTTATTTGTTGAGCATACTATGATGATGCATCATTTAATTTAGAATAATACATAAGTAACTTCAAAATTACGCATACAACATAAACAATGTAGGAATGTTTTAGCAATTGAACGTTTTCAAATTAGTACGGAATAAATATATTTTGTATGAAGCTGGTAAAAGAAGACTGGAGGATGACAACACGAGTGATGAAACAGTAAATGACCACCTGATCCTCTTCATATTAGGAAAATATTAACTGATAATTATTACTATTAGTAATAATAATAAAAAATTGTTTGACCTAAAAACTTAAACATCAAATTGAGACTCTTAATAGACACAGGCTAAAGCTACATGTGAATTTAAAAGAGAAGAGTTTGAAAAAGACAAATTAACCAAGCACAAAAAGGTTACAAAAATTTATAGTTGGGTTGAATTTCTCTTTTTTATTTTTTCTCTTTTTTAAAAGGTATATGGGTGATGAGAAACTCATCACTAAACACTAATTTTACTCTCTATTATTATTTCTCAAACTCGATGACTATGGATGCAAAATGTATTCATGGTGAGCCGATCTACGCCAAGTGGGTATAAGGCATTGACTTTTGATGCAGTGAAAGTGAAATATATAAATTACACTCTGAATGAACAATATTGAGTTTGAGCAATATAAACAAATTATGTGATCAGGAAATTTTGATTTTAGTAATTGCAAAAAATTATGGTGATTGATTGTATGATAGACTATTTGTTTGCGGAAACTACAGTGATTAATGTGTCCTTAACAATTTGGTGAATTCCTAAAACAAAAGGCAACAGGAAATTAACAACCAGAATTGATAATGATATTTTGAGAACATTAACTTAATTGTCATTAAGGCCAATACCAAGGGCCTGATGGAGATTTTTCATAAAGTTAATGGAGGGTTTAGGCAAAAGGAAATAAAGATTGATCTAGAAGCTCGACGGTAAGTCTTGTCACTTACCAATTGAAATGAGGCAACGGGGTATGAGACAACCATAAACAACAATAATTTTCTTACTTCTTTATTTATTGAAAAGTTAATACGAAAATATTTTAATCTTTCATTGCTGTAACTTGAAGTATTTTGCAAATTGAATATTGTAGCGTACGATGCAGGTAAACCTGCATGATATTATTTCTAGACTAGTAAGCTGAATCAACATAAATTTAAACTGCAATTAGTAATTAAGCAAATGGCAGCATGCCACGGCTATAAGGTCTTCGTCACATAAATTTCTAGATGTTGCATAAAAAAATTATTTGCAAAAGGAAAGCTTCGGAGAGTTAAAAATGGAAATATTATGAACACTTGAATTGAAGGAACTGGAGTTTCTGTCTTCACTAAACCCGGCTCATTCTTCTTTCTTTTGCTTGTTGTTCCAAGGGGACCGTGTGGGTGTACTTGCAAGGACACTCTAACGCCGAATAAGAATTTGGTTAAAGAAGGCGAAGCTAGGAGAAAATTTTTCAATAAGGTATATATTTTATTAGGTATTCAATAGTCTTAGCTTGTATAAGAATGACAGTATAAATACTAAAAAATAATGACATGAAGTTACTATTTATAAGCATAGAGTTTGAGATAACTTTGGTACCCGACTTGATACGCCACGTGTCTTATTTTCGTCAGGCCAAGTGGTGCTTATAGTAGTGAGGTCTTCATATCCACTATCAAGTCTTTATAAATACTCCAGGGTTACCTTATTCCTTAGGGATATTAATTAGTGGGCTGTCACTTGTCCGTCTAACTAGTTCAAGTGACCTCTGGTAGTATTTTTTTTCTTTTTGTTGTTAGGGCCGATATTGCATTTTGATATATATTAGTTTGTTGAAAGAGTTATCAGTACTTGCTTCCCACCTCCATTCCACGTGCTTTATTTTCTATTAGTTAAGGTGAAATAGTTGGACTGATGGCTGCGTCATTCCAATGTTTTTCATTTGTTTTTCTCTTCTAAGTCAAAATTATGTAGTTTTTCTTTACCATGCTTTTCGTTGTTTGGTCTTGTAAGATTATAAACATAACTTTTTTCTGATGTTGAATTCACACGTTTCATCTCCAGCAGCACCTCTCCGATTCCTTAACATTTGAACGTGCTGTACTGCTGTTTGCTTTTCACTAGGTAAATAAGAACGGGTTAATTATTTTTTTGAATATGCTATAACAGTTTGTTAGTATAAAATCAATATAGATCACTTTATATGTGTTCTAAGATTAATAAAAAAATTTATAAAAATTAATTTAGGGTTTAAGAAAAAATATAATATTGAATGTAAAAGTGGGTTCAAAGAGTAAAAATTCTGATTTTTAATTATATTTTTGCATCCATAATTGTAATTTGATTTAAGGGTATTTTAATAATTAAAAATTATTTTTAAAAGTGGGTTCAATGAGTAGCTTGGTGGGTTTAAATAGCCCTACCCTTTTTAAAATTGCCCTTATTTTCTAAACCTATTACCTAGTAAATAATAAAAGCTATAAATCATATTTATTCCAACCTAAGTACGCACAAAATCAAAAGAGATTGGAAACAAGGAAAAATTACTCCAATAAACAAAGAAAACGATGTTGGGAGGATTAGCGGAAAGAATTTTCAGAAGAATTCATGGGGCTCTGCTGCAAGCATAGCAAAATTTGGTACTTCAAAAACTTTTAACTTTACCAAATAACTTATCATAACGTGAGGATTCTAGATGAAAAATTTAAGCCGGTACATCTCGAGGCCATGAAAAGGCTTTGATCTTTGAGCGAACTTTGGAAGAAGAACAACTCTTCCATGTTCAGTCTGCAGCTTCTCCTCTACCTCTTGCTCACTCTCTCGTGTTATGTTGGCCTACCTTTCCCTCTCTCTTCTATATTTCTTCTAGCACCTTCAACGATAAAAAGTCCAATGTTGTGCTCCCTCTTGGTACGCCGCTAGTGCCTACGCCTACACTTCGTATAATACGATAGCATTTTCAATGCTCACAAAGATCTAGTGAAGGACAGACATGTTATGTCATACAAGTGTTGTAATAGGCCATTTTGGCTATTGAGACTTAGCTAACTAGATGTTGGAGCCATTCAAATAAAAAAAAAATTATGAATAAGTGTATTTTGGAAAGTAAATGGAGATAATTTAAAAATAAAGACCATTGAGATAAGATGAGGAGTTCAAATATTATCATTTAAAAAAATATTACTTACTGAGTAGTTTTTATCTTATTATTACAATAAACTAAACACTAATTAGTAATTAACAATTTTGTATTAATTTATCGGCCGCGGGCCCCTTCAACCACCCTTTTCCATTAAGCTTTATCATTATGATTAACATGATGCACCACGAAGAAGCAAGTCCTTCGTTCTTCTCATCTATATGCTTCATTTAACGGGGACCCACGTTCACTATTTATAAATAAAAAAAAAAATTGGCGCAAGAAGTTAAAAACCAAACTCACTAAAAAGTAAACAACACAAAAGCGATCAAAACTGTCGCTTCCCTTCGATGCAAATATTCCCCGACCCCTAGAAAAAGACCCTAAAAACAACAAAACCACGCATCTTATCATACAACCCCCCGCAGGATAGCATTGCCTACCCGTCGTATTCACCTAGTACTTCATAAATAAGAAGTAGCCAGATCCAACTTTGATTGAAAATTTAACCATTTTCATCCATACCTCCCAAAATGAATTAAATTAAATCAAATCAAGTCCAATCAAATTAAAACAGCGCGTCAGGTTTGCTAATTTCTATTTGAATTAAGGTAATTTCTTCTGTCAAATTTATCTTTGATTTCATTCGTTTATTATTATTTTTTTTTTTGGTGCAATCATATTATTGTTATTATTTTTTGGCGTAAATTACAGTATCGACTTAATGGAGACGTCATCGTCTTTCCAGCGTTTTTGGATTTGACAAGGAATGCCGGAAGATGTGTGCTTTAAGCGAAGAGAGATCGGTAGCTGAAGCCGCAGCTTTAGTTATATTTCATTTGTTTAATCTTGATGAAATTGGCGGTAAATTATTATTTTTTTTTATGAAAGATTGACTGGTGGTAGCAGAAGTAGTGTTGATTGACTGGTGGTGGTAGAAGTAGTGTTGGTAACTGTAGAGTGCAAACATTAATATTAATAATCTTTGCGAAGAAGGCGGTTGAGCTTTTGAAGAGTGTGATTTGTTGTATATTATTTGTTTGTATACACTTTATAATTTCTTAGGGTTTATAGATGTTTGGAATGGATCATAATAAGCCGAGTGTGTTAACGGAGAAATACGAAGTAGGGAGATTATTAGGGCAAGGGGCTTTTGCTAAGGTTTATTATGCGAGGAGTATTAGGACTAATCAAAGCGTGGCCGTTAAAGTGATTGATAAAGATAAGATTATGAGGGTTGGACTTGCTGATCAGATCAAAAGAGAGATATCAGTGATGAGAATCGTTAGACATCCTAACATTGTTCAGCTTTATGAGGTGATGGCCACAAAGAGTAAGATTTTTTTTGTTATGGAGTATGCTAAGGGTGGTGAGCTTTTTAACAAAGTGGCTAAAGGGAAATTGAAGGAGGATGCTGCGAGGAGGTATTTTCAGCAGTTGATTAATGCGGTTGATTTCTGTCATAGCAGGGGTGTTTATCATCGGGATATAAAGCCGGAGAATTTGTTGTTGGATGAGAATGAGAATTTGAAGATATCTGATTTTGGATTGAGTGCTCTTGCTCAGTGCAAGCATCAAGATGGGTTACTTCACACTACTTGTGGTACTCCGGCATACGTTGCTCCTGAAGTGATTAACAGGAAAGGGTATGATGGTGAAAAGGTTGATATTTGGTCTTGTGGAGTGGTTTTGTTTGTTCTGTTGGCTGGTTATCTACCATTTCATGATTCAAATTTGATAGAGATGTATAGGAAAATTGGCAAGGCTGAATTCAAATGCCCCCACTGGTTCCCTCCTGAAGTACGGAAGTTGCTCTGCAAAATATTGGATCCAAACCCCAGTACAAGGATTTCCATGGCTAAGATTAGGGAGAGTTCTTGGTTCAGAAAAGGAATGAACCAGAAACAGAAACAAAAGGTAACTGAAAGCAAGGATAGGGCTTCCCAGGATACAGGGGCCTCTGCTCCTCAGGGGAGCATTGCTGCTGAGATAAAGCGAGAGTTAGGTCAACTCCCATACTTGAATGCTTTTGATATCATCTCCCTTTCAGCTGGATTTGACCTGTCTGGATTTTTTTATGAAAATCCTTTAATAAGAGAAGCAAGATTTACCTCCAAACAACCTGCCTCAGTTATCATCTCTAAGCTTGAAGAAATTGCTAAATCTTTGAGGCTGAAGGTGATGAAGAAGGATGAAGGTTTAATGAAATTTGAAGGATTGAAGGAAGGTAGAAAAGGACTCATGTCCATTGATGCAGAGATCTTTCAAATTACTCCTAATTTTCATCTGGTGGAGATGAAGAAATCAAATGGCGATACGTTGGAATATCAGAAGTTGTTGAAAGATGATATCCGGCCTGCTCTTCAAGATGTTGTTTGGGTTTGGCAAGGTGAACAGCAGCAGCCATTACGGCAGCAACTACAGCTGCAGCAACAACAGTATCAGCAGCCGCAGCCACAAGAATTGCAGCATCAGCAACAACCACAAGAACTGCAGCAGCAGCAATACTGACAGCAACACCTGCAGTAGTAAATTTCTTTCTGTTCTTGTTTGTAACTCCTTCCAACACCCCCCCCCCCTTGGGACTGTTGTAATTGTATCCCCATGTTAACAAATATACTGTGTTTTAGTACAGATTAATGGCTCACTTGTTTTACATATACAGTTTGAATTTTCTGAATTTCATCTGTCGTATTTTACATATACAGTTTGAATTTTCTGAATTTCATCTGTTGTATACTGCCATTTTACTTGCACATAGTGGTATCCGTCTGATTCGGTGTCTGTTTCTTCTGTTGGGAACTTAGTTTTGCTACATATCATGCAATGATTGTCTATGAATGTTTAATTTTTCTATTTTATTGTCTTCTTGTTTATTATGCATAACATTAATTCTTACTACAAAGTTTACTGACAAGCGCAAAGTTCCTGCACGGTCTCTGAAGTTGTCAATTGTTTCCTGTCTTCTACTACAGGAATTGTAATTTTCTGCATAAAACGTCCGTGCATACATTTGGCCAGCTGAAAAATCTTTGGTGAGGTAATTGTAATTGGCTTAGATCCAATCTTTAGGGTACACTGTGACACTGTGACGCAGGCCTAGATTGATGTGTGTTTCATCATACAGACATGTTATGGTCTTATTAGTCTACAGTCCAGAATGATTAATGCTCGTCTGCACTGTTAGGATGAAACTGTATTTACCTCCGTCTGATCTCGCTAATTTTGCTCTAAGTTTCTCCAAGTGATATACATACAATTCAGCTTGTTTTCTTTGGTTCATCGTTGCTGATAATATGCTTGAGGCCTGATTGAGAAAAATAACAAATACTCGGAGACCACACAGCACATACCTAACAGTAACCACACATTTAGCAGAAGATTCTCTTGATCCTGCGAAGAGGACTGGGAATTGATTGGGACCCTTATGGTATCATTTTGTCTTAAGACAAAAAGCTAGACAGCAGTGTGATAGTCATGTGATTTATCGTGGCATTTGGTCCCCATCATTGTGAGGCTAATAATATTGCCAAATGTCTTCCGCTTGCCAATGGATTATAGAGTCCTGTATATGATTTTTGTTTGGCACCCATTAATGCTTCTGGTTAACTCCGATTTTGTCACTGGGAATCTGCGTGGAGTCAGAACTTTCAAGCTGACGATTGAAAAATAAACCACCGATGTCTGGACGTGTGCATGGGTATCAAAATTCTGATTAGAACTTAAAGGCTTGTTAGAATATTATGCTGTGTATTCTAGGGTGGGAAGTTCCCTTTAGAGTGAACGAAGTAAAAGTCTCACTCTACGACGGGCCATAAATTTTTTTAAAAAATTATCACTCGTATATTTTTAAATAACACTTATATTAAATGTACTATAATATTTTAAATTTGTATCACTTATACATTCTAAGTTGATAAAATATATTCACTTATACATTTTAAGTCGATAAATATGTTTGTCATCCATTAATATGTTAGTTGTAGTTTGTAAGTGCTGGTGTCATAAGGGTAATCTGATTGTTTAATTTAGAAGAAGTTTTAATAAAAAAAGACATGTCGTCTCATTTACTTAGTAAAAAATGACATGTCGTTCAATTTATCTTATAAAAAATGACATGTAATCTCATATACCAAACGACAACATTCTACAAAAATAAAAAAAAAAGTTCTAATAATAAAAAACATGTCATTCACTTTATCTCATAAAAAAACATGTAATTCTATTTATCAAACAATGATGTCATTTAATGTGAAATAGTATCATTTCACAAGGATTAAAAAAAAAAATTTGGTCCTCCCATTTTTAACCTAATTTTTTTTTAAGATCTACCCCTCAAAGATCCAATCCAAAATTTTTAATGATATAATGTATATAATTGTTAATAATAAGTACTATTAATAATTTTTTATGGTATGATATGGATAATTTTTATACTATAATTGTTAGTAATATGTATCGTTAATAATTTATAATTTATAATTTCTTATCAAAAAAATATGTATTGTTAACAATAAAATAAAAAATGTGTATTGAAAATTTACCTTAATTTTTTGGGCAAATCTATCTTTTTACCTTAATTTGAGTTTCAAGGGCAAAATAGTCAATTTATTATAATTTTGTTAATTTTTTAACGGTAGCTAATGGTTTGGTAGATAAATTCTCAAGTGTTAAAGTATATTTATTAGTTTTATTCTTACCATATATAAAATGTACTAAAAATTTTTAGTTTAAATAATCAAAACAAAATTAAAAAAAAATAATTTACATTATTTAAAATTTTTAGTTTAAATAATCAAAACAAAATTAAAAAAAAAATAATTTACATTATTTAAAATATTAATAATAATAATAATTTTATATAATTAAAATTAATAACAAAATAAATAAGTTATTGTAAAAATATATTTTCTTATTCATTTTATAACTAAGAGTTCATATTCTTTACATAAAGGTAAAATTATAATTTGTAATAATTTACTCCTAATTCAAAATAAAGTAAACACATAATTAGTATTCTCATTGGCAATTTCCACTGTTATTTTACTGTGAATAAATACTATACTTCCACTCCACACTCTCAATTCGAAGATTCTCACTCCTTAAATTCTTACTCCAATCCGATAAGTAAACATAGCATTATTTATAATCAATATATTGCATTAAGCAACATGCCTGAGAAATATATCTTCTGGTACAAATGAGTATTTTCATGAGACAAACACTTTCTAAGAAACAAATAAAATATTTGCCGCCTTATTATTTTTCTTTGCATTTGAAGCCAGTGTGTCCAACACTGCTGTTATTGGACAAAGCGTGGAAGCTTAAGTCAAGTCAATGATGACAGGGGATAGACTGCTAACCCTTCTCTTCTTGCTGGATGACATTTCTCGGCAGTTCGGAGATGGTGTCAACAAATCGATGACCTCAACATTCGGTAAGCCAGAAGAGCACTGGACTTGTTGCTGATCCTTATTAGCAACTTCAACCGTTATAGATTGTCTTTGTGCGAATTGTTGATTTTCTTCATCATTTACAGCAGTAGCGAATTGTTCACTCCTTTGGCGACCCAATTCATTAGTCTCTTCTGCAGAAGTGCTGAAAATGACTGGAGCTGTTGTCTCCAGTGAACTGAGCAAACCAAATGGCTCTTGGCTGTTTACTTCTAGACATGACGAGTCTCTTGGCTGCTCATTTCCATATTGTTCAAATTGACCACAATGTTCATAGGCATCCTCATAAATGCTAAAACAATAATCTGATGAAAAATTAATTGTCGCATCTCTGCATGTTTCCTCTAAACTTCCACTGTTTTCACTAGCTTCATTGTAGTCCTCATCACCCAGGCTGTCTTCATCCCCTAACAAACTCTCATCTCTTTCAGTATAGCAGGGAAGTTCATCCATGGAACGTACTTGGAACTTCATGTGCTCTGGCAGGCTTGGGCAACTAGAAGAATGTTTCAAGTATTTTGTTGAAAAATAGTTCACCGTGATGTTCAAGCTGCTGACAGAAGAGGCAAATTACATATTTGACGGACCAACTATTGAGTTAAACAAAACCAAGTTAACCAAAGTGTACCTCTCCCAGTTAGGGAGGTTGAGCATCATGTATGCGAGTTTGATTTTATTGGCAACTCCAGAGAAGGATTTAAAACTAGCAGCTGCCTGCCTTACAGCCAGTGATTCCATTGGATGCTGCCAAGCCCACTCAAACTGCAAGTGTAAATCAAATTAACCCACTTCACTATATCAGCATTATTCTGCAGAACTCTGATCTAATCTAATATTTAGTGTTAAAATAAGAAAGAACTTTCTCCTCATAAACAAGCAATGAACTTCTTCTAATTATAATTGATGGATAACTTTTAAGGGGTTCAGAACATTGTATTGATTGCATATATTAAAGCAAATGAAAGATTCAATAACAGCAAAACAGCACCCTTCTTCTGCAATTAAAAAACCGTCACTTACATCACCTATCAAAGATCAAATATATAAACAACCACCTGATGAAACAGATGTTATTGCACAAAACACAATTCATCAGAATTTCCATTATGCACCACCTCTAGAATTTCTTTGACAGGGATCAGGGTTCACCAATAAAATGCCAAAGAAAGCCTAATATGATAGAGGTATGACAATTTACAAGCACGTGTATGCCTTGTTCTCTGTACCTATGTGCACAAGAACTACAGGAAACACCAAGACCAGATAAAGGGATAAAAGTCATGTATTCAGTATGGTTATCAGATTGTCATTCATTAGATATAATAGTGTATAACTAAGAGAAGGCATTAGCATTCATGTCAAGGCAATGATTCAATTGCCCAGGAAAACAAATTAACTCGTATAAACCTTGCAAATCATTCACCCAGCTATTTGAAAGTAAAATAACATGACACGAGACAAGCCATTACTCTCAATAACAAATCATCTAATAAGAAATGATTTCAAGAAGCGCCAACGCAACTTGATGGTAAAGATAGCAATAAGGTCAATGATTTTGTTGTACCTGAAGAGCTGAAACATTTGTTGGGAAACCATAAATGCATAAAACCATTTCCCAAGGGCGCCTTTTCTTCGTCCTTACTGCTCCACACCTTATTTCACCATTATGCTGCCTAATTCTACGACGCGGATTCACAGTGAATCTGCAGTGATCCAATACTAGCATTAGATAAGCATCTTAATTCCTAAAATTAGCTTTAGCTTTGAATTATCAACAGCATATGTATCAGACACAATCAATAAAAGCAGTTAATTTGTTCTAATCTTTCACGAACTCTCATTGATTAAGATAGGATAAAATCTTGCACCATAGCAAAAACTTCAAGAATCAAATCAGAGATGCAAATATATTATTAAAATACGTACCAAAAATAAAAAAAAAAGAAACCATTAATCTTGAGATAATAAAGTGATAGACAAAATATATGATCAGAACTCTAATCAGTGATTAACAAAGTAACCCAGATGATAAAAATTTGGAATTGAAGAGACAGAGAGAGAACTGAAAGCTCACCCGATATAGGTGTGGCCTTTGAAACGGGGGCATAGGGAGGTTAAAAGATAACAAGCGAAGAACCCTTTTTGTTGATCTTTGGCTTTCTGTTCTTCTTCTTCTTCTTCATAATCATCTTTAATTGGATCTAGAGTTTTTGACTTTGAAATTAGGGTTTCTGGGTCATGAACTGCTTTGCTTCCCTTTCTCTTCCGCATCTCTCTCTCTCTCTCTATCTCAGTAGCACTATTTGATCCTCGTTGTCTCTCTTGAGTGTAATTCGACCGTTGAAACTTGGCCTTTTATTCAGTCATTTCAAGTTTCAAATGTAATTTCCTTTCCTAAGAGAGAGGTGCAGATTTTCATGTGACAGTATAAAAGGGGTTTGTGAACCACACATGATAAAAAATTCAAAAAATGGTGTAGCTCATATATTAATATTGTAATGGATAAACTTCAATTCTAAATAGAATGACAATTATTAATTCACTCTCTATAAATGTGAATATTTTAATTCATCTTTTTTTTTTATGGTAAATGCAGGATTCATTATTATTATTATTTTATTTTCTCAATGATAAGGGAGAGTAAATTAAAGTTTTGATACTCTTAGGAGTAAATTGAAGTCTACTCTATTGTAAAAAGAGTAATAATAAAATCAAAACTATGTTGTACAAATAAGTGTGTATAAATTGTTATGACTTGTAGAGATTATTTGTATAAAATTATGATGGATCTACATAATTAAAAATAATAATTGTAATCACTTTTTAACCATTCTTTTCAAGCCGCACTAGTTTGTATGTACAAAACTATTTATGCCTCTATCATTATTATTGTAAGAATATCTAAACAACAAATTTTATCACATTTGGTCAGCTAATAACTATGTAAAAAGAATGGTAGTGGTTTGTTTGTAAAGTATCATTTTGTTCAAAACGCCACTACAGGAGCTTGATCAAGTTCGAATCGCAGAGAGATAGTTTGTATACAAATTAACATTACCCTTAAATTCTGCTCATCTTGGTGCCATTCTCAGATACAGTCCATTTTCCTTAATTTGAAAACATGCTAATGTTGCCGCTGCTGTTGTTGATAGGTTAAACTTTTCATGAAACACACCTGCAGCTTCATTAACTTGTAAGTGGATGCCGTCATTTCTCTTGTACACTTGATCTTGAGCACAACATTATGAGTAGATTATTTAATGTCATATAAATCCTAGATTGATATTTTCAGTCCCGTTACTTGGTCATACGTACTAGATGAATGAAACTTTCATCCCTCATAAAAATATTTTCTTTTTGACATTTAAATTTCTAATAAACATTTAACCTCATTTCTTCTCAATGTTGAAATGCGAATCGAGTTCATGCATGAACTTGTAGTAGGCCAATGCAGTCTAACATACCGTTAACAAAATTTTAACTCCAGAAGACTCCGCTCGCCGGGCGGATGGGAAAAGGGATGAAGCAACATCAGTTGTATCAGCTATAGGGAATCTGCTTCAGGCGAGGCCTATCTTCAACTTTCTTCTATTATTATACGAGCCACATAATTGAAAAAAATAACTGCTAACACTTTTCGTCAAATCTTTTATTCTCACATCGGTTTATACACGTTCTTTTGTACAAAACTATTTTTACCTATATTCTTATTGTTATTAAAATTTTTAAGGAACTCAAACACCAAAAATAAAATTACAAAGGACAAAAGTGTCATTCACAATTTAAGTTCTACCTTTTCTCATTCTTGTTCATGCTTTGTCTATATTTCTATCAGCTAGCTTCAGAAATGATGCTATGAAAAGTTTTTGGCTTTTATTTTGCTAACTATCTCCAGGCAATTCATGCTATGAGCCATGAATAACAAAAAATTTGCTCATGTGTACCAACTTCCAAACAGGCTAAAAAACATATCAGCAACCAAAAAACACATGGCGTTCAATGATATCTACACAGAAAATCTTAAGAAAGAAATCCCTATGTGAATTTACTTGGGAAAAGCTCAAGATTGTGAGAGAATCCTAATCTAATGATAAATTAGGTATAAGCAAATCCCACCTCAAACTGATCACTAGAGCAACAAAATGACAGGTAGGCAAGAAATTACTTAAACTTTCAATATATTATCACCGTATCCAGATGAAGCATGCACTAAAATACCTAGAATCATGAATTAATTCTTAAGGGGTACTTTCAATTTTGATATTGATGCTTAGCAATGATATAAAACATAAAAATGATGACCTGTTGTTGAAAAATGTCACAAAAATGTTTCACTCTCAGATTTCTGAAAGTCTATCGAATTCTAAACTGGATAAAATTAGATGCACAAAACAAGTATACTATCCTATGCAATTCACAATGTGCACTCTAGAAACACGCTGCAAATTCTTAAACAACTGAGCCTACCCAGTTGCTGTCTCATCAACGTTTTTTACTCTTATCAGCACACAGCAACCAGGAGCACAGGTGTTCCTTGCTAACAGACTGGATTAACCGATTAAGAGGGTGAAACTCAGTAATTGCAATGCTATTCCATTCATCGACTTGATAACCTAGAAAATGGACAATCTGGGCATGGAAATTACCAAAAGGGGAGTACAGTGGTCATTGTGAATCTAAGGATACCAGACAACTCAATCTTATCTTATACAAAAGAGGGAGTCAAGGCAGGGTACAAAAAACAAACTGTTCCACCTAAACCCATGAAGGAGGCATAGCAACCCAAAATGGATGAAACAACATATAGATGCTTAAATACATATAAATGCTGTTACAACTAGATACACATGAATGCAAAAGAGGATTGCCTACAACCTGCACAATAATGCAATTCCATTAATCTCCCTTAATAAATTTCACCAACATATGAGAGATTTAAAACATGTTGATAGAACTTTCAGTAAACAGCAGTGCACCTGATAGATTTTTAATTTTAAAATACAGAACATAAGGTTAAGATAAATAGCACCACCTCCTCTCTCTCCCTCCCACTCTCTCAATTTTTTCCAACTTATCTCTAGATTTCCTAAGCAATACATCTCCTCTACAAACCACTCCAAACTAGAAGCTATTCGCATCAACTCAGTTCATTAGTAATAATATTGATATCCATTAGCCAGCAAAGCCAATTATCAAACCGACATCAACTACTGTAAATAAGCATAAACAGGCACTGATATACCCACACTAGAAGGGAGATAACCTAGCGATCAACTACAGGAGTGTTAAGCAAGTTGTGAGTAAAGACACTTATACCAGAGTTACTGCAAGTCTTTTCTATGAGTGACCTAGTTATGTGATTATGTCTCATACATGTGTTAAAATCATAGATAAAAATTATGTGCTAGCAGGCAAGATGTTAAACGTTATAAATACTTAAATGTAATCATCCTAATTTATATGAGATTCAGCGCAAAAATAGACATATAAATTGTGAACCACACAAACAATAACATCATCAATTCATTCACTTTTTCGTCTTCCTTCAATGAAACTTGCAATTTTTGCTAAGGGCACCCGCATCGTGAGAACCCCCAAATCGGAAAACAAGAAATTGTACGCGGCAAATTCAGTGATACAAATATTATTTCTTATTCTTTACAACAAGAAGAACAACAACAACAAAATCAAACCCTGATCAAAGAGAACGCTTTGACGAGGGACCCAAATGCCTCCACAAATATTTACCAGTGGCCATGTCAACAAATGTCCAAAATCCCGATTCCAAAGCTAAACGAACCTGCCACGTGGCAACAGTGCAATCATTCATCAACGACCCAGAAACAAAAACCAAATAAATAAACGAAACCCCAGAAAATATCAGAAACCTTGGAGCAGGAGGATTGATTTTTGGTGGTGTCGGTGTCGTCGTCGGCGTCCAGGAGAACATCGTCGGAAAGCTGTTGCTGTGGAGATTTGAGGTTTCTGATGACGAAAAAACCGGCAAGAGTGGCGGAAAGGAAAATGAGGATCAGCCTTAACGGGCACATTTCTCTTTCTCTTTCTCTTTCATTCAATTCAAAGACTTTTCTTTGTTCAATTCAATTGAATGAATGAAAGAGGCAAGGGAGAAGAAAGAAAGAAAGTGGAGTTGAATGAAGCTTCTGCTTTTGTCAAATCCGTTTGCTAATTGCTAAATGGTAATTTGCTCACGAGGACACGTTCTTTTTATTAATTGTTATCGTTAATGGGATCTGGTGAAATCATTCGATAATTGCATTTGACCTAACTAACTAATCTCAAGGGTATTTCTGGTGTTTTCATTTTAAAATTTTGTGTTTTTGAAGTATGACATTGTCGGCGAGGAGAACTGTAGTGTAGGATATATCAGAAATGTAAATAATTAATAAATGTATTATATGTGTAATTAAATTTAATATAATTATCACTTATATAATAATTTTTTAATATATATATATATATTATTTATTTATTATATGACTACCATAATATCTTTGTATATCTTAAAATTTCTCATAAATGGTGCATATAAAAAATATGTAAGACATGTCTTGATGTATTATTTTTTGTAAAGCTCCACCTTAAAATATATATTATGATATTACAATTCTCAATATATTTTTTCTTAAACTCAGGAATATTAACTTCTTAAAAGAGGAGAAAAATTACTCATATTCTGTAAATTTATTAGGACCTACTTAAATGTATTAGAGTTGAAATACAATCTAAGTTAATCCTATATCACTACTTTATTTAGACTTGCTTCGATGTATTATAGTTGAAATCTAACAAAAAATTTCAGTTACTACCACAGGAAAAAAAAAAAATTTACTCCCGGATTGAAAAACTCAATACTCTGAGGCTTAAAAAAATGAGGCAAGTATGTACCTCCTTTTAAGTCAATGAATAGTTGACCTATAAATAAAATCATAATAATGTGTTTTGGATGGTATTCGAAGAGTGAGAGGGGAACATGAGAGATGGGTCCAGCTATTTTGCACACTTGCAAGCCACCCCAAAACTGTTCTTTGCAATCCCTATTAATTATTAAAAACTCAGGAAAAAAATATAATTATTATTTTACTCTTGGAACTCCTTCTTAATCACCCGTTCTTATTTATTTGCTAAGTTATTAAATTAGAGAACTGAACTGGCAAACATCGAGGAGTTTGTTGTTTTCTCTGTTTTTATTTTCTTGGTTTGATTATAAAAACAAAATTGAGCTGAGTATTAGCAAAATAACTATACCTTATTTTGTGATTTCATGTACATTTGGCATAATATGCAGACTTACAATGTGTTTATTAAATTATTATCTAACATTGATATAGTTCGTGTAAAAATTTCTAATAATTTTGTTGATTTGATTTGCATGAATTAAACTGAGAAGAGATTCTGTCTTTTTTTTCTTAAGAGATAAAAATAAATAGAGCGAAATTTTTCTAAATGATCAAAACTTAAAAGAGTTGTTCAATATTAGTTAAGCTTCTTTCATATTTGGCCAAGAACTCATCATTTTCAAGCTTTTAATAATAATAATAATAATAGTGTTAAATTATAGTTACTGTAACTAACAATAAACATAAGAATCACATGTGAACAATGACAAGTGATGAATCTCACGTGATTTTGTGTGTGCTGTAAGTTACTCAATAACTTTCTAATAGTAGTAATACAATTTGAGATGGATAAGTTATTTTTACTGCAGTTGTTGTGTAATCTAACTCAATATAGTTTCAGCAATTTTTCAAGCTTTTTCTTTCCAACATTAATCACTGAAACTTGAAGATTGTGGTTGGGACAGGGAAAGGGTTAGAGAGAATATGGAGACAGATAAAAGTTGAATCCTAAACCTTTATATGCATAATAAAAATTTAAAGTTGTCCATTAAATCCATTGACTGATAAAAATTGGCTAAATTAAAGCGACTCTCATTGAGAGACCCACCCCCGCAGCAAAATCAACTTAAAAACAAGTGGCCAAATTAGCAAAGCCACCAACAGATCGAATTTAGTTGATTGATTTGCTATGAAGCTCTCTTATTATCTTTGAAAATCCAAAATTTCAAAATACATAGAAAAATCTATCAAAGAAAAAGAAAGAGGGAGAGGAGCAGAAAAGTAAAAATGAAAAAAAGGGGAATGTGGAGCAGGAGAGGGATTGACAAGAAGAGGGAGAAAAAAGTTCTTAAATCTGGGTCTGTATGTTAAAATTTCACAGATTTTATTAATTTCATGAGTAATTGAGCTTGGGGGCAAGGTAGTACGACGGGCATTCGGATCGGTTTTGGTCAGTCTTAGAACTGGTTTGGATTGAATTCTGAAAACCGATCGGATTGAAATGCGGGTAGGATTTAACCCGATCCGAATGGCTTTATAATTTTCACGAACCCATCTCTCTCACTCAAAGTCTCGAAATAAAAAATTTTTAAAAAATAAGTTCTTCTTCTTCTTCGTCTCCCGCAGCTCCCTCTACCATCTTCTTCAGCTGCAGCAGCTCCCTCTACCATCGCCCTTGAAGCCACGGAGGCGGAGCAGCTGATCTCTCCACTCGTTCTTCAAGTGGCCGCCATCTTTGCGAGCCACAGTTTTAATTGTTACTTAGTCCTTTTGATTGATTGTTAAGTTAACTTTTTATGTTAATTGTTAAATATAGAATTCCGTAGATATTAATTAGCTAATTTCACGATGGGATTGTGAGAGAGAACAAAATTTCTTTGTTTGTTAGTTAATTTTTGATAGGATTCGAGGGAGAACAAATCTGTGGAGTTAGGGTCAATAACCTGAATTAAAATTGAATTTATGACATGAACCGAATTATATTCGATTTGATTTGATTTGATTCGGAATTCAGTTCAAACTCGATTGGATTAAATTCTTCAAATCAAATGGGTTGTAATTCCAACCAATACTCGATTCGAAGCCCAATTTAACCCCTCCGTATAAGGTACATAAAGTTGGGAAAAATAAAGTTTTGAAGCAAATGTGGGTGTATTGCTTTCAAATTTTTTTTCTTAAAAAAAAGAAAAAAGAAAAAAAAGAGCTTCTCTTTACAAAGAGTACTTCGAAAATGGTTTGAATTTTTTCATGGGTGTCATTTTCAAGCAACAAGAACTCACCGAACAAACTTTTATCAACGATCATTCTCCGTCTTTATTTGCATTTTTTATTTAAAAAAAAAACTAAAAAAATAGTGTTTGAAAAATAATTCCAAACACCACCATATTAAAGTCTAAATAACTTGAAAATGGTGTTAATCCAAATATACGTTAGGTATTGCATCTTTTAGTAGATGAATTATAAAGTCAAAGGGATGGAATATACACCAATTATATTCTAAAAAAAATGCTAATTATGTTCTTCCAATGTTCCAACCACTCATTTTTAATTTTATTCATATCATGGTTTTTTCATGGGCTGCTAGCTGTATGCAGACCATACGCTCACAATTCCACAAATAGAACAACTTGGTCCACACAATTAATCATTCCATCAATATTTTCAATAAAGTTCGGTGAGTTCTCGAATGATAAAAATTTTTAGAACTTACAAAATTTAAGAAATTTGCCAATTTTTTCCCCCTAGTATTTGTTTAATTTGTCAATGCTTAGCTTCTTCGAGTGAGATTTCACATTGGAAATCTTACTTTTGTTTGAGTGGGGATTACATTATTGTCATGCATTGACAAATGACTTGCATTAATAAATAGGTTAATTTTAAAATACTGTTCTCATGAATTGACAATTTTTAAATTGATCTACTTATTTTTTAAAACCTCAATTTCCCTATTGTTTTTGTTAAAACCAACAAAAATTTATCTTCTTAATGGGAAAGATTCTTCTCTTTATTTTAATGAGTGCCCCCATTTTCTCTTATTTTTTAATCAAATATAAGGAGAATTTGAAATTTTCAAAAGAGAAAAGATTTAAAAATAATCAATTCTTGAGGGAATAATTCAAAATTTACCCAGAATAACTTCACAATCACAAAATTGAAAAAAATATGCAGCCACCAGCCTCCCATCACTTCTAATTCTGCTAAGGAGTTCCAATCTTCCATGTTTAATTGTTTATATCTGCAGAGAAGAACGGTTGCTTGATTAATCAAATATGGATTAATGAATGATAATATACAGATTACACATATGAAGCTAGTAAACAACCAGCCAATTCCCTAAATTTAATCGAATACATGTCATTATAAATTTTATAATTCATTTGGTTTCAAGTCATTCCAAATACATTCAAAGAAATGGTTATTAGTTCAGGGCAAAAGTCTTTGCTTCTAGATAAACCCAAACCAGATCTCCTCCGCCCCCCTTCTCTGATTACACGGTTATAACTACACCAAAATATTAAATCCACAACTTCCATGGTAAGAGATATTCACCTTAATTAGACCTTGGCAAACCGAGCTATCTTAGAAAGCACTGTTCTTAAACTTCGAATACCAGCTCCAGATTTGGAGCTTACCATCATCTGAAGATTAATCAAAGACACAGCATTCAGGATGCTTCCTTGAATTATAAGCATTAGAGAATAATACTAAACAGTATTTAACAACGGGTTTCTTCATTCATACCACAGGTTGGACTATAGAATTATTTGCCTTCAGGCTCTGCAAGATGAAATAAAAAGAGAGAGCTATTAGTCCCAAAGGGAAGCATGCTCTATTAGAACAAAATTGTCAACCACATAAGTAAAATATCACCTCTTCAATTTGCATTGCACGGCGTGCCACATCAATTGGGAACACCGTATCTGTCTTGGTTAACACAATCTGGTATTTAGTTTGAGACCTGCAAAGTTGATAATGAATGTTATAAATATGGTCATGTGCAATACTTCTACATTATTTAGTTGCAACAAGAATTATGCACTACCACTGATGTAACAGAGCCTTGCTGCATGAATTAAGCACAAGGCTGGAAAAAGACTCCCTCACATGATTATACTATCAACCACCATAAAAGTAGAATCAATTTCATATTCTGCTTTTTGATCTACTTTTAAGAGAAGCATCATGCATGTAAAAAGTTTACACCCCCCAATTTACAAATGCTCAAAAAGTATCAATCTCCAGGATGTCAGTCCATACCTTTCCATCAGACTAATAAGTTCATGATCTCTTGGCTTCATGCCCCATTTTGTGTCAATAAGAAGACATACTCGTTTTAGATTAACTCTGGTGGAAACATACTCCTTCACCTGTAAGGTTTTTCAACAGTTTTTGGAGAAACACGTCAACTGGAATCTTTGATTCAACTCATTAGAGGATTGCAGACAGCAAAACAAAATTAGAGAGCAAGTGTATTTCATTTGCCATCAAAATCACTAACTCAATAGCCCATGCACATACCAACCGCCATATCAATTCGATATGTATTTGAGCATTTGAAGTACACCTAAAGAATAGTAAAAAGACAAAGATATTTATCTGAAAATATATTATCTAACAGAATTGTTTTGATGCTGCCCAGAACAAATGAAAGTGGGAAGCAAAGGTACTATCTAGATAACAATGAGTTCCAATTTAATCCTTCCCTATTTGTGCATGCATACAGCCTCCTCAGAGATCAACCCACAAGAAGTTGTCCAAAATAAGGAATCCTAAACTTTTGCCATCAAAATCAGTTCAATATGTATATGAGTATTTGAAAGTACTTCTAAAAGAATGGTAAAAAGACAAAGACATTTATCTGAAAATATATTATCTAACAGAATCTTTTTGATGCTGCCTAGAACAAGCGAAAGTGGAAGCGTAGGTACCACAAGACAATGAGATCCAATCTAATCCTTCCCTATTTGTGTGTGCATACAGATCGGTCCACAAGAAGTTCCATGGGGTTACCAAAACAGTGTTTACCCCGGCCCTCGCCCTTCAATGTTCAGCAACAAAAAATAGGTCCAATCTTTAAGTTATGACCATGCAAGTTCTATCTAATTCAAGCATTAACTGATAACAAGTAATTCTGTTCATTAACTGTTTCAGAAGTATAGAATTATCACATGAGTGTAAAAAAATGTAGATAAGAAAGCAGGTACAAGGCCAAAAATTTCTGTCTGAAATACTCACAAGCTCCTCCCAAGCATCCTTAACTTCCTCTTTTGCATAAGCAAAACCATATCCAGGCAAATCAACTAAGCAGAGTTTTGTTCCCAGTTTGAAAAAATTAATGGTCTGCAGAAAAATGTTGTCATTATAGAAATTTCAGCCGTTAAGTGTTGTTATTACAGAAATTCTGAAAAACAGTAAGCATTATCTGTGAGAAATGAAGCACCTGAGTGAGACCAGGTTTATCTGATGTTCGTACTACACCCCATTGTCGTGTTAGTGCATTTAGCATAGATGATTTCCCAACATTTGACCTTCCTAATATGGGAAAAGGAATTTGTCACTGCCTTATTTCTCAGAAAGGATATATACATCTAAAGCATGCGGTACTTTGTAATCTGAATCATGTTATCAATCAATTAAAATTTTCAGAGGAGTGGAGCTCATCCATCAAACAATAAACTTGAATCAAACGTCAAACAAAGTATAAAAATCCTCACACTGGACTATGCTTTTTCAGTACATCCTAGTTACATGAGGTACAATCATATAATTGTGAATTCTGTTACAGTCATTCTTAATCAATGAATATGTAAATCTACCACATGGGTCCAAAATAAATTGGAAAAGTTTGAAACTGCAAAATCTTGAATCAAAACTAACAGAACTTGGGACCTGATCTTTAAAAGAAAAAAAATTAAAATCAGGCAGGGAATGTTTAAGATTCGACCTGCAAATGCAATCTCTGGAAGATCAGGAGCTGGAAACGATGATGAAACCTTTGCAGCAGCAAAGAATTCCAATTTGTTCCTAAATACCTATAAGAAACTAGTTAGAACAAGATTGATAAAATGAAAAACCAAGCAACTTTAAGCTTGCTTTTTTGTTGACATGACTAATACTAATGAAGGGAATCACCGTAAATATAAGAAACATTCAAATAAAAACTGAAGATGCTCATCATACAGACTTACATTTTCTTCAATGCGCTCTCTTTCAGAGCTAGTTGAGAAGGGGATATTATCTAATGGGGCAGAAAGCTCAATGTTATAGCCAGCCCTCTGCAGCTCTATCGGGCGTCTTCGGCCCAACAACTGTCAGGGAAAATATCCAGAATCATAATACAGTAAATGGAATGTATGCAACAGATATCATAGTGAGCCTAAGAACCTCAAAGATTACTCATAAAAATTACATTATCTTCCACAAACGAAAGGATAGAGGGACTGGGTTGTATTGCACGGAATTGTGCATTCTTAGACATTTCAACATTCTTCTGCATATCCTTTTTCTTCTCTTTAGCATTTTCTGGAAAGCAAGCAATAAAAGTGGAAAAAGAAAGAAAAGTTCTGGTAAACAAACATAAGCAAAGAATATTGTTACAAATTGAAAACTAAATACAGAATAAAAGATTTCTGAGAAATATAATGTAATTGTTATCAAACAATCAAAAACATTCTCTATGTGATAAAAAACAAGTCACAGTAGAACAATGGCTGCAGTTGGTTTCCAAAATATATCAACACAATCCAAAGTAGAGAAGTTCAAGCCTGAACCATGCTACCATAACTGAGGTCCATGTTCTAATGCTCATAAATAACCACCTCACCACTCTCCCAATCCGAAAAAAGGGAAACTTCAGAAAATAATCAGATAATTTAGAAATAAATCAGAGGAGAACAATGGCAGGCATTGCTTGCATAGCTGAGCACAAAGACAAATCCTCTATGTCCCAACTCATTCACACGCAACATGCAGTCCGAGAACTATAAGATTCCGAAACCCACATTTCCATTTTCAAAGATTTAAGCTCAGAGACTCAAATCCAAGCTTATTGCTAGCAGTAGGTGCTGTAATGCAATATCTTAACTAAAGCATTTGTCCCTTACAAAGACAAAATAGAAACTCAAAACCATTGTTCTTAGGGACTTGAGTTTAACACCAAAAAAAAAAAAAAAAGTCCCCAAGAAATTCACCTTCTACAGCGCAGGTCGCAATAAACAACCTGCTTTTCAAATGAAAATCAACAAAAGAATCACAGATTTCTTACCTAATCCATTATGCTCCAGTGTCCATTCAGTTTCATGAAAAGGTAGGAAATAAAACATATTATAACTTTTAAACTTAAATTTTTGAATCAGGATAATCAGAATACTAAAATGTGTTTAACTTAACAAATTGACACTAATTTTCAAAAATTTTTAAAAGTTTGCAGTAGTTAGCAAAGTCCATCATCAAATTCAAGCCAAAATTGAGATAATTAAAAAAAATATCACAACCCTGTTAAAACACAGAAATCATTTGACAGTGAAAATGGGAAGATATATCCAATAGAGAAACAGAATGAGATGCAGGCATACAGACCATCAGCAATTAAGCCATCATCTAGTCGCTTATTTGAGGTATCATATGGATCTATCCGAATCACCCGCTTCTTCTTCTTCTTCTCTGGTTGATCATCGAGGGCCTGTGAATCTCCATCAAAACTCTTCTTGTAGCTAACTGCTTTTTTCAAGGAAGATTTAGATACACCTTGGAGCTTTATCTGACTTGCATTCACTTTCTTATTTGAGTCAGATTTGCTTTTGTTTACCTTCTTAGCCAATCCCTTATCCCAAATTGTACGAGATGTTCTACCACTTTCTTGCTCAACAAAGCTAAATTGTTCGAGATTTTCCACCACCCCAAAACCCTTCTTAGATACAGTCTTCTTACTGTGTGCCCCCGCATGGTCATCATATACCCTGCCAATATCATCACCGTCAGCAGCATATATTCTCTTCCTTTTCTTATCAGAATTCACGGTTTCATATCTTCTTGGCTCATAAACTTCTTCATCACTACCTTGACCTCTGAAAACTATATTATCTTTCCCATTAGATTTCAACTTCCTCTTTCCATCCATGGCGCAATGATGAGCCTTTATATTCTCTCCCTTTGAATTCTTATCCGACTTCCCAATTGAAATTTCGAGTTTTCCATGTTTTCTTCTTGAATTTAACAACTTCCTATTCCCACCATTCTCATTTTTGGACTTTCCATTCAAAATTTTGAGTCTTTTATTGAGCTTATGCCTCAATATAGCCTCAGAGGGCATTTTTCTAGCACCGTCTCAAAAACCAATTCAATAGATACAACAACTCAATACACTAACCACACTGGCGCAAAAACCTGGTACAAATATAGAGTTAAACAAAATAAAAAATTCCTTCAAGCAATAAAACAAACACATTGCAGGTCAGCTAAAAGAGTCAAAACAATTCACACTTAAAACAAATTTTCACCTAATGAAAATCAAATATGAGTGACTATAAATCAAAATTTGAAAAAAAAAAGCGCGAACTGGGAACTTTTTAAAAAATAAAACTCACTTTAAAGTAGGCGGTCCGCAGAGGCCGGCTTTAGTGAGTTGTATTGTTTTTCTGAAGGGATCAAGGGAGTTGCGGTGGCAGAGAATTAAAAACTAAATGGAGATTGCAGTTTTTACATTTGCCCCCTAAAGAAATGAGTTTTTACTAATTTTCTCCTAATACTTTCATGGTAACCAGTTACCCCCTTAACGTCAAATTACTAGGCGCCCATTTCAAACCCGCCAAGTGTGCATGCACCCAATTTTTAATATAAAATTTGTTACTAAATTCTATCAATGACAATATAACAAAATTGAATAAAATATTTTACTCACTATATTCATTTTATATGTGGGTAACAATGGTAGTGGTGGTGGAGTAAGGGGTACAGGTGTTAAGAAATATATTTTATTTTTCAATAAGGATTTTTTAGGATATTTTTCTTTTTAGGCTTTTTATTTAAGGACTAAGTAATTTTTCTTTTGGGACTTGACTTATTAAAAGAGAAATACTACTAGTATAAGAAAATAAATACTTCTTCCACAAGTAATAATCACAATTTATAAGGAGGTTAGGTTCATTTATTTGTGTAACATATCAATCGATTCTTTTCAAGTAAACAGTTTCTAGTGTGAGAGAAACAGTATGTCTATTAAGAAATTGTGTATTATTAGGGTTTTGGATGTGAGGAAAAATACTTTACTGATTATAATAATTTTTTACGTAGTGAATTTTTCTCTCATCGTCCTTAGCGGTAGTGATTTTTCTCCATTGTAGGAGTTTTTCACATAAATTCTTGTGTTGTATAATTATTTTATTCTTCATCTATTTTTTTATTTGTTATTTATTTGATATATTTTTGCATGTAAAATCTTGGTGGGATTAAAATTCCCTAAAAAGGGAGTTCCCTCTATTCCTAACCTCATTTAAAATTTGGCCCTCATTTATTAATAAATTTATGATGTGCTTACTAATTAAGAATGAAATGAGATTACTGAAATAAGAGTCATTATAGCATTTACTTACAACATTAGGTGGGGGTATGAGAATCAATTAGCAGGGGCCCACATAAATTTGTAAATGATTACTTGGGAATTAGAACTCATTTCTTGGTTTGACATTTCTATCCTTACCAAATTTTCATAATTTTTGCTTTATTCTTATTTGAGGTGGGAATTTTACCGGGCCATGTCTCATAAGGGGAGGTTATTTCTCGATTGAAATAAATTTGGGCTTGATTGAAAATTCAAGTTTAACGGTTTGCAATTCATCTAATTCTCTTGTATGTTTTGATAATAAGGTCCAAGAGCGTATTCAAGCAATGATACAATTTAAATAAGCTCCTATTACAACTTTAGCTATGGCTATTGTTTTGTTGAATAGCGGATTTAAACTTCAATAATAATAGCACCTACTGTGAATAGTGATATGGAAGTGGAGTACACTAGTGAATAATGAAGAACCGCTAGCTTAATATTAATTTTTTAGGATTGTTATAGCCTAGCAATTGTAATTAGAACAAATGTGAGAAAAAGGACCATTTATGGAAAATGAATATGAAAGTGTGTTTGGAAATTGGAAAATGCTCTTAACAATCTTTTAAGCTTTCTCTTGGATTTCTTAACTAAAAATGACGAATGCCTGGATGAATAGCGCAACTTGTTATTTATAGACTTCATTTCTTCACTTTAATTATTTGTAATGCATGCTTAACATTAATTTTAACGCTTGCTTTTGCATTAAATATCAATGCATGTTTGTCGTTAATTCAAATATATGTTTTTGCATTGAATATCAATGCATGCTTTACATTAAATATCAACAACCACTTGCCTTTTGATAGCACTTAGAGTTACACACACAATATCAAATTTTGTAAGGAATAAAAGTCATTTAGCTAGCTTTCCAATAAGCATAGGCTTGAGTAATAAATAGCATATAAGGTTTACCTTTATTATAAGTTGTAACTGGTGAGAAAGAAAATAATGCCCTAACCTTGGGAAACTTAAACAAGAGCTAAGCAGACATGGTCAGATTTAGGCCACTTTTTTTTTTTTAAGAGAGTTTTGGTCACATAATAAATTAGAGGCTCCTTCATCTCTTCATCTTCATGTGTTAACAAATCCTCCTATAGCACTATTAGTTGTTGGTAGATAGGTTTGAAGCCGCCTTTCTTTTACTAGTGCCTTTATGGTTGATAGATTCATGATAATCTGTTGGATCTTTTGGAATGTCTCTTCGTGCTCATTACTCTAATCAATACTGAGTTTTCTTTTCAAGAAGAGGTATGTAAATGGAAATCATATCTGTCAAACCGGGTATGAATCAACGAATAATTTTCCGGCCAAACTTTTCAGCTCCTTTTGATTATTTGAGTTGTAGTACAGAAATGATAATCTTGACTTTGGTTGGTCAACATTAACCTCACTCTCATATACTAAAAATCCAATAAATTTGCTAGTTGACACACCAAAGGCACACTTTTGAGGATTTATCTACAAATTATACTTAAGGCATTGACTAAATACGTTTTGGAGAGTTAATTAATGTGTGTTCCTTATAGGAGTTTTGACCACAAGATCAACATAGTCCTTTTACCTTCTTACCCATCATGTCATAGAATACTGTTGTCATGGCTCTTTAGTATATGGCTCCTGTATTTTTAAAACTAAAAGGGCATAACAAGAACTACCTATAAGTGTACGAAGAATAGTCTTTTTTGTATCTTTATTTTTTATTGTATCCACTGAATCTATCTATAAATGAAAGCAATCCATGACTGGATGTTGAATCTATTAGTATGTTCATGTTGGGAAGAGAAAACTCGTTTTTTGGGCAAGTTTTATTTTAAGTCACAAAAATCCTCAGATTTTGATTTGTCTATTTTTCTTTTTTATTGGTACGATGTTTACCAACAATGCAAAATGCTTGATTGGCTTAATGAATTCAGTTGTAATAAGTTTCTCTACCTCTTTTTTTTATTTTTTTCTTTATGTTTAGATGGAAATTTATTTTAATCTATTTTACTAGTTTACAATTTGAGTACATTGACTGTATGAGAGATTATAGATATGTCCAACCTTAGCATGTCTTTGTAACTCCTTGCAAATGCATGTCAATATTCTTTTAGTAACTAACCAACCCCTTATTCTCATTCTTGATTAAGTTGAAGCTGATTGACATGCATTTCTGAACATTTTCCTCCTTACTAAGATTTACTTTTTCGAACTCTTCATTGACAGCTCTAAAACCTTGTTGCATGCATTTAGGCGCAAGTGATACTTTCTCTTTGACTTCTTTTGATCATAACTCTTCTTCTACTTCATCGTCAGTATTTGCACACAAAAATGACAAGCTATTAATGTTGGGACCTTTCTTTAGAAAAGGACTAGGCCCCCGCACATTGTCATAAATGACACATCATTTTCTATTTAGGTAGAACTTCCTAGTATAGACTAGAATAATCTTGAGTATTTGCTTGATCTACCGGAATGAACATCTTTTAAGAAATCAAATTTGCATTTTGTTTTGACAGACCCTTGTTGGTCAAGTTTCTTGTCTTTTTTAATGTCTTTTAAAAGTTTTATCCTTTGTAGCTTAGTGGCAATTGTTCCTTCTCCTTCAGTAAATATTTTATAAAATCGAACCTTTGCCATATGACTTTGTTCATAATGGGATAAAGTAGGATTGGCAACAATGCAAATTGGTCTCATCCTAATTCTTCCTTTCATACACTGATGGTATGTGGAGGGTATCATTTTGTATTTATTTAACCAAGCCATCTAAGCAAAATGTGGTATGAAATTTCAACATTTGTGACATGAAATATGGTTGGACCTTAAATAAGATCAACCTTCAAATATAGTCGAAAGTTTCCTTCAATAAATTTAGATATATTATTAAATTTAGATATTGTAACCTTTGAGTTGTAAATGCTTTTAATAGTATTTTTGCTACTTTCAACACTGCCTTAGGGACAATATTGATAGAAGAACTAAAGCTATTCTAATTGATACTCCATTGATCTCAGCCTTTAGAAATAGTGGATGTTGGTTATTAGAATTTATTGCCTCAATATCTTCATAAAAAATGATTGTATTGGTAGACTCAAGATAAGGCCAGTTGAGTTTTGCTTTAGTTGTATAATACTTTAGTCCATACTAAGCAAAAACTTCTATTAATGCTTTAGTAGTTCTATACGTACCTTCGAGCCATATCCCATTAATCCAAAAAAGGCTTGAACTTGGGGTTGCACTAAAAAGCACATACCATAAGATTATTAACTAGTAGGATTTTACGATCTTTCAACATCTACTCCTTAGTAATATCTTTCATCACGACATATGTCGATAAACCATTATCATTTGTAATAAAATCAGCAATAGTCATCATAGCTACTTAATGACCGTGGGAAGGTAGTGGGTCACATCTACATCTTGCTTTCTTTATTGAAATTGTAACAATCCATCTGTAATCTTTTCTTTGATCATTTTGATAATATAGTGGCAATGCATTGTGGGATGGCTAAGGCTTAGATGTAGGCAACAAAGCTTTAGTTTTTTTTATTCTACTTTACTTAATGGCTTTGTAGTTTAAACGTCTAGAATAATCCACCCATGATCCAACATTCCATAACAGTATCAAATTCTTTTTTTTTTTTTGTGCATAACAACTTAAGAGATGTTTGACCTTCTTTTTTTAGTATTCTTTTCTTATATAGCAGGAAATGTCTTTTTGTTATAGTAACTTGAGGAGCCTCTCACCTTTTAATAAAATTAGGTGTTATTTTCACAGATAAAGCAATTTTGCTAGCCTTTTTTACTAGTAGACTAGAGGTTGAGATGTCATGATTCTCTAAAAAAACTCTTTAGTTGTTTATCATATTGCAAATACAAATACAGAATAATTTTCTCAAATTTGGAGTTATAGTAATCCAAAACCAAATTTATGAAATACTTAAAATAGTTCACTAAACCTTTCTTACGTTCTTGAAAAGTTGTATTCAAATCCTTTATAGTTTTTCGATCTTCAGCCTAAAAAAACTTCAAACAAAATTTAGAAACCATTTTATTGTAAGAGTGGATTAAACCAACTTCTAAACTGGTATACCACGTATAAGCACAATCAGTAAAACATTTAAATAATTCTCTTAATAGAAGCTCTGACTCAATAGTATATTGGCGAAGGGCATCAATGTAAAGATTGATGTATCCTCTATAGTTGCCTTTCTACACATCAAACAAGGTAAATTAAAGGCAACGATATCTTTAAGATAAGGCTTATACAAGTACATCCATATTTTCGGTATGGTAGTAACGGAGAATATTTAATATCTTGCATATTTTGATTTTGGCATTGTAAAAGAGTCATTACCTTTGCCAAAGTAATAGATATATCCATATTTTGTCCGCAGTTGACAAACTCTGCTTAATTTTGAAATTTGAGGATTTATGTTGAAATCTAGAGAGACATTTATAACTCGTTGAGTGAATGACTCTCTTGAAAGGATAGACACTTGTCCATGATGAGGAATCGGCTCAAATTCTCTTGGTTGGTTTTGATATAGTTGATCACAAACTTTATTTTGTTAGATGACTCAACTTAGTGTTGATCTTGTGGACTAGATTGTGGATGCCTTTGTTGCATGGCTATTTGTTACTGAGCAAACATTTCTAGTACTATTTTTCAGATATAATTCTTCATTTGATCCATAAGTTCTTTAAGATTTTCATGTTCACCAATGCTCCGGCTACAAAAGTTATGACTCTTTCTTCTACTAGAAACCATCCTCAAAATCCTAGGCAGACTCTCCAATGGAGTTGCCATGTGTTTCGGGTAGGAATTTCACCAAGCCACATGTAACAAGTACAAGCTCTTTCTCAATTGAAATAAATATGAGTTTGATTGGAAATTTAAGTTTTGTGTTTGTAATTCGCCTAATTATGCTATGTGTTCTAAAGAGTAAAGTCCAAGAGCATATTTAATGATAATATAGTCTAAATAAGCTATTGTTGCTACTTTGACTATGACTGTCGTTTTGTTGAATAATAGATTTGAAGTTAAACAATAATAACACCTGCTTTAAATAATGATGAGGGAACAGAGTATACAAGTGAATAATGAAGAACTTAAACTTAATATTAATTTTCTAAGATTGTTGTAGCCTAGCAATTTTAATGAGGACAATTGTGAGAAAGAGGAGCATTTGTGGAAGATGAATATAAAAGTGTATTTGGAACTTGGTTTTGGAAATTTAAAAATGCTCTTAACTTTCTTTTAAACTTTCTCTTGGATTTCTTAACTAAAAATGATGGATGCTTGAATGAATAGTGAGCTCATTATCTATAGATTTCATTTCTTCACTTTAAATAATTCTAATGCATACTTTTTATTGAATATTAATGCATGCTTAATATTAATTTTAATGCATACTTTTACATTAAATATCAATGCGTGCTTAATATTAATTTTAATGCATGCTTTTGCATTGAATATCAATGCATGCTTATCATTAATTCTAATGCATGCTTTTGCATTAAATATCAATGGATGCTTTACATTAAATATTAATGCATGAATTAAGATTTAGTGTTTTAAACTAAATTTATTATTATTATTATTATTATTATTATTATTATTATTATTATTATTATTATTATTATTATTATTACTCCTCTTCCTCATCTTATTTTAGAATAATTAGTTCTCCAGTATCTCATTTCATAAGGGATTCTTTTATAAGCTAAAGTCCCTTAATCAAATAAAGCTAAGGATCCAATGCGAATTGAGCTTCATTTTAATGTATTTATTCCTTTCAAATCATAACCCATAGTTCTTACCCTAGTATAATGATTTGGATTTACCATGAAATATGTACCTTATAGGTTGGACCAAATCATTGGGCATAGTATCAATTTTTAAGTAGTAACAATCCTCAATTTAAAAATTTTAAAAAAATAGATTGTCATCATCATCGCTATTGCCACTCATTATTATTGTTGATGCTGATTGCTGTTGTTACTGCGTTGTCGCTATTGCTATTGTTATATTGCTGGTTATTCTATTGTTGTTGTTGCCACTAATCGTTGCCGAGAGTCCATTTTTTTTTGTGTCCATTTATATATTGTTATATTATTACTTCTACTATTGTCATTGTTATTATTATTGAAGTAAATTTCAGATTTTCCCTCATAAACTAACTAATTTCAAATTACACCTTTTATTTTTAGAAACCTTAAGTTACCCCCACTTTTGTTCAAAAGATAAGGGAAAATCAGGGTGGGTTAATGAATTTTTTTGGGTTTTCTTAACAAATATGGGGTAAATTAAGGTCTTAAAAAATAAGATGGGAATTTGATGATAATATTGTTAGTATTAATAATAATGATTTTTTTTAATAACAATATCATGAATATTATAATAAATGATAATAATAAATTAAGGGTATTTTAGTAATTTGTCATAGTTTATTCAGATTGTAAGATAAAATAAACACATCAATCTCAATAAAAATCATGTTAATTTCAATTTTGATTCCTACAGTTTAAGAAAACAAATTATTCTAATTCTCATTGCTCATTTTGATTTAGCTCATTTTCATTCTAGCTTATTTTGATTCCAACACATAGATTATCGATTGGTAAACGCACCGTGACACAACTCAAAAGTGTTTAGTTTACTCCTAAATATAAGAATGACTAGTTATAAAATGGCTCAGTGATTCCAAGATCGATTCATAGAGAAAAGATTTAATTTATTTATTTTAATTTATCCAACAAATAAAAATAGAATTTAAATATATGCAACTTAATTTAAGTAAAACTACAAAATTAAATTAGTTAAGGTTATGAATTTACTCTTAGCTGTAAATAGAACCTAATAAATTCTTTTTATTTTTATTTTATTGCCCAAAATATTAATTACATAAATTATAATTATTTTTCCATAATTTTATTATGGATTAAGTATTTAGTGTGTCAAAATTTAACTTTTACAATTAGTCAAAATACTATTTTACCATATTTTGTAGTAAGATATAAGAATTTATTGTGCCAAACTTCTATGTTTATCTACAATAAATCAAAATTTCAAAATGTAAAATATGGATAAAATTAGATAGCAAATAATTTAGTTTATATAATTAAAAATAGAATTTGATTAAATTATTTTTTTACTAAGAGTTTCATCTTACCCACCCTAACTATTAGTATTTAGCTAAGCATAATTGAAATAAAAGTAGTAATTAAAATTAAATTATATATAATTAAAAAAATGGTATTTGAAAATAGGAAATAAAACTAAATTTATTTATGGAATTAATTTACTTAATATTATAAAGAGAGATAAGAAAAAGAATTTTTTAAGGAAAGAAGTGAAGAAAAAGGTATAGAGAGGTGTGTTCTCCATTCTCTATTTATACTAATTCATAATCAATTCATATCACACACATAAACAAAGTGAATTATCTAATAACTGTACATTTGTCTCATTAACAAAACATAAACTTAACTCAAACCACTCAAGCACATCCAACTCATTCTACTAATAATTATCACATCTATCATGGTAAGAACTTATAATTTCATAATTATCATACTTAATGTAGTAAAAACTTATAATTTAATTAAAAAAATTTGTGGATCCTCCTCAACAATGACCTAATTTCTTGGACCTCCAAAATCTAAAATTGACATCTGTACGTTTGTTTTGAGCCTCAAATTGCATGAAATTATTATTTTTACTTAATAAACACATAAAAATACACAAAATCAAATATTTAGAAATATAATTAAAAAATTCACAATATGTTACATAAATACAAATATAAATTATAATGTAAGTACAAAATAACATTTTTACTACCAGTAATCACACTGCTAGGAGGGTGAGGATGGAGAATCCTCATGTGAGAATTTGTTTAGTCATCCCACCCCATTCCCTATTTACCTATTTGATTGTGTGTGTGTGTGTGTATATATATATATATATATATATAAATTGAGTGAAATGAAAATTAAAATTACTCAAATAAAACCATTACTTACATTTTGTAAGTATTTAAATTATTAAAAATTAAAATATTAAAAATAGAAATCATCTCCAAAATATTAGAACAATATCTTGAATCACAAAAAAATATAAAAAATTTGAATAATTGTTAATTTAAAAATTATTAATATGTACATATATGGCGATTAGGGTGGTAGTGAGAGTGTGATATGGAGTATAAAACTAAACTCCACCTCATTAAGTATTTGGAGATTATTTTTTTTTTTCATTCCTTACCCATTTAGGGGGATGTCATCCCGAATGGGTTATGTTATTTCAATTTAAATTTTTACTTAAACTTTTTACCCAAAATTTGAATCATTGATATGATTCAATCGAATGATTGATGAAATAGCATCATTAAATATTATTTTGAATTTCAATATTTATAATGAGATTGCATAAAATTAATACCTCAAAATTTATGTCAAAATTAAGCTGTCTCCGACATGGATCCGATGAAATTAAAAAGTCAATATAACCTCTCCCTTTATGTCTATAATATTTTAATGATAATTACTTTAACACATTTTACTGTAGTAATAAACAGACTCTTGTTTCGTAGCGAAACAATGATACTTAGCACTCTGTTTAGTGTACATTTAAGTTGAAAGAATTGTATTAATGAGCCAGCACTCCCCTCAAGTTTGTGTAGTAATTCAATTGTCTTAATATTATTTTATTTATAATTAATCAATTACTATTAAAATAATCAGTAAATAAAAAGTTATGGCAGCAGCGGCTGTCACACATTGTCTTCACTTAGGGTTATCTAAAATCGAGTTCGAAGCGGCAAAAGAGTCATCCAACATCATTCGAATTTCAAATGATTAGCAATAGCAATGGATACTATCTACAATAGATTTATTATTATTAAATTTATATTTACATAAAATTTAAATTGTTAAATTCATCCACAATCTGTTATGGATTTTAATTTTTTTAAAAAAATTCACTTACTACAGGTTTTAACAATTATCAAACTGGCAGAAGGTATCCGGTTAATTTTTTTTTATAGATTTCCACATTTGAAATCATAAATGTTCAATATAAAAATTTACAATAATAATATAAAATTCTACATAGCATACTCAATTCTAAATTTAACTAATATAAATAAAAAATTAAAATTTTAACATCAATCCAACATAATTGTTATTTTTAAATATAACTTGTGACTTTTTTTTATAGATTTGTGTATTTTATACTTAATCTAAAGAATAATATTTTTTAAATATTAATCTAAAGAACAAAATTATAATAATAAAATAATCTATGCATTTAAGTTAAAGAAAATTCAATCAAAATTATAATAAGCATATAACTAAAGTTTTAGATTGAAATATTTCTTCAATTAAAATTAAATTAAAAAATAATTTTTGAAAAATTACGAGTTTGGCAAATATCCATACGGGTATCCATCGAATTTTTGGCTAATACTAAAACCACCCATAATTTAGTACGGATTTTAATTTATAATAATAAACCTGCTCACAACCCTTAAAATTACCGTAGCAAGCAGGTTTAGACGGATTTACAGGTACCATTATCATCTCTGCTGAAATGATCTCGATGGATAATTTTCTAATTTCGGTTGACTGCGGATTGGATCCAACTCGGATTCAAATGCGTTCAGATCAAATCATATGAGTTCCAATTTTGTTTGGATTAAGGTTAGTTTGGATATTTTCTTATTTGGACTGCACATAAATTATTCAAATCTAGATCATAAATAAGATTTGGCTAATCGAGAATTTGAGGCAAACTGGGTAGCAGGTTCTGAAAACGACAACATAAAAGTTTTAAGAACAACGCTGCAAAAGCTCACGTTAAAAATTTCAGCATTCTATCGCCGAGCCCAACTGGAAAATTACCAAAACATCTCACATAAAACAGTGAGATCTCGAGTCTTTTGTTATCTTGCGGAGGAGAGAAGAGATAGCCAGAAAGATTCAATTTGTTTATAAATCTTTTTCTGGGAAAATATAATTAAATTCAAGAGTTATAATTTCATTTGACATTGTGATAGATGATGATGCCACGGCTTCGTGTGGTGGAGAGAGAGACGGCAAGACTGGAAGCTTGGTTTCAGCGCAGCAACTTCTTGTTGCTAGTGTGTGACTGTGTTGTGATAACGAAATTAGGTTTTTCAGATTGGCCTCTGTGGTTTTCACTTATTATTATTATTATTATTATTATTATTATTATGCTTGTCAATTCGATTGGATTGTCGGATCGGATCAGATCAGATCAGATCTTACCCCTGTCTCAAGACAATCCAATCAATTGGCAAGAATCCCATCTGCTCGAATTTGGTGCTCGATCCAAATTCAATATCCAAATATTCGATTCGGATTAGATTTTTGACCAGCTCTACTCCCACCACCAACGACGGCAATGATTATTGATTATGTTTCATTATAATTTTCCAAATTCGATTTGGATTAGATTTTTGACCAGCTCTACTCGCACCACCAACGACGGCAATGATTATTGATTGTGTTTCATTATAATTTTCCAAACCCAAGACATACGCAAACTCTTTTCCCCAAATTAAAGAAATGACTTGTTCATGTAATTTATTTTTATTATTTCATATATAAGAAAATTATAGATTTTTTTCTCAAATATCAGTTTAAAATAATTACACCCAAACTTAACAAGTTATTAACATAAAATATACAAACTGACAAGTAATAAAGATTGAATTAAAAAATCTATCTAAACTTAACGAAATTAACTTAAACTTTTTAGATTTACGAAGAACACATTAATGAACAAGCAACAAAATTTTTGCTGATTTAGAATTAATTTGCTATATAAACTAAAAAATAAAGAGTTTAAAGCAAAAAATATGAAATTATAGAAAACAACTTTAAAAAGACTTATATGCGATATGAATTATGATTAAAGGAATTATTCTTCACCATTAAGTTACATGCTCAATTAGCCTGATATTTCCTTACTTAGCTACCAAGTAACACAAGCTTTTTACTTGATCAATTAATCTCTTTCTATGAAATAACCTAGAATAAGCTTTTCAGATTCAATTTAAAGAAAGCATTAAAATCAAGAAAGGTATAGGTTGAATCAAGAAACAAATACACAAGCTTGATTTATTTATCTTGAATTGTATTCCACATACAATCAAACGAAAATATCTCCTAATCTTGATTACAATCTGCCACTTAAGTTTAGTTTTTTAATAATTACAGATCAAAAATACTAAACTAGCTATCAGATCACCATCAAATTCATCTAGTTGACTAATTAAACAAACAAGATAGCAATTTTTGAGCATTAAAATTAGTAAAACATAAAATTTTCTAGGAAAAAATGAAGAAATTTTGATTCTAAAACTTTATTAATAAAAATCCATGTCTATTATTTTAAAATCAACCTAAACCAATTAAAAAATTACTCATACATGTTTGAATAATTCAATATTCTTTTTTCTTTTTGAAAGGAAAATATAACTTTCACTCATTCAACTATGTGAATAAATACAAAAGATGGGCTGGTATGTTATCCACCCATATTACAAAATCAGTGTAGTCTAAAGCTAACTTAGCAAGTGTGTGAGCAAAGCCATTTCAGGCTCTTGGTGTGTGTTGTATCTTGACATGTTTTAACCTCTTCATCATCTCTTGGACCTTAGATACAATATAAAATATCTCAGCCTTTGTGCTTTTTCTAGCTAAAACTAAATTTGCTACTTTCTGAGAATCAGTCTCAACCATCAAAGGTAAACATCTTGTGTTTTCATCTACTTCCAGCCCGAACTTGGTTGCCTCAGCTTTTACAAAATCAACTTTATCAAACCATTATATGGGCTTTATAGTTGCTGCTACGAGTTTGCCTTCTGAATTTCTGATTACAGTACCCAAACCTACTCTTTGTGTTCTATCTTTCCAGCTGCATCAACATTCACCTTAAACTAACTTGCAGTGGGACTCTTCCAATGCTTCTGGATTGCAGAATTTTGATATGATATTGCATGCATCTATGGCATTTGAATTCTTCTATAAGACTGAACAATTGCCTCAGCTTTAGCTGCTGATAATTGGGAATCTTCATTTTTGTTCTTGAAAATAAAAAGATTCTTTGAGTGCCATACACTCCAACACAATGCAACTATCAGCTCCATTTCAGTCTTACTTCGTCGTTCAACCATATCCAACAATAAGCTTAAAACATCTCTACACTTTAGAGCTTTCACTTCATCTTCAAAATATGTGAGCTTCCAAATTTTCCGCGAGGCTTTACATTCAAACAACTTGCAGAAAATAGACTCTCAATAACTCCTACATCTTTGACACCAAGGGGCTTGTAATACTCTTTTCTTCCATAAATTCTCTGCTGTGGGCAACATGTCATTTGCTACACTCAACATAAATATCTTCACTTTCTCTAGAATCTCCATCATTGAGGATATGCAGACAAGTGGCTATAACTTCTTCGCTTATTGATTTCCAATGTTTTTGGAAAAATGCTGCCGGAAGACCATCTGGGTCGGGGGCTTTAGTTGGATGCACCTAACTCAAAGCTTCTGTGATATCTGCTTCTGTCAAAGGCTGGTCCAATTTGGGAATTCATTTCTACAGACACTTTATGAGGCATGTTTCGAAGACCTATCTCTAGTTGGTGTTGAGAAGGATTTGTTGACATGAACAGATTGTGATAATATTCGTAGGACATTCTCTCAACATCCTCTGTTTCCTCAAAACCATTTATTATTTTCATCAACAATTCCACTGATCCAGTTTTTCCTTTTCCGAGCTGAAGCTTTGATATGGAAAAACTTTGTATTTTTATCCCCCTCTCGCTCAAACTGCTCAAGACCTCTATCTCCAATAGATCTCTTCATCAATAAGCAAATCATCAATTTGTCTTTCTAAGAGACTTTATCTAATCTCAACTAATATACTGATTACTGCACTTTTTGTAAGTCCTCAACTCTGCCAGCAACTTTTTCAAATTCTTTTTCCCCCTCCAAAAATTTGATAACTCTAGAGCTTTAATTTAGCCAATGAGTCCTTGGCTACCTTTTTTAAAAACAGTAACAAGGTCTTCATCTTTCCACCTTTTGTTTTCCAGCCATTCAAAATGCACTATTTCTTTACATTTCTCATAAGGACTCCATATGTCTTCATAGTGAGTTATTGTGAAAACTCTTTTACTGTACTTTCTGTTTCTGCCTTTTTCTTCTACTGATAGCAAAATTGGATTATGATCAGATGTCCATGTCTCAAGTCTCTTTGCTGTTGATTCCTGAAAAATATTTCCCCAATTCTTACAATAAAAAAACTTGTCTAATCTTTCCTCTACCAAATGAGGTCCAAATCTATTATTGGATCAAGTAAAAGGACGACCTTTGCACCCCAAATCTATCAAACCACAAAACTTTACAGCCTCTCTAAACTCATTAACAGCATACAAACTCCTGTCCTATTTTTCAGTCTTTTCATTCAGCTGTAATATCTCATTAGAGTCTCCAAAATAGAGCCACGGCAGGGAGGACAAGCTAGCCAACATTCGTAACAATGTCCATGTATGTTGTTTTTGGTTTGATTAAGGGTGTCCGTATATTCCTGTACACCTCCAATAGCTACCATTTTCAACATGAACCACTCCATCTATACGATGCTTACTATAATATTTTATGTCGATAACAACTTCCGAATTCCATAACAAAGCCAAACCACCACTCAAGCCATTTTTACTAACAGCTAAATAATTCTCAAACTATAAAGCTTTACCTTTATCCTACATTTGCCGAAATAGCTGCTTAGTTTCACAAAGAAATATAATATGTGGCCTGTGCAATTGGAGAATATTTTGAGTTTCACGGAACGCTCGGTCATTCCTCATCCCCCGAGCATTCCAGGATACAATCCTCATGGCTGTCGGCGGGGCTGGCGACCAGCCTCCGCTGTTAATTCATCTGGGTTTATGACTGTCATCTCCATGTCTCTTTTTTGTTGCATTTCTAGTTTATGCTTGCACTTTGCTTCTGGGGAGCAAATAAAGGTTTAAGGTTGACTGCCTATTCTTTTTCTTTTTGCATATGGGTAACCTAGTTAATTTCTCCATTGGGCCTTTTTAAGCTCTTAACTCCCTCAACATCAACTAGAGTTTTTTCAATTGCTCTTGCTTGTAGCTTCCATTTATTTATTTATTTTTTTGTTTTGCTTTTTATTGCTTCCGGTCCATCAACTTCCCCAATACTAATTCAACAGAAGCTTCATTTGGGATTACCTCAACTTGGGCTTGACTTTCTTGTGGGTATTGTATCCTTCTCATTTTTGTTTTGTTCAAATCCAACTCTAGCTTCCTCTCCCTTGCATTTTTGTTTCCCGCTTCACTGTTCAATTTTTTTGTTTCTATTTTTGTTTCAGAGACGGTGAGATTCACTAGCTTTTGGCTACTTTTTCCTGACAGTGTTGAAAACCCCACCTCAACACCATTTAGGCTACCCGTATCTGAATCGAATTAGTGTCAGGTTGAAACGCCTTCACTATCTTCTTCACTGATATTTTTCTCCAGTTGCAACTTCTTCACAGAGTTTTCCTGAGTTTTTTACTGGAACTGCACATTACGCCTTTGATTATCTTCATCCATCTTCCGTCATTCTTTCCCTTTGTTCAACTTGATTTTCTCTGCATTTATGATCGCTTTTAACCATGGTCCATACGCCATCTCATCTTTAGTTTAATTTTTGTATTGGCTACACTCCCTAAATTGATGCCCAACACAGCCACATACATAGCAAAAATCTGGCAGCTTTTCGTATAGGACTAGCTTAAAGATTTCTTCCTTGTTCTCTTCCTCTTTCTCAGCCTCAGTACCTTCTTTTTCCATGTCTACCATCTCTACTCCTTTTTCAACTTCTTCTGGCACTAGGCTTAAAATTTTCACCAAGGGTTTTGTTACATCAACCAAGACTCTTAGTCTTGCATACTTGCCTATGCACTCTCCTGCCGCATTAGTACCCACTTCTTCCTCCTTTCTAATTTCTTTTTCAAATTCTCTAATTGCTCCTCATTCATGCACATAATGGGAACGTTATGGATTTGAACCCAAAAAGATGCATGGGAAAAGGACTGCTTAGTTACCTCTCCGAGACTTGTTGGCTCAATCAATACCATTAAAGCTCTGTTAAAATGCCATGGACCCCCTGTTAGGATCCTTTTTCTGTCAACTTCAGTTGCAAACTCGAATATGAAATATTGTCTCCTAGCTCCTCAATTCTTACTTCTCTTGTTGTTTTTCACACCTGTGACATGGCTGACCTTAGCCCTTTTAAGTTTACTTCTCTATCCTGCAGCACCTTCCCTATTAAGTATCCAGCAACAGTCTTTTCTCCCTTCAGCTTCATATTTCCTTTGAAAGACACTTTTCCCCTTGTTTCTTCACTCAACGAAATTTCTTTACATCTTCGAATCAATTCCTCCATGTCCATTTTAATATTCAGCAACTGGAGACTTAAGATACCTCGCGACCAACTATATATTCTTCTTTATCATGGTTAACTATCACCCAGCTTTCCAAGTGACTAAGGATGAAAAGCAGATCCCTGATTTGGACTTGGGATAAAGACAACAAAATAAAATTAAAGAAAAGAAAACACCCAACTAATGTGGGTGACAACAAGAACCATGAAGTTTTACTCCCATTCTATTCTTTAGCGAAGAAAAAAGAGAGAAGCTATGCGCTAAATCAAAAACAGAGCCTAAAGCATGTTCAGGTGAATCATTCAATATTCAAATCCATTAAAGAAAACTAACAAAAGACAAGAGAAAGAAAGACCTACTTGATTAAATTAAGGTGATGTTCGTTTTTTATTTGATATCTGAATACTATTAGTATAAATCAGCAAACAGCTTTGCCATCACTTACTTCAGGTCAGGAAGGCACCTCTTGCAAGTTTGGTATTCTTCCCACAACTTGCCTTTCCTAGTTAGAAATAGAGGCCAAAGGTCACATAAACTGGTGTTTTTGCATTCAAAAGTGCCCAAGAAGAGACATATAGATAAGAAAGTTAGTGTCACACATACTTATTAATCAGTCTATCCGCTGAAAGTGAGAGAAATGAGAATGGCTCAATTAACGGGAAATTAAGAGTGGTTTCACTGTTTAAGGGATAAATAAAATTAGAGTTACTAGGTATGCAT
The DNA here is from genome assembly GCA_030449905.1 of Luvunga scandens. NCBI lineage: Eukaryota > Viridiplantae > Streptophyta > Magnoliopsida > Sapindales > Rutaceae > Luvunga > Luvunga scandens. The sequence goes on from JASUUG010000988.1 coordinate 241,785, forward strand.
ACATTTTGCTAGAATGAATAATTAGAAACAAACATCTTATCTATTGACTTGATTTCAATAAGTGTGAATAAAATGAAACAGAAGATTAGGGTCAGTTAACTACCCTTGGCAATCTGAAGGTCCAACCTAATCTATCTCAAAAACTATATCCCTTTGTGTTAACGAGCCAACTAAGAGCTATGAACCTTATTGTATATCTGTATATAAATATCTCACTCCGCTTGCACTCAATCAATCTATAGAAAAGCAATTGGTTACGTTATAATGTATGATAACTAGACTGACCCATCAAGGTAAAGTTCCTTACTACTCATTAGTTAGACCATTCTCAAAAATCAATTAGCTAGGATGTTCTCTATACGGAGTTAGCAAAAGAAAGAGTTAAAGCAAAATACTACTTCAATCCACAACCGTTTGTCCTGTTATATGATGAATCGATTCCATTCTAATAATGCCTTGAGCTGTTAACCAACCTTTTCTTTGACTCAGTTCTTAACACCCAAGAGGTCCTTATTTAACTAGCTATGTTATAAGAAAGCTATTTATGCAATAAAAGATGTCATCCTTATCAAAGAAAAAAAGGTCTTTTTTCTTTTACTCAGTGGTTGAGTGTCGATTTAGTCAAACCAAAAAGACAGAACCCCAAAGCCTTTCTCTCATAGATCAGTTGCACAATCTAGCTTGATTTTGTCCTTTTATCATCCCCTTATGTCACCCTTTAACAAAAGAGTGTGTGCTTTCCCTCTTAATGAGTAAACAAGCGTCCCTAGAAAGTGGTAAGAAAGGCATCAATAAAGAGGCCTATTCTAACATGTGGAAGAGTAGAAAAGAAAGGACGTGAGGCTGATCCAAGGAAGGAAGGAAGCATACTTAAGTTAGAACCTAGAACATAATGGTTTTTTTTTTCATCATCTTAATTGATCGTATGCTAATAGAATAACAAATTTTACAAGTCATCAATAGGATAAATTATTTCAGTTGATTTTTCTTTTTCTAAGGAAGGGATGACCTATTTACAAATCCTAGTCCTCAGGATAGATTTTACCGTATCATTTATTGGAAGTCTCAGTAAGATGAGAAATGACTATTATTATTTCTTTAATTAGTTGAAGAGAGGGAACTTACTTTGACGGAACGAAAAGAGAAGAAGGATATGAATAATAGGTGCAAAATGAGGTTCGTTAGTAGATGAAATACAATATACTACTCTTAGGATGGAAGGGGCGTACTAAGCAACGAAGACTTAGTTTCAGTTGAGATCGCTTATCGAGACATTGTCGCTACGAAAAGCTACCGGCTTAGGTCGCCTATTTAATCCTCAAATGTTAACTCTCTTCAAGCCTAAATGAGGTCTTCCCTAAGATTAGTTGAAACTTGATGCTTTAACTCCCTTACAAGCACTTTTTGCAAAGATGAAGTGCGACCCTTAGACGTGGCTTCTTGTGCCAATTACACCTTTTGTAGCACTTTTTTTCTCCTATGGTAGTTCTCTGATCTTATTTTTACTATCGATTTAATTGTTTGTGTATTAGCAGACTATATATATATGGGCTCGTGATCCATCATCATTAAAAATCAAAATATAAGGATTAGACTTGTCATTTGACTCTTAACCTTTCAAACACAAGCAATATCTATTCGAAACCCAATTACTTGTAGAAGTACATCTTGGATCTGTTGATTATGCTATAGCTAGAGTTTGACTCATGGTGACTTGGTTGAATTGGGGGAAGAATATTCTGTCTTTGCGCAAAAACTAAAATCCGCCATGTTTACTCACTTCTTATCTCAAAAGCCATTATTCGAGATCTCTTAAGTGAATTTTAAATTACTCTTTGTGCTTCTATTTCTCTTACGCTCGCTTTTGTTAATGCTACTCGTGTTAAAAGATGATTAGCTCTGAGTGATAAATAACTCCTATAATCACGAGTTGTGGCTTGTTTCTTTCGTATCTCCATAACGGCCTTATGAAAGGATTCCAATGGTTTTCAACCATAGTTAGAAAGATCCTCTTAGGTGTTAATTTGCACGAGATAATTGATTAGGCAAAGGTGATGTTAAAATAGCTAAAAATTCATACCATCTTTAATTTTTGAATTTCAATAATAATAAAAAAAATCTTAAAAAATTTCAAAACCAAAACCTAAAAAAATTAGTCAAGAAAATATCTTTTTAACTTTCATTAAAACCTTTACAAAATAAATGAACAAATAAATAAGAATAATATTATTTTCAAATAGAATATTTAGAATGATAAAATATAGAAAAAGTTGAGATGATGAGATTATTAGATAATAGATATGAACTTTGTATTTAAAAAAACTAATTTTTTTTTTAAATAAACCAATGAATATAATAATTTTCTTTGGAAAGAAGAGAGTAAGAAATTTTTTCATCTATTGATTTTTGAGATTATAAGGTCTTTAATAGTAATTAAAATTAAAAGTTAAAGATTCTAAATTTTAATGTTAAATAATTAAAGTTTTTTAGAAAATTGAAAAGGTAAATAATTTATTTTTGTCTTGAAAAGACCAATAATGATTAAATTAACTGTTAAATAATATTATTAATTATATCTCCTTAACATTAAGATTACCAAATATATATTTTTTATAAAAAAATAATTTGTAATTATAGGATGATTATCTACTACTACTGCTACTATAATTATAATATATTATGATATTTTATAATTATTACTTAATATTTAAATGGAGTAAAAAAAGAAATTTTTTATTTTGTTTAGATTCCCATTCCCTAATCTAAGACACCATTAATTTTCATTGGGTGTTGAAAGTCAAGTTTCCCATTTCTTGAACTCACAATTTTTCACCACCCAAATTTATTAATTCCAATTTAATGTCAACTAAAATATCATACATTGTTATGTTGTTGTTGTTGTTATCCAAAAAATAATAAAATAATAAAATACAACGTAAAAAATAAAATCGACCATAAGAAATGCCATTACTTTGCTACGATGATGATGATGATGATAAAACAATAATAATAATGAAAATAACTTTAATTTATTATTATTATTATTATTATTGTCATTGTTGTTGTTTTTTTTTTCACCACCACCATCATCTTTATTAGCTATCATTTTTTGAATAATAATAATAACAACAATTATTAGAGTACATAATAATAAAAATGAAAATAATTAACTAAGAGCATGTTAGTGAAATGAAGCAATCCATTCGGTATCTAAGATAAAGTGAACAAGTTAATGGAAATACAATTCATTCCGATTTTAATTCTTCTTAGCTTAAGTACATAACTTATTCTGATTTTCATTCCTCTTTCACATTTCAATTCATTTTGATTTTTGCCCATTCTAATCACTAATTGGTAAATGCACCATAAAAATATTACTTATATAAATTAATTAATTAATTTAAAATTAGTATTTTTTTTTCAAAATATTGATTGTGTTATTAAGAATTAATAGTTATTTTATTATTAAATTTATCACATATTAATATAATTTTAATATTTATAATTTACTATTTTTAATTAAATAAATAATATAATCCTAATCTAACTAAATAAACCCTAGATTTTTTCCGCATCAACACAAGCTTTGAATTTTTGCAACCTCGATGGGGAAGATCTAACATATCTCACCGCATTGCGAATACCATCTATTGATGTCTTCACCACATCCAACCCATCTTTCACAATCAAATTTATTATGTGTCCGAACATCGAACCATTTCCTATGGGATAAATTTTATTTTGTAAATAGAATTATATGGTGGGCCCACAGATAAATAATTCTAACATACTTTTACTCATCAAATATGGGATAAAATATAATTTGTTTGAAATAGCCCAATCCAAAGCCTTTTATAGCTCTACCAAGTAGGCTCTAAAATTATTTTATTGTTTTTCTGTCATTTATATAAAATTCTTAAAAAGAAAGGAGGCAAAAAGTAAAACAACATCTTAATCGAGCTCAATGGTGTTGATTTTCTCATCAAATCCAAATCTCTTTCATTATTTTTTAAAAATATTTTGCACAGAATTTGATCGAGGACCACCCATACCAAGACTCTGAAATGGAATTGTGCCACGTGATGGTTGATGAAGAAACATATTTTCCAACTTCCATTCTGCACACAAAGCCTACTATAATCAATGTATAATAAACAAAAATAAAATAATTTACAAATTTGATTGGGTAAAAGAAGATTTGATCATAATATAAATTAACAAAAATTAGGGACTAAAATGATATTTTATCTTGTTGACCTTCGGTCTGTTTGAAAATTTCTGCTCTTCCTAATAATTTTTACTTTTTTAAACAATTTAATTTGAGAGATAGACTAGATAAAACCAATAAATAAATAAACAAACGGATATGATTAAACAATATCTTTTTGTGCATGGCGGAACAAACTGTAGGAAATCAAACTAGGCACATAATCTGCTTCCTATTTGGAATCTTAGGAGATTAATTTCCTAGAATCATGGCTTATCTTCTAAAAATAGAATGTTATATATTTTGTATCATAAAGCCTCGATTATAGTCACTAATTTTTAGGAATCAATCAAGGGATTAGGATCTTGTTGTTATGTATATATATGTGTATTCAGATTTGAAAGAAATAAGAAGCTATTCTCAGATTTCATAAAACTTCATGGTATCGGAGCTCTAGGCTCAGAAACCCAAATTTTTCTCTTCTCAAATAGCTATTCTTAGTCTTCTTCTCCTATTTTCGATATCACCACTCCATGGCAGAATCCGAGCAAACATCCAGGGATTTATCTACATCAAATCCTTCTTTCAATACTCTGTTATTGCTTTTTTCTAACACCAACTTTATTAGCTATCATTTTTTGAAAATAACCTCATCCCTATCACATCTCACAAGTTGAATGGCCACAACTACCTTCAATGGTCTCAGTCAATGATGATGTTCATAAGTAGACGAAGCAAGGACGAATATCTCATTTCAATTCATTTTGGTGCAATCCTCAATTGGTAAATCCATAAAAATATTACTTATATAAATTAATTAATTGCTAATTATAAAGTTTGGATTAAGAATTAATAGTAATATTAAATAATTTTAATATTTATAATTTAGGTCATGTCTTTGTTGATTAGTTCAATGACAACCGAGATAAATTTTAGAGAGAACTTTGGGCCCACTGATAAATAATTCTAACATACTTTTACTCATCAAATATGGGAAAAGAAATCCAATCCAAAGGATAGCTACCAAGACGTGAAATATATTCCTTAAAAAGAAAGGAGTGAAAAAACAACATCTTAATCGAGCTCAAGCATCAAATCCAAATTTTTCTTGTGGAAAGTACTTTCCAGGATCTTCGTCAATGAGAAAACTGTGAAAACTGCTCTTCCTAATAATTTTTACTTTTTGTTTATTTAAATAAATAAACAACTTTTACTCGTTATTGGCGGAACAAGCGTAGAAATCAAACTAGATTTATTTGAAACACATGAATGGAAGTGTCCTGATGATCATGCATATTTTAGGACGATTGTGGAGATTAAGCGTGTCTTCAAATTCTTGATGGGGCTTGACAAATCTCTTGACGAGGTAAGGGGTCGAATTCTCGGAACCAAACTTTTGCCAAGTTTGCGAGAGGCATTCTCTGAAGTGCGCAGAGAATAAAGCAAGAAACATGTTATGCTGGGACGATCTGATTTACCTAGTGCCCCTAAGGTCTCGAGATTGTTGCGGTGAGGATAACCCCAGTTTGAGCGTAAAATAATCGGTCATGTGCTTTGTTGTTCATTGCACGAGGGAATCCACCAAGAAGAGGTCGCCCTTTGTGTGACCACTGTAAGAAGCCTGGTCATCTGAAAGAGACTTGCTGGAAACTTTATGGAAAGCCCTCTGATTGGAAGCCGAATAGAGAACGTGAGGCAAAGGGGAATGCAACCATTGCTGAGGCACCCAGATCTAACAATCCTGTTCCATTCACTAAGGAACAGTTAGAGCTTCTCTAGCAACTCATTAAAAAGGCAAACAACACACTTGGTAATGGTGGAGATAGTTCAACACATAGTGCAAGTAATCTGGCACTTCATGCATTCAAATCCCCTTCTTCATCATGGATAGTAGACTCCGGAGCATCAAACCACATGACAGGTGACAAATATCTTTTCACAACATACTCACCTTGTAATAGCACCCAAACAGTACGTATTGCCAATGGTACATGCACCAAGGTGGCTGGGATAGGAACCATTCATCTCACCAATACTCTTACTCTCTACTTTGTGTTGTTTGTGCCTGAACTTGATTGCAATCTAATATCAGTTAGTAAACTGAATCATGACCTTAACTGTGAAACTAAATTTTTTACCAAAACTTGTATTTTTCAGGACTTGAGCTTTGGGAAGACGACTGACAATGCTGAACTTCGTGAGGGCCTCTATCTACTTGATGTAAACACTCCATCATCAACTCATTCCTGAATTTATTCTGTTAGTCCTCAGAGTCTGTCAACTCATAGTCTGAAGTCAGTGAGTACTTCAAATAATGAAAGGGCGATCATGATGTGGCACTTTCGTCTAGGTCACCTAAATTTCTTGTACTTGAAACACTTGTTTCCATTATTATTCATTAATAAAAATCCCAATTTATTTCATTGTGAAGTTTGTCAACTTGCAAAGCATACTAAGAGTACCTACTTACCACGACCATGCAAACCTAGTCACCAATTCTATCTCATTCATGGTGATATTTGGGGCCCAACTCATATTCCCAATATCACAGGTGCTCGGTGGTTTTTGTTACTAGTAGATGATCATTCTAGATTATGTTGGACATTTCTCATGAAAGAAAAATCTAAAACCAAGCATTTCTTTCAATAATTTCATGCTATGGTTCAAAATCAATTCCAAGCCAACATTCAAATTTTCAGAATAGATAATGCCAGAGATTTCTTTAATTCTAGCCTTGGCCAATATCTTAAATCTCATGGTATTGTTCAACAGAGCTCTTGTGTTGACACACCACAACAAAATGGTGTAGCTGAACGTAAAAATCGCCACATACTTGAAGTTGCACGATCCTTACTTTTCCAAACAAACGTTCCTAAGAAATTCTGGGGCGAAGCTGTCCTCACTGCAACATATCTCATTAATCGAATGCCCTCTCGTGTTCTTAAGTTTTACTCACTATTAAAAACATTTCAGAATCTCTATCCCACTTCACGACTTGTGACACAAATTCCTCCTAAGCTTTTTGGCTGTACTGTTTTCGTCCATGTTCATTCTCAACATCGTGGCAAACTTGATGCTCGTGCACTTAAATGTATATTTGTTGGATATTCAGCCAATCAAAAGGGTTACAAATGTTTCTTTCATGACACTCGCAAATTCTATAACACTATGGATGTCACATTATTTGAAGAAACTCCATTCTATTCCAATGCTGCAATTCAAGGGGAGAATAACACACAAAAATTGCAAAATTAGGATGGGTCATCACTCAGTGAACCGAGTCCATCACATTCTTCTTCTACATCAAATCATTCTTCCTTCAACTCACCAAATCTGATTCCAGATTCACAAATGACACCCACAATCTCACAGAAATCACCATTGAACTCCGAATTTGAACAATCTCACATTGTCTATCCTAAACACCTTCTTCTCCCTGATGATGCAGTTAAAGTTTACACAAGAAGAAAAGAGATTGATCTGCCCATAACAAATCAGCAAAGTCAAGAGAATCTCCCTAGCCAAGTTGAATATAGAAAAATACAAGATGAGGCAAATTCCAGTCCACAGTCAGGTTCTGACCCAGGACTAGATCTTCCTATTGCACTAAGAAAAGGTGTTTGATCCTGCACTCAACATCCTCTCTATAGCTACATGTCTTATACAAATTTGTCTCCTAAGTTCCGGACATTTGTGATGTCTCTGGACAAAATCAAAATTCCCAGTTCAGTCTATGAAGCATTAAAGGTCCCTGAATGGCGCGCAGCAACATTGGAAGAATATACTGCACTTGGAAAGAATGGTACATGGGTATTGACGCAGCTACCACCAGGAAAGAAGACAGTGGGTTATAAATGGATATTTTCTGTTAAGCAGAAGGCTGATGGAAGCATAGACAGATATAAAGCTCGATTAGTGGCAAAAGTGTTCACTCAATCATATGGAATTGACTATCAGAAGACTTTTGCCCCTGTTGTCAAACTTAATACAGTTCGAGTTTTGTTATCCATTGCAGTTAATCAGGATTGGCCATTGTTTCAACTCGATGTCAAGAACGCATTCCTAAATGGGGACTTGATTGAGGGGGTCTATATGGATATACCTGCTGGTTTTGAGAACAAACATATAGAAGGGAAGGTCTGTAAACTGAGAAAGGCGTTATATGGGCTCAAACAATCACCTCGAGCATGGTTCGGGAGATTCACCAAAGTTCTCAAGCAGGATGGATACTATCAGTCTCAAGCAGATCTCACTCTATTTGTCAAACACTTCACAGATGGCAAGATCATAGCCTTGATTGTCTATGTGGACGATATAGTTCTTACCGGAAATCATGAAAGAGAAATGAGGAGACTTAAATTGTTACTATCCAAGGAATTTGAGATTAAAGACTTGGGACATTTGAAATACTTTTTGGGAATGGAAATGGCATGAAGCAGCAACCAAATTTCTGTCTCTCAACGTAAATATGTCCTGGATCTTCTACATGAAACAAGCATGAGTGGATGCAAGCCAGTTGAGACACTTATGGATCCGAATACCAAACTAATGCCTCAAACCGATGAGTTAGCAACAGATAAGGGACAATATCAACGATTAATGGGAAAGCTAATATATTTGACGCATACACGTCTAGACACAAGCTTTGCAGTTAGTGTTGTTAGTCAGTTTCTTGGGAATCCATCAGTGAATCACATGGAGGCAGTGAGTCGTATCCTGAAGTATTTGAAGAAGGATCTAGGAAAAGGTCTAATGTTCAGGAAAACCATCAATCAATCCTTGGAAGTGTACACAGATGCAGATTGGGCTGGATGTCCCAATGACCGAAAATCTACATCAGGATATTGCTCTTTTGTCTGGGGGAATCTAGTCACATGGCATAGTAAAAAGCAATCTGTTGTAGCACGTAGTAGTGCTGAGGCTGAGTTTCGAGCGCTAGCTTTGGGCCTATGTAAAGGAATTTGGCTAAATCGATTACTACGAGAACTTAAGATTGGAATTTCAGATTCCATCAAGATCATGTGTGACAACCAGTCAGCAATTGCAATGGCAAAGAATCCAGTTCACCATGATCGAACAAAGCACGTAGAGATCGACATACACTTCATTAGTGAATAGATTGAAAGCAAGACAATCTCACTCAATTATGTTCCATCACAACGACAAGCAGCAGATATTCTAACCAAGGCGTTGTTCCAACCAAATTGCACTAAGCTAGGAGGAGTGCTTGGTTTAGCAAACATATATATCGCCTAGTTTGAGGGGGAGTGTAGGAAATCAAACTAGGCACATAATCTGCTTCCTATTTGGAATCTTAGGAGATTAATTTCCTAGAATTATGGCTTATCTTCTAAAAATAGAATGTTGTATATTTTCTATCATAAAGCCTCGATTATAGTCACTAATTTTTAGGAATCAATCAAGGGATTAGGATCTTGTTGTTATGTATATATATGTGTATTCAGATTTGAAAGAAATAAGATGCTATTCTCAGATTTCATAAAGCTTCACAAACTATTATTTATATGATGATAGAAAAGTGTTTGATAAAATGCCGATGGTAGATATATAGTGGAGATCAATTATTTCTAGTTATTTTGATAATGTGAGTTTTGGGGTGCGTTTGACACAAGTATTATATTAAGTTATATTTCATTATTTTAATATAAATATATTATATTAAATTATATTACATTAATATTGTATTATAATAATATTATATAATGTTTGATGTTTTATTGTACCATATTAATTTTTTATTATACTATATTTAGTGTTGTATTATATTATATTAATATTTTGTGATTAAATTAAATTATATACTTAGAAAATAATATATATTTGTAATTAGAAAATGCTAAATATAAAAATCTTTAAATTTTAGAAAATTTACATCAATTTTCTTTTACTATAAATGTAAAAAAAATTCACAATTCTTCATAAAACCTATGTAAAAAATAAAAAATTCTAAAATTTTCGGCATCATAACTTTTATTTTTTTAGCACTCCCTAAACATAGAACTTGTGAAATAAATATTGAAACAGATAATTCAATCAAATAACCTTTGAAAACCATCATAACATAAATAAATAGTTAATCATACAAGATTCGTTCAAAAGTTATTTCATGATAATACGTATTACAATATAGTTACAAAATAATAAATTTATACAATGGTCACAAAATAATAAATTGATACAATAGTTATAACATAATAAATTAAAACAATAGTCATAACATAATCACCAGCAAGATGTATTGTTTCTAGCAATATGACTCTTGACTCCTACAAAATAAATATCATAGTAATTTTTGATACAAGAAATTGAAATATAACCAAGCCAAATTCACATAAGTAACACTAGACAAATTCCTAATAATATCTACAAACAATTAGCAGAGGTGACATATTAACAAAACTTTTCCAACAATCCTTAGCTTGTTTAAAGCTTTGCACGTGCACTGTACTCTGCATATGTTAGTTGAAGTTGTTGAACATAATAAACCAAAGTTAAATTTGGCTCTTTTGGCATTTTTAGAAAAACTCCAGCAAAGCTCAAAAGTTAAATCCCTACAATGTTTACATACTAAAGCTTAACTAGAACTTAGCATGTCGACAAGTGAATTTGCTTGTTGGTATTGGTTAGTGACTACGTGGGAGATAAAGTGGCCACACACATATGAAATGGCCTCTAAAAATTTCTTGGGGAAATATGCAAACTGTTGGTAGTTTCGAGTAGCCACAAGCCAAAGGATTTGAATACGATCTTTTGCAGGTGGGGTCTTTCTTCCAGCTATGGTTTCAATAAGAAACTCATATTGCATCTATTTTACTTATCATGATTGCTTTCCTGTCTTTCTTATGCCTTTTTGGCTAAATATCAGTTTAATAGTCTAGATGCCCTATTAATTTCTTTTCTTGGGAGGATACATGCAAGCACTAAAAAAAAAAAACCACCAGCTATATTTTGTATGAATTATGCAAGTGTATGGTTATTACTTTGTGACTTGTGAGCCTGTCAATAACATAAATTTGCTAATTACATCAACACTTAAATGCCAAATATAATTGGACAATTTTTGCCTCTAATCTGTCCAAGACGCGGGCCTTCAATTTTGCCAATAATTGTAAGTTTAGTAAACTAAATTCTCATGACATAATTAGCCCATATACAGGATTTCTTACCAGCGACCAAGTAATTTAACATTTCAAACAATAAACTTCCCAAGAGTTCTTTCTGTCCCGCAATTCCATAGCATATGCCACATCATTCCCTTGTCTATTGAAGCGTTGTGAGGGACTATTTCAGAAATTCAATGTAGGCTGTATGTGTGTTGAGCTCAACGGTTTCAAGACATGTAAATTGAATCCAAGCGAGCCAAGCTGACACAAATATTTTAGTAAGTACTGGCTATAATGGAGCCATTGCAGATTAATTCTAACTTGATAAAAAAACCAGGCCCATTACATAGAAGTTACGAGGGTACCAAATATGCACATGGGGAGCAGTTTGACATATTATATTATTTTAATATAATTATATTTATTTTGTTGTATTGTATTAATACTGAATTATAATAATATTATATATTGTTTGATGTTATATTATATTGTATTAAATTTTAATTATATTATATTTAATGCTGCACTGTATTAACTTTTTTTATGATTAATTTTCATTATATGTTTCAAACAATATCTCTTAGTACTTAGAAAAATACTAATTATAGAAGTATTAAATTTTAAATTTTTTTACATTATTTTTAGTATAAACATAAAAAAATCATAATTTTTCATTAAATATATATACGAAACTAACAAATTCTAAACTTTTCAACAACAAAATATTTTTTGTCAATATTTTTCAAATGTATACCCGAAATAGATTTTCCTAAGTTACATTTATTGTAACTTACAACCCAACCAAAACATGTAAAAATAAATAAAATGAGGTGGGTTAGGTGGGTCAATGTGTAGTTTTTACATTGTTTTAGCTTGAATGTAAGTTACAACAAATGTAACTTAGTGAGATCCGAAAAAATAAAGGTTGAAATAAATAATTTAATTAAATAATCTCTAAAAAAAATATTACGGCATAAGTAAATAATTAAAACATTTAAGATTCGTTCAAAAATCATCAAACAATGATAGTATAAAAATTACTACATACTACAACAGACTCACATATTGAAAAAATTGATATAATACTTATAACATAATCACCAATATGCCTTTGACAGTAATGAATTACAAAAAAACTAGCATATATTTTGCTTATTTTATAAAATAGATGGTAAAACAAATTATAAAAAAATAAACACAAATTTGACACGTCGCACATCACCCTTATCTATTATCTGCCTCTTCCTCCATCTCAGAACTCAATCTCCATCTCCAATTCTTCTTCGTCCTTCTTCTCTCTTCTGTTCTTCTTCCTGTGTCTTTTTTTTTTCCCGGTTATCATTTCAGAACTTTTCTTTATTTTCTGGCTTCTTTGCATCCTTTATTTATTTATTTATCTTTGTAACTACGTCACCACAGATCTGTACAGATTTATAATTCTTATTTCTTCTCCGAAATTCAACAATTCAACACCACAATCTCCACTAACGTCTTAACCATTCTCTCTCATCAACTCCTCTGCACTGCCAGATTTCATGAATGTGATTTCAATAGATTATTATTATTATTATTATTTTTTCTGGGCTTTATAGAGCCATCAACTGAAACACTTAAACTCGAATACCTAAATGGATAAATGAAATCTGCACAGGAGTCTGTTCGAATCTCGCCGCAGCACCACCGCCACACTACGCTGTTGTTCGAACTTCAAATGACGCGCCTTCGCTCCAATCAGAGATTTAGACGCTGCTGCTACACCAGTCACTTAGTGATTCACACTGCACTGACAAGGCATTTGCTATGCTTGGCTCTTGAGAAATTGAAGGAGAAGGGAGGAAAATCTGTGAGTGATAGGTGAGTGAGTTTGAGAGAAAAGTTTTATTTCAGGTTTTGAGAAGAGAAAATTTGCTTTGTGGTTACAGCTGAGATTATGTTTTGAAGAAGAAAGTATTCTCGCTCTGTTCTAATGCAATGAGGCCTAATGACGACATCCGCCACGGGTTTAATTTAGTAGAATACAAGGCTGTATTGTGGTGTAATGTTGGGTGCCAAACTCACCCATTGTATTTTACTTTATTGTAACAGGATTATATTATAATAATATTATACAACTGTATTCATTTTTAATTACATTATATTTAATGTTATATTGTCTTGTATTATTTTTTAGTGATTAATTTAAATTATTTATTTAAAAAATAATATTTATTAATACTTAAAAAAATATTAAATATAAAAATCTTAAATTTTAAAATTTAAGATTATTTGTTTTAGTATAAATATTTAAAAAAATCATAATTCTTTATAAAAATTAAAGTTTATAGCCATAAATTTTCAACAACATAACATTTATTTTCTTAACATTTTTTAAATATATAACCTGTGAAATAAAGATCAAAATAAATAATTTAATCAAATAACTTCTAAATGATATCACTAGGGGTGGGCATCAGATCGGTTCGGTTTCAAGATAAATTTTCGGTTTCGGATCGGTTCGGATTCGAAATTTAAAAAAATCTTTCGGATTTTATGAAAATAAAAATCGAGCCAAAACCGATAGGTCGGCTTCAGTTCGGTCCTGGTTTTCGGTTTTAGATCGTTTTCAGTTCTCTTAACGGTTTTATTTAAGTAATTGATTTTTCGGTTCATCTTAACGGTTTGGTTTTTTATTCGATTTTTTAGATCATTTTCTATTTCAAACTCTGTACAATAACTTCCTCATTTTCAGTACCTATATAATATATTCAGAGTATGTATAATCTATGATTTTATCAATTAATCTACAATTTCATCAATTACTACAACATCATCAAAATATACCATAATCTACTACTACCATTACCAAATCATTCATCATCATCACCAAATTAACTTAATATAATCTATAACATAAATCCATGACAACATAAAAAAAAAAAATTTCCAACAATGACACAAAACAAAATAAAAGATAGTCAAATGTCCAATAACATCTCGTCAACATCCAAAATAATATCCAGAACAATAAGAAACTTATACAATGTAAAAATTAAAAATCAACCATAAGAAATGCCATTACTTTGCTCCTCTTTCCCTCCAACTTCTTCCAATTTTAATAACTTTTAACATCCACACTTTCCAACTTAAATCTACACAAATAAAATTGAAATAAATAAAGTACTATAAATATAACTATAAAATAATATATCAAATTCATATAAATGATACCTTTTATTGAAATGATTAAAGTAAATATCACTCAATCGCCAATTGATCCTTTGCTGCTTGTGCTTGTTGTGATAGCATTGGTCTCACAAATTTTACAAAGAAATAAAATAAATATATGAAAATCATTATTTATAATATTAAATATTATAAATAAATTATCAAAAGTCAACAAAAGCATGTTATTACCTTCTTCAACAAGTTCATAAAATTCAGTTTCTTCGTCGGTTGGCTCTATTATGCAATCTCCGAAAAGAGTTGATCGAAGCCAATTTTGAGTGCAAATCAAAGACTCAACTGTTTTAGGAGTCAAAGAACTCCTAAATGGGTCGAGAATGCGACCACCAGTGCTAAATGCCGACTCTAAAGCAACGGTGGAAATTGGAATTGCCAAAACATCTTTGGCAATCTGAGACAAAATAGGATACCTATGCCAATTCAAGTTACACCAATTTAAAATATCAAAGTTGTCATTCATCATCTCTATTTTATCCAACAAGTATCTTTCAACCTCATTTTACCCACCGTATCCATCTTGTATACTTGCTTTCATCTTTTTATATTGTGCAAAAGGATCAAAAGAACTAGAGCCAGCACACTCACTAATCCAACTAGTTTGAACTATGCAACTAGTCTTAATAGCACTGTTTGGATCACCAGAATTGTAACTTTGATAAAGCTTCATCAACAACTCTTTAAGCATATTACACAACTCTTCAACCTTCTTGGTATCATACAAACTACTAAAACACCATGTAACAAAGTCCATTTTACATTGAGGATCAAGTACTGCTGCTAAAATCAACAACATGTTGACCTTTTCTAAATTATCACCCCAATATTTGGCAAACTTTGTTATCATAGGTTTGACCATGTAGCTTAACAAAATATCATCACTATCATCAAGAGACTTCAAATGAATTTGAATTTTCCACATCTCATTCAAATAATTATTCGCAGCCACAAATTTAAAACTACTAAATTTCAAGGTCACATCATAAAAGACTAATAAAAATTTGACTAACCTTCTTGCATTGTCTCAATCATCTTCCATTTGTGGCCCTACCATGTATTTTTCATTCTCGTTCTCATCCTCTCCATCAGCTCAGAACCAATTAACATAGTGCCCATCTTCGTCTTTTAATCTATCAAATGCTTTTTCAAATTTCAACTCGGATCTCAACATCAAGAATGTTGAAGTCCACATAGTCGGCACATCTAACACCATAAACCCATTATACGAGATTTTTTCCGCATCAACATAAGCTTTGAATTTTTGCAACCTCGATGGGGAAGATCTAATGTATCTCACTACATTGCGAATACCATCTATTGATGTCTTCACCATATCCAACCCATCCTTCACAATCAAATTTATTAGGTGTGCCGAACATCCACATGCATATACGAACCATTTAAAACCAACGAATCCCGACTCCAATTTCCTAACTTCTTCTTCAAATATTTGACTGCGTTTTCATTAGCACTTGCATTGTCCATGGTAATTGTGAACAAACGTTCAATACCCCAATCAATCATACACTTTCCAATGAGCTTCCCAATGACCACTCCTTTATGGTTAAAAATCAGAGCAAAACTAAGTATTCTCTTATGCAACTTCAATTTTTTATCAATAAAATGGGCTGTTATCACCATATAATTACACATTTGAATTGAAGTCCAAGTAACTGTAATGATACATACCCTTTGACGATTTACAATGAACATACTTTTTAAAATATTCTTCTCATTCTCATATAATTGAAGAATATCCCTTGTAATTGTCCTCCGCGATGACACATCAAACTTTGGACAACAAATGGCCATAAACTCCAAAAACCCCTCAGCTTCCACAAATTTAAAGAGTAACTCATCTTTAATAATCATCTTTACAAGTGCCTTTCTACAAGCTTCTTTACTAAAACCCATAGAAACAAGCTTAGCATTACCAACACCTTTTTCACGAGCTAAAGCACACTGATTTTCATCCTCTTTAGGCTTCAATTTTTTATACACAAGATATCTTTTTAACAAATGATTTCTTAAGCCAGAAGTTCCTTTAATACTTTCACATACATACTCCTTATTACAATAGTTACACTTCGCTTTTTTTCCTCCAGATAACTTTGAAAATGATTGCCAAACGTCTGATCTCAAGCGCCTGACTTTTTTTTCATTTTGAATATCCTTCTCAAAATCGTCTTTCATAATCTCCTAGACAACATTATTATTTTCTTCCATTCTATACACAAGGCCTACTATAATCAATGTATAATAAACAAAAATAAAATAATTTACAAATTTGTATATGAAAAAAAGGAAAGAATGTTGGACTAAAATGAAGAAATTTCAAAATTATAGTTACTGTTTTTAATATTATAAATTTTGGCCCAAACTGTAAATAAAATAAAATAAGTTTCTATACCATAATATAAATTAACAAAAAATTAGGAAATAAAATGATATTTTATCTTGTTGACCTTCGGTCAAGGACTAGTTTGAAATATTTGTAAACAAATTATATCATAACATAATTCCTGTATGCAAACATTTTCTAAATATTGGGTCGTTATAAAATTTTATAACGCAAAGGGAGCCAAATGATATTATCCCTTCATCATCTTCAACATTTCGTTCTTCCTTGCCCAGCTTCGCCAGCAACCCAGATTTGAAACAGAAAAATAAAAAAAATACAGTAACATACTTAGATATAGTCAAAACTAACAAAACTAACTACTAGTCTACCATTAATAATTTAAGCAAACATGAAATAAGAAAAGATTCATGAGATATTTCTAAAAAAAAAACCGAACCATTTAACAAAAAATAAACCAGGACAAGTGAAATACCTGACTTAGAGAGTGATAGAATGAATTTTAGCCGTAGGACGGCAGTAAAGAGATAGTGAACGAGCTAAAAATGGATGGGAGTTTAAATTTGTGTTGTGGGTTTTCGATTTGTTGATGAAAAATTATAAACGGCAAAAATTTCTTCCATTTTCACTTTTTCTATATATATGTTGCAGTAAAATTACAAAAATACCTAAATTTCGGTTCGGTTCAGATTTTATAATTTTTAATCCGAAAATCGAACCGAACCAGACCATTCGGTTTGGTATTTATAAATTCAAATTTTTTGTCTTAAAAAAACCGAACCGAAACCGAAAAAAACCGAACCGAATCGAATTTTTTTCGGTTTGGTTCGGTTTTGCCCACCCCTAGATATCACAACATAAGTAAATAGTTAAAACATACAAGATTAATTCAAAAGACATTTTAGGATGATAGAATAAAAGTTTATACATATTATAAGATAATCACAAAATAATAAGGTAATACAATAGTTGTAATAAAATGGACGATGTTAAATAATCTAAGTACACACATCCATATTCCAAATACAATTGCAAAATATCATTGTTAAGTGAGAAATATATTTTCCTTTATCAAACTTGATCAAGAGTTTAGGGGTTAGGTGGGCCCGTACTTATAATATAAATCAATAAAGAAGTGAATACATAAGGAGATGAACATAAACCAAAACCTCCTAAAGTAAATGTGAAAAGAAAGAATAAAAAGAGAAGAATAAAATCATTAAAAGGAAAAAAAAAAAAGCCATCAATGCTAGCATTTTACGTGAGGAACAACCTGCACATCCAAATGAAGAATATCAGATAAGCATGTAAAAAGATCTTGAGAACACAAGAAACGTTGACTAACGCAATGAGTGCAAACCCAATTAGTTAGAAAATCAGCAGCAGAAGTAGCTTCATGAAGCACATACCTAATCAAAATAGGAGAGGAAGATGTCAAAGCGCAATGGATAAGCATAATCCTAGCAAATAGGACCCCATGAATGAATCCAATAAATAATTATGGTCGAGTCTGACTCTACTTTAAGTACAGAGTAACCAAGATGAGCAGTAAGCTCTAACCCCTCACAAATAGCCATAAGCTCAATATAAAGAATTAGCTATAGCTAAGAAAAGATTCAAAAGTAGTCAAAACCACATCTCAATGATCTCAGAGAATACCACCTAAAGCAGCTATCCCAAGATTGCCTCTAGAACAACCATCTAAAGTTAACTTCGAAACCTTAGAAGGAGGCCTCATCTAAAAAACAAATCCAATTTGCCTCGTAGGTGGAGCTATGACTCGCAAACCCTCCATAATTTGAGAACCCAAAACTCCCTTTAGCTAGGAAGGCTTAAAGCCAAAAGTGGAACTAGTAAGCTTAAGATCTGATATCATTTGATAGATAACCGCATCAACAGAGAAAGATGGTGAATCAAACTTGAAAGCATTTTAAGCCTGAAGAACCAAAGTATTGAGGGTAAAGAAAGCAACATCTTTCATACCTAAAATCCATTGAAAATAAACCCAAACCTGATGAACCTATGGGCAATCAATAAATAAGTGTTGGGAAGTCTCAACAGCTTGCCACAAACACACTGAGAGACCATGTAAAAACCCTTTGAGCATAATGCATTATTAATAGCCAAAAACCCATGCAACAATTGCTGGAGAAAAAGGAAAACACGAGACGAGATATGCCGTTGCTAGATAACTAAAAAAACCTCATCCCTTGGTCTAGAACAATGCATAAGTTCCCAAGTCATCCGCAAGTGAAAAATGCCATCAAAGGCAAGATCTTATTGAATTTAATCCAACTCTCCACTATAAATAAGAACTAATAAATTTTGCTTAACAATAAGAGAGGGCAACATATTCTGGAGCTTACCCCTATCCTAGATTGTACCCTGCCAATAAAAAGAAAAAAACACCATAGAAGCCGCTATAGGATTTTATAAAAGACTAATGGACAATAGCTCAACTAATAATCATACAAAAAATTACACTCCAAATAATTAGCTAACTAACGCATATGAGGCTAGCAACACACTGAATCATGCTGAGACGTCTCCAAAGAGGAGAGGCAAGATATTTAAACTGAATCAAGCTCATATGTGTATAAGAAGCCTATAACAAACTCTGCTCCTGAAAATGCCACTAAAGCTTGAGTGCAAATTAAAAGACTAGATACTTAGCCTACCATCTTTTACCAAAAAACAAACCACCAGCTATCTATACTAGTGAATCTATCATCTCATCTCAAAATCACCCCATAAAAACTAAGAGAATAGTCTCTCTAAATGCTGAACCATAGCTATAGGAGGGCAAAGAACATGAAACAAATGAAGCAGCATAGAAGACAACACATGTCTAATTAACACCAGCTTCCAACTGAAAGATAACAATCGATTCACCCAACCTAAATCCAATCTTTGACCATTTGACCATATCATCAAAATGAGAAATCTTGAGGCACCCCTTAAGGATTGGGCTCCTAAGATAAATGAATAAAAACTGGCGTCGCTGGAAACTAGTGACAGAATGGACAATAGTATGATGCAAAGTAAAAGCGTAGCCTCTAGTGTAGAAATTGCTTTTGACCTGACTAATCAACTACCTTGAAATCGCCTCATAATGATGTAAAAAATCTATAAGCTGCTGAAGGTTGGACCGACTCCTATTTTCGAAATTAATAACATTATCTGCAAAGCTCAAATGAAAGACAATAATAAGCATAGCAGAACAATACTGCACAGAAGGATATTACGAGTATAAATGGTCTAAGGCTCGAGATAGAAACTTAGCAACAATGATAAACAAACTCGAGAAAAAAAGATTGCCTTACTTAGGACCTCCCTGAGGCTAGAAAAATCCAAAGCTAGCTCCATTCATTAGCACGGAGAACCAAGAGCCAAAGATAGCTCAACGAACCAAAGAGACCCACTGCTCTGAAAACTCAAAACACCATAGCATATGAATAATACAAGACTAAGATATTCAATCATAAGCCTTAGCCATATCAACCTTTAGCACCACATTATTCCTTCGGGTATGGTGATTGAGATCATGAACCTGCTCGTAAACTAAAAACACATTATTATGGATCACTCTACTAGGGACAAAACCATTTTAAGAAGGAGAAATAATATAAGGTAACAGAGGGGCTAATCATAACACAAACAACTTGGTTAGAACCTTGTTGCTCACATTACATAGACTAATCAGTTTAAAGTTTATCTAAGAAGTTGAGGAGGGCTTCTTAGGAAGAAGAACCAACAACGTACTTTGAAAATCTCTAAGCATAGTTGAACCTCTGAAATAATCAAGGACAACTTTTAATAAATCATTGTTAATAATATCATAATAAGACTGATAAAATCAATTGCAGAACCTATCTAGAACTTAAGCACTATCAGGATTAATAGAGAAAATTACCCGCCTAACTTCATCAATATTTAGCTCTCAACACAAATCCATATCCCGTAGTCACTAGAGAAAGTATAAAATCAAAGTTAGACTGCTGAAATTGACTAACACCATTGCTAATAACCCCTGGAAAAATCAACTACAGAAGTAGTAACGGTAGATGGCTTAACAAGATGGTTAAATCAACTATATTATATTCACAGAAACAAATTAATAAGCCATGCAACCATGCAAATATAGGTAATGACATAAATAGAAAATTATTTTTCTTATTATAAATTCAAAATACTAACCTCCATATGTGATTTTCACACTTCCTCAGTATCAACCTCTATACATTTTCTCACATCATTTCATCCAAAACTGCTAGTGTCTAACATATCAAACACCACCCCATAACTTTTCTTCCATATCTTTATCTTAGTGTCTATATGTCGGTAAGCTTTCAAACCACACCCTAGTAGTAGTTTTTCTAATTCATTTTCTATATATATGTAACTTTCAGATTTGAAGGTACCATTATTAGCTCGATTACCATTTGTAACTACTAAATCTAAAATGTTCAACATTATTTCTTCTTAAACTTTTGTCTATCTTTGTTTTAAGTCTTTCTTATTTCTAGTAGTATGACTTGAACCTCCACACTTCATGCCTATAAAATAAATATCATAATAAATTTGAAATAAGTAATTTAAATATAACACAAGTCACATAAGTAATACTTGATAATTCCTAATGACATTTATATATTAACAAAAGATTGCAGCCTTAAATACCTCCATAAGGACATCTATATATTAGCAAAATAAGAGGCTTCGATACTGTTCCAAAGACATCAACATATTAGTAAAAGTACAGCCTTAGATATTTTCCAAATGAAATTTATAAATTAACGAAAGTATAAACAAAAGTAGAGCCTTAAATAAATCCTAATTTGCAAACCAATTATTAGACATAGAAATAGCTAAATCATTCTTCAAACTCATCCATTGGTTTGAAACTTTAAGGCTATTTATGTTATCATTATCTTTTACTTCATTATTGGATATGTCAAGTAATTCATGCTCTATTGGATCCATAGACATTTCTCTTCTAATTAGATTATACAGTAAATAACACACAGTAATAATGTAAAAAAGTTTTAATTGGATAAAATGAAAGACTTCGAAGAATGGCTTATTGCATTATGAGCAATCCAAAACACCGCTCAATTGTATTTCTTACTAAAGAATGTATCAACTTAATGAACTCTTATTTATTCTTAGGAGCACAAACATCTCTCCATGCTGAGAAATCCTTCAGCATTTGTGTGTCTGACATCCATAACATAGTAGTAACCTCTATATTTCACATAAGCATTAGTTTAATTTTTAGTTTGAATATATAATTTGGTTAAATTAAATTTTTAGAATAAGTAATAATTGTAAGAACTTTTAATCTAGTCGATTTATTTAATGTATCTCAGAGCATTCTTGAGTTCAGTACAGAGCTTTCCTATCCAAACATTACAAAGATGAATTTTATATCTCGTGAACATATTTCTAAAGTAGTTGTAGCAATCTCACATATTCTTGTTTCATATCTTGACCTACCATTTTCTAGCATACAAACTTTAATATAAGTTTCATCTAATACCCCCAAGCAATTCTACATACTTAAAACAAATGAAAAATTTATTAGCATTAAACTATTACTAGCTATGGTCAAATTAAAGTAATTGATAATGTACCTTAAAGCATTTCTATCTCTCATCAGTGTAATTCTCTAGTATAGATTCTATTGCCCTTAATAAAATATCATGTAATCGTAACACTCAATTAAAGTATCTACTAACATTCTCGTCAAATCTGTAAAACCTTTAGCCAATTATGCAATTTTTGACATGATGAGACAAACTGTCAAGGAACATGCAAACTTGCTCTTTAATCATCATTGAACCATTTGACTTCAATCCACTATTCAAGCAAAGTAGCTCACTTAGTATGTTAAATATCCTTTTATCCATTCTTAATTGATTTACACGTTATATATCACTATTGCCTATAATGCTACCTAAGTATTGTAATGGAGTTCCATGGTTTTGAAATGTATGATTTTGGATCATTTTTCTTTGATTATGCTTTTGGATCAACATCATTAAAAAAAAAGAAGTATATCATAACGAACATGAACCTCAATCTTATTTGCCACATAACAAAAATTTTTTTTCTTATGTCTATATCTAAAACAACAAGTCAAGTGAACCAAAAAAAAAAAAAAAGAAGTTAATAGACCATTGATAAATTTCCATATATAAAAATCATATATGCAGGCTTTTATTTTCTTTTTTGTGTTTCTGTTTAGATAAACAATATACTTCATATAAAGGATTTGTAGAAGTTAATGATTTCACATGGTATTTAGTATATGCAGGTTACATAAAGGGCATAATGTGATGAAATTGTCGCATGGTTGATACAATATAATTACAAAATAATCGAGTCAATGCTCATGCTTTTAAAGCTATTAAGGTTATGAGAGAAGAAAATAGGTTAGATGGTTGGCAAATTAAGCTTGGATTAAACTCCACTCTGCAGTCTCGACCCTATTCTTTTCTTTATTTATTTTTTTGTTTATTTGTTTGGTTATACTATGCATCGAAATTGATCCAAGCATGATGTATACACTATGGATCTTAGTCCCAATTAATGACTTTAACAAATCATGTGAACAAAAAAAATCCCATTTTCTTCCATCTTTGTACATAAAGAAAAAATTTTCTAGGCACAAAAATCAAAGCATCACAAACACAACATAATAAACCTTATTCTAGCAGAACTAGATTGAAAATTCAATTCCAGTAATATATGTATATTATATGAATACATTTACAACCCACAGTTAAAAAACTTTTAAGCATCACCACCACCACTCACTATAAGACACTCTCTACTCACATTAATTACATTATATATGTTCGTAGGGTGATTTGTGTCTTTAATCAATGCAAATTATTTTTATTTTTTCTTTGACTATTGGTTATAAGAATAATAATAATAGTAAAGACATTCATCAACATCCAGATTCATGATGGTGAAAGTTCTTGTAATTGGTTTTTGTAATGACATGGAGTAAGAACCAAGGCAATTAATTAAAAAATGACATGTGAATCATGTTTCTAGTAGATGTTCTAGTATTTTATTAGCATGAAACTTCATAAAATGAGTGAGAATCTTTTACACTTTCATATTTTCATTAAAAGATCATTTCAAACTTATTGCAATGAAAAATGAACTAAACAAAAAGTATCACTGCATCAAAGTGGAAGTGTTGAGTACTAGAAAGTGTGTATTTATAATGGAGAAAATCATCATTTTACACTCCAAGTCTCACTAACATCCCTATTTTTATGTCTTTAAGTCCCTTGTAATTTAATTATGTATGTTTTATTTTAATTAAGTATTTTATGTATTTTAGGGGATATCATTCATGAAAAACGGACAAAGACTTTTGAACTCGGGACAATCGAAAACCTTTTAAAAAGAAAAATCAAGCACTTCACACATGATGACGGTTGATATAAAACCAAAAATATTATTCTTCATTATACGATGACGTGGCGGCATTTGATTGACGAATGAATTGTGGCGTTATTGATGACCGATGGCGTGTCACAAGCTTATGGACAAAAAATGTTGATGGAATGTTAGTGGCGGTAAAAAACATTTACGGTACATGCATATACACGAATAACACGATGATGTGTTCTATCCCAATAGGAACTTGCCACATATGCCTGATTAGCGTCAAATTGATTTAATCCGATGACCATGATTTACTCGGTGTGATCTATAAAAGGGGTTTCCCTAATTTGACACCCATCGAATCCATTTTGGACTCCTTTTCTCTAATTCCATCTCCATCTTGTATTTTCTATGTATTTTAATAAAATTCCCATTTTACCCCTAGTTAAATTAAGTGACCTTTTCTTGGGTTTTCATGCTTAATTTAAATTTACTTTTCCTTCCCCTTTAATTTATCTGGTTGTTTTGACTTTTTTCGTAGAAAGATAGTAATAATTTCATTTGGAATAACTTAGTCTCCCTAGCGCAAGGTTATTCTATTTAATGGAAGCCTTTAGCAATTCTATTAGAGTGTGGTTCATGATGAGTGGAAGTTCCCCTTCATGATTTAATTGGTACTAATAATGAACGATAATGTTAAGACAATCCAGGAGATCCAAGCATTTCATTTTAATAGTTTATTCCAATGGCGTTAAGTTAAATATTGCCTACATCATTTTTTATAAATCCAATCATCCACTAAGAAAATTAATTCTGCAACTAAAATCCACCTTCGTGGGATCGAATATTGATCTATTCTACAATTTCACTTTGCGAGTTCAATAAAATTTGCACAACAGGAAACATAGGTCGGTCAGATAGAAAACTAAAGTGTACATTCATCCTATACTTTGTCAAGCACTTCATAAAAACCAAAAATATTATTCTTCTTTAGAAGACCGAACAATGTACCTAGCATGCATATGGAAGCAACATTTTACAGGCTAGAGCTACAAACATATGCCTTGACTGTGGATGTATTTACTTTTTACAGAGACCTTTCTATGAAACTAGCAAGTGCCTTTTCTTTTTCATGTTTAAATTAGTTTAAACTGAAACCAATCACAGCTTAGTCCTGCCTTAGAATTAATGCCGAAATTGAAAGAAATTAAGGAAAGAACTAACAATAGTATTCACCATGCATATTGTATTATACTTTTGTTTATTGAATAATGAAAATTTCAACTTCTATAATTTACTTATAGCTAAGCTTTAATAAAATCTAATCATGTGACCACTCTAAAAAAAAAACTTGAACTTGCAACCTTTTACAAGGGAGAATCAATGGACACTTTAACAACACAACTAGTTTCTATCTTCAGAACATGAAGAGACCGTTTATGACTCTTTCTATGATTAAAAGCTCAAATATTTATCAACTTTTCAAAGCATTTAAAAACTTTCTAGTTAGGTAATAAAGCTATGAAAGATAATAACATTGCCACAAAAGAAGTAATCGAATTTCTATTTTCACATAAATCTAGGCTAGCTATCTCTAAATGTCAATTATTTTTAAACCTAAACAAAGAAGCAACAAAGTTCCAATCTCAAATTTTTTGAAGAGATAAAAAAATTAAACTTTAAATGCTTAATTACAGTGGCCACAAATGTTTGATTATAATCAAGAAATTTAATTAAATTGAAAGCAAATAAAATCAAACCCTAATTTAGAAATCAAACATAAATTAAAAAATTAAACCCAAATTCAAAATTAAACCTTGGGTAGTGAAAGGCAGGCACAACGGCGATATTACGAGTTAAGTGGCGATGGAGTTTATTCACATCATGGGGTGCCAATAGAGCTGGTGTCACATAAGGGGTGGGCATCACGTGATGAGGTGATGGTGGAGTTGGTGTCATGTGGCAAAGGTAAATGACGTGATGGTGGAGTGTTGTGGAGTTGGCGTTTGTTGAGCCGTTGCACAGAGAGAAGGTAGGGAGAACTTGTTGAGAGTTGGTGTTTGTTGAGCCATTACATAGAGAGAACGAAAATGAGAATTCGCTGAGCCAATTTGAGGATGACAATGGGAACGAAAGTCAATTTTTATTTTTTTGTCAAAATAGTTACAAATACACATAAACCCGACCTCTGCACAAGTTTAGTTTACATGGGTTTCACCACATTAAGATTTTGTTATGACCAAAATAAAATATCATGTGGTGTAATTACCAAACATGGTATTATAATACTTTAATGATAAGTCTACTTCCTAAATTGAGAATTAGAATCCAGAATCAAAATCATTGATAATATTCATTTCACAAAATAAAGATGAGAATCAAAATCAAAATCATGGAATCCACTATAATTTGGGAATGAGGAACAAAAGACTGATTCCCAATAAGGGTAGAAGTCAGTTTCCCATTACTAAGAGTTTCAATTCTACCTTCATTAATATTTTAATATTTCAAAAAATGCCCTCTCTTTATATGAAAAATATAAATATCAAAAAGTAAAATAAAACAGCAAATCCTTAAGCAAACTCTTGGCATCAAAGCTCTATTACAACGATGCCATCCCAGCCAAGCCTCACTGTTGCTGCCAAAATCAACCATCGTCTTTGTCATCATTGGTCCATCAGCTATAAATAGCAGATGGTTGCTGATTTCATCTCCATTTGGCCGATTTTGTTTCCATTTGTGGATGCCATTCGTCTTTACCTTATGATCTTCACTGTTCATCTTCACCACTAATCTCAAGCATCTCATCATCATCTTCACTACTATAGGTAACAATCAAGCCATTTTAATACTTAAGCTCAATTTTGCTTTCGGTTGTGAACTACTTCTTCATTCTTTTTAATATTTTTAATTTAGCAAAAATTCTTAATTTCGATAAGACTTAGAGAAGTCGCATAGGTTATATGTCTTTAATTTATTGATAGTTTGTTTCCACATTCTTTGATCGATGTATATAAGCTATAAAATCATTTCTTGAATTTTTTTTATTTCTCAGTGTTAGTGTCACTAAATTTGCACAACTATTTCATTTTTCAAATCGTTGTTTAATTTTTCAATAATTGAAATTAAATCATAGTGATTGAACTTATTTAAGCTTATATTACTGTTAGTTGGCTTCATTTTTGATCGAGTAAAAGATTTATTCAAGTTGATTAATTTTTGTTTTTTTTTTATAATTAGTGCTTTATTTGTTTAGATTTGATGTTTTTGCTATGAATATATTTAGGACAAGAAGGTTTATTTGAACCAAGTCTAAATAATAGTATAATTCCCTAAATATCGAATTAATGTGGGTGTTGAGTAATCCTCATTTTTTCTGGCAATGATTCTTTGATTACACAATGTGCTTTATTTGAGTTAAAACTATTGTTGCATCATTTTCAATAAGTTTAAAATTTTAGAATTAATTGTTATATGCTTTGAAGCCTTTCTTGGAGGTCTCATTTTTGAAATTATGGAAATGTCCATACTATATGACTCAAATTATAACCTAAGAAGAAGATCTTTGTATGCATTCTTTGAGTTGTAATCATTTGATATGACCAATTCTAAGGCCAATTTGGTAACTATTATGGATATTTCTTATGTAAATTATTTTATTCCTAAGCCTATAGGCTTTACGCTTGCAGTTGTGGGATTTACAATTTCTTCTTTTTGTCCCTCTATCTCTTATTTTACTGTCTTTTGGATGTGCTTTATTGATCATTTGTGACAATCATACTTGACTTATTCGTAATTCAACAACTACTTAGTTGTAGAGATCAGTGATTGTAGGTATTCTTACAAGGCACGATTTCATGCCAGATCATATAATGGGTTTAAATCTTTTGTTGGTAAGAAATAAGTGGTTGTTTCCCACCTTTATTTAAACTATTTTAGCAAATCTCAATCATTAATCAACTCACACCTTTGAAAATCAAAACCGATAAATAATGTCCTGTTGCACAAAGCTATTGAATCATGCAAATATTGGGGTGGTACTATGTTTTCTATAATCAATTCTATTTTGGTGAAAGGTATATATGCATTTAGTAAACTTCTTAACATAATTTTGTATTGTATGCCCTTTGTCTTTATACTGATACTCATATAATCTTATGGTGAGTTTATTTATCATTTTGGATTTATATATACATTTTATATTTGCTTATTAATATTTTTACTATAATTTATTAGCTCATTACTAATGTAGAATAGAATGGCAATAGGCTAGTTTTATGTTTTGGCAATTTTTCATTTTTGGTCCTACAGATTTTATAAAATAACAACAACAACAACAACAACAACAACAACAATAATAATAATAATAATAATTATTATTATTATTTCCGCAGCGGAAGCGTGGTGATATTATATTATTACATATTATATATTATTATTATTCTGTTGTATATGAATAATGTCTCTTGTAATTATTAGGCTATCTAATCAGTAGCAATAAACATATGCTTAAGAAAAATATAAAAAATACCTTCCCAAAAGGAAAAATAGTTTTACCGAGGAGTAAGTTTTAGAAATCGAAACGTAGAAACTTAGTTTCAACTCTGATCTTTTAGGTCCTATAACTCCCATTCCACTCACTTGTCGAAAGCGAAACACTGCTCTAAGCAAAACCCGAATAGCCAGGAGGGCGCCAAAAGGGGATTAGTAAAGAGCAAAACTAGCCTGGGTTATAGAAGAAGGAGTCTCGATGAAAGCACCGGAGACCACTGCAGATCAAGTTGAACAAAGTATAACTGTAAGAGGAAACTACGCCACCACTTCAGACACTCTGAACGCCCATATAGAAGTCAAGGAAACCCCGGATGAAACAAGATTCCTTTTGCAGTTGTAAAATCTTGGCTTCTTAGTTGTGTTCAAATCTTCTGAAGTATTGGTCTAGCCCATCAAATCTAATTCCACTGAGACCTACCTCCCAATCATCAGCAAATCAGATGTTACAAGATACATCAAGGAAGGATATAAGGGATTGCATCTAGGAGCAATCAGGATAGGATTACAACCCCTATTCCTTGCTGGGAAAAATGTTACATGTCTAATTGCGGTACTAGACACAAAATGGCAGACTTTCGAAACAGCCCTGATCACCGCCGTTGAGGTCAGATTAAACAAATGGCATATTGTCCTACAGATGGAGCCAAACTACACCCTAGATTTAATGAGACAAACTCTTCCTGAGTCTATACAAATACTGGTCTAACTCAACGGACTAGTTATGAAGCCCAACGAATCTGCACTGGCCATCCATCACTCAATGACTTTCAAGGTGCAGACACACATGTTTTCTCTATCACAGAGTGGGATACCTATTACTAGGTTCCTTGCTGGAGAAGGACGGGTAATTCAGCCCAAGGCTTATAAACAAAAGCAGCTCATATTCCCTGCTAGTTGGATCAATGAATACGAGAAGTCCAGCAGAGCGCAAGAAGTTCATGAGCAACCCAAGATTGCAACGATAACGGAGGGAAGAACATCTGTTTCTTTTCCCAAAGAAACTAAGCCCATATGCCCCTATGAAAAATGCCAGATTGCTGGGAAACAAGGAAGCTGCAGACATATGCCCCAAAGATCGATGTCTACTCGATATTACAAAAATCCCATCATGATGATCCGAACTCCTCCTACGTCAGAAGAAATCATCACTGGTGGCAGCACGGGGATGGTCTCTGCCAAATGGGTTATTCAAAAGCTTGACCTATCAGAATTTGGCCCAATTGAAAAGGCAATCAATTGGTCTAATCTTAATGCTGTGGAACAAAACAAATGTTTTGGGGATTTGTTGTAGGGAGAACAAGAGATCATAAACAGGCTTGATAACATCGAAAAGAGAATCATCAAGAAGAATAACGATTCTCGCATGCATGGCGATCCCGACTTTCGAGGAGTTGTTGAGAGAAAAGAACTGGAGAAGTGTTACCCCACAGCATTTTGGGGAACTGACAAACCAACCAGGCCTTGGCATATCTGGGAAGAAAGTGCTTCTCGTAACTGAGAGAAGGCTTTCTGGAGAAGTTACTCTCCTCCCCCACCAGTAACTGATCTAATAATTCCTACTGGTTGGGATGATGTTGATGATGATAATACTTGATGAAAATCCTTGATAGTATTATAAGCCTCTGCCTATATACATGCAAGCTCCTCCTCCCATGGATCTATTCCTTGACCCACTTTCAATGAGAACACATTGGAACTGAGGAGCTCGCTGGCGAAAAGAGGAGGGGAGACACAGATCCAGGTACAACATTGTACATGAGGAAAGGTTACTTGGAATATTGATGAAAGGAAGCCAAAAGACAGGATTCTTATCCTGGAAGAGATGATCTCTTGGTATGAAGGAAAACTACAGAGGGCTCCACACTTAACCCCTCGAGCTTGTATGGCACGGCTTTTAGCCGGATTTACTGGTTCTCTCCGAAAATGGTGGACGGGTCTCCTTACAGAAGAACAACGTGAGACTATTCTAGCTAATTAGACTCCCTGCAAGAATATGTTGGACTATCTGTGTGGTGCATTTTTTTGTCCCATTGAAAATGACGAAGAATTGGCTGAGCGCCAGTTCCTGAAGAACAAATGCTGTGATATGAGCAAATTAGAAGAATACTTTCTTGAGCAAGAAAGATTGTATTACATATTCCAGCAGCATACAGACACCATACATCATACTTTTGTGCTCAATATGCCATATCCTGTGGCTGATCTTATGGAACAAAAATTTCTTGCCAATCCTACTTGGCAATGGAAAAATTACAGTCTGGCCCATCTTTACCAAATGGCACAAGAAGTGATTAGCAAGCATTGTTTGGCACAAGAAATGAGAAAGCAACTAAAAAGTTCTGAGTGAACTACTTTAGAACAATACTGTGATCATCAGCCCCAAATGTTCGGATGTTCCAACAAGTCTTGCCACTGCTCTAATCACAAGTCCAAAAAGAATCACTTCCATAAGAAAAAGAAAAAAGCATGGAAGCCTTACAAAGGCAAGCGATATAAGTATGTGAAGAAAAGACGACAAGGAAAAGAAACCGCCCGATGTTTTATTTGCGGCAATAAAGGACACTATGCTAAGGATTGCAAGCGAAAGTATAAAGCACCTGTTAAGCTACTAGAGCTGATTGAGGATCAAGAGTTTGATGATAGATGGTACGAGTGGAGTACAAAGCCCGAAGGAGCTATCATGGCCTTTGCTCAAGATAATGATACGTCCACAGACTCCAGCTCATCTGATCTGATGATAGTGATTTTGATTCCATCAGTGGCCCCGTGGCTACATTTCAGACTACACCAACTACACCTATTACGGTTTTACAGCCTCCGGCTCCTATCATGAGAGTCCAAGAAATTCCGCCATTCCGTCCTTATATCAAGGCTATTGTGAAAGCCTCTGAACAACATCAATATGTTGTCCGTGCTTTGATTGATACTCGTGCTGTTACCTCCCTGATTGGCGAAGGTTGTTATCCACCAAGTTTTGTCCTCCCCACTCGGGTTACTTTCACCTCCGTCAACTCCAAATCTTTCCATATTAATTCTATTACCAAACCCTTAACCATTATTCCCTTCAACGTACGCCATCCCTTTTTTGTCTATCCTGAGGCACAGGAAGACACATTCTTCAGTCGATTTTTTGGAACGAAGGATTCCAGTACACTCTTACGGATCCTTTACAGCATACCCATTCTTTTTTACTTCCTTGGATTTCCTCCGCCTCGGGGAGGGGTGATACTAGCTTTTGGTCCAAATCAATTCGGAAGTTGAAGCCCCAAAGAGTCCTTGAATCTTTGTCAAGGCATTCGCTCACTCCCCGCACAAAGCATCTACCCACCTTCAAAGCGAGAGGTCTTAGCAGTTCTTAAAAGAGTAAAGAAATTCCAGTTCTTCCTTGCTCTCTCCCCATTCATAATCGAAACAGATTACAAGTATCTGAGTGGATTATTAATAAGGAAGGAAGGAGAAATACCTGACCCTCAAATTGCAAGGTGGGCAGAATCGTTATCCTGGTTTAAATTCCAGATCAAGCATATCAAAGGAGAAACCAACATGATTATCTCTCCGCACTAATCGATGGAGAGATCCTTTTTTCTAAAGGATATGTCTACTTTCATTGTCTGGCTACCTCCTGAAATCCAAGAAACAATTTTCAAAAGGGTAATTGATTTCAGGGTAGGACGACATGATGAAGAGCTGCAATATCGAATGTGGAACCTTATGGCTGCACAGGAATTCAGGCGATTGGCAGACAATGCCAAAGCCTTTTCTTGCCTCATCCTAATGAAGACCAAATACATGAAACTATTTTCAAATTCTGCTGCCAGTTCATATACACTGTGGATGAAAACACTAACTTCGGACACTACACACTCTGTGAGTGTACCCCACAGGCATGTTATATCTTTTGGTACTGGCTGAACCTTTTTCCTGTAGCTATACTCTTTGAACCAAACCTCATCCACACAAGCTGCCGTTACTATTGTCGAAGATGGTTTGATCGAATGTTTGCTCCTATCTTTAGTGATCCCCTCACCCTCACCCTCATCAATGGATATCAAATCCGTGAAAACGTTATTGTTATTATCAGGCTTGCAGATATATGGGGAAGAACTATACCTCCTATAGTGAAGGTGGTAGAACACCACCATAACTTTTTTAGAGATAATTCTATGTGGGAGACTTGCCTTTCTGCCCGACAGATGCTCGACGAAATCTATGATGTTGATCATTGCTATAATACTCATAATCCAATTTCCCCTCAGGTCATGACTACACCTAATGTCCATTTTCGGGAAAACCTGAGGCAAAAGCGACTTGAAGATGATGATGAGGGCACCATAGAATTGATAGATCAATACCATGAATATATGAGGCACACAAGAGTACATTCTGGCCTTCCATTGGACCTTGAGAATTTTGTTCCAATGGATTACCAGTTCCAGCCAGTGGCGAATTGGGATGATGAACAATGGGAAGATATTAACCAAAATTGGGAACACCCTGAAGAACCCCCATAGGATGAAGCAGAAGAAGATGAACCATCTGAGGAATCAAACATCACCGATTATTTTGATGCTATTCCGGATACTCTTCCTCCGCCAGCACCAACAGGTTGGGTCATGAATGTCCCATCTCCTCCAAGCTCGGATGATGCAGAAGTCTAGTGGACCCAGCGGTAACAATGGCGATATTATGACACGTGGCAGGCTAGGAGCCACGTATTATATATGTGTGTACAATTTGGATACGATTGTATATGAAATCGATTGCAGGACAAAATTTGGCCAGAATAACTTTTTATCTCTTGTAATAATATTTCCTAGAGGCTATAAATAGAGCCTCCTAGTTTGTATCTAATCAGAGTGAAAGGAGTAATAAACATATGCTTAAGAAGAATATAAAATGCCAAAAGACAGGATTCTTATCCTAGAAGAGATGATCTCTTAGTATGAAGGAGAACTACAGAGGGCTCCACACTTAACCCCTCGAGCCTGTACGGCACGGCATTATTATTATTATTATTATTATTATTATTATTATTATTATTATTATTATTATTATTATTATTATTATTATTATTATTACTATTACTACTACTACAAAAATTATTAGTATAAGTTAGCAAACAACTTTGCCGTCACCTGCTTCATGTTAGGATGGCACCTCTTGCAAGTTTGGTATTCTTCCTAACTCACAATTTGCCTTTCTTAGTTAGAAATAGAGGCCAAAGGTCACATAAACTGGTGTTTTTGCATTCAAAAGTGCCAAAGAAGAGGCATATAGATAAGAAAGTTAGTGTTACATATACTTATTAATCAATCTATCCACTGAAAGTGAGAAAAATGAGAGTGGCTCAATTAACGAGAAATTAAGAGTGGCTTAACTGTTAAAGGGATAAATAAAATTAGAGTTACTAGGTGTGCATACATTTTGCCAGAATGAATAATTAGAAACAAACATCCTATCTATTGACTTGATTTCAATAAGTGTGAATAAAATAAAACAGAAGATTAGGGTCAGTTAACTACCCTTGGCAATCTGAAGGTCCAACCTAATTTATCCCAAAAGCTATATCCTTCGTGTTAACCAGCTAACCAAGAGCTATGAACCTTATTGTATATCTATATATAAATATCTCACTCCACTTGCACTCAATCAATCTATAAAAAAGCAATTGGTTACGTTATAATGTGCGATAACTAGACTGACCCATCAAACTAAAGTTCTTTACTACTCATTAGTTAGAACATTCTAAAAAATCAATTAGCTAGGATGTTCCCTATAATGAATTAGTAAAGGTTAAAGCAAAATGCTACTTCAATCCACAACCGTTTGTCCTGCTATATGATGAATCAATTCCATTTTGATAATGCCTTGAGCTGTTAACCAACCTTTTCTTTGACTCAATTCTTAACACCCAAGAGATCCTTATTTAACTAGCTATGTTATAAGAAAGCTATCTATGCAAGAAAAGATGTCATCCTTATCAAAGAAAAAAAGCTCTTTTTTTTTTACTCAGTATTTGAGTGTCGATTTAATCCAAAAAGAAAGAACCTCAAAGCCTTTCTCTCATAGATCAGTTGTACAGTCTAACTTGATTCTGTCCTTTTATCATCCCTTTATGTCACCTTTTAACAAAAAAGTGTGTGCTTTCCCTCTTAATGAGTAAACAAGCATCCCTAAAAAGTGGTAAGAAAGGCATCAATAAGGAGACCTATTCTAACATGTGCAAGAGTAGAAAAGAAATGATATGAGGCTGATCCAAGGAAGGAATGAAGCATACTTAAGTTCAAACCTAGAACAAAATGATTTTTTTTTTCATCATCTTAATTGATCCTATGCTAATAGAAGAACAAATTTTATGAGTCATCGATAGGATAAATTATTTCAGTTGATTTTTCCTTTTCTAAGGAAGGGATGACCTATCTACAAATCCTAGTCCTCAAGATAGATTTTACTGTATCATTTATTGGAAGTCTCAGTAAGATGAGAAATGACTATTATTATTTCTTTAATTAGTTAAGAGAAGGAACTTACTTTGACGGAACGAAAAGATAAGAAGGATATGAATAATAGGTGAAAAATGAGGTTGGTTAGGAGATGAAATACAATGTACTACTCTTATGATGGAAGGGGCGTACTAAGCAATAAAGACTTAGTTTCAGTTGAGATCGCTTATCGAGACATTGTCGCTACGAAAGCTACCGGCTTAGGTCACCTATTTAATCTTTAAATCTTAACTGTCTTTAAGCCTAGATGAGGTCTTTCCTAAGATTAGTTGAAACTTAATGCTTTAACTCCCTTATAAGTACTTTTTGCAAAGATGAAGTGCGACCCTTAGAAGTGCCTTTTTGTGCCAATTACACCTTTTATAGCACTTTTTTTTTCTCTTATGGTAGTTTTTTAATCTTATTTTCACTATTAATTTAATTGGTCATGTATTAGCAGACTATATATATATGGGCTCATGATCCATCATCATTAAAAATCAAAATATAGGGATTAGACTTGTCATTCGACTCTTAACCTTTCAAACACAAGCAATATCTATTCGAAACCCTGTTACTTGCAAAAGCACATCTTGGATCTGTCAATTATGTTATAGTTAGAGTACGACTCATGGTGACCTAGTTGAATTGGGGGAGGAATATTTTGTCTTTGCGCAAAAACTAAAATCCAACATGTTTACTCACTTCTTATCTCAAAAGCCATTATTTGAGATCTCTTAAGTGAATTTTAAATTACTCTTTGTGCTTCTATTTCTTTTATGCTCGTTTTTGTTAATGCTACTAGTGTTAAAAGATGATTAGCTCTAAGTGATAAATAACTCCTATAATCATGGGTTGTGGCTTGTTTCTTTCGTATCTCCATAATGGCCTTATGAAAGGATTCCAATGGTTTTCAACCATTGTTAGAAAGATGCTTTTAGGTGTTAATTTGCATGAGATGATTGATTAGGCAAAGGTGATGTTAAAAGACAAGCCTAGAAGAGGAGATTTCCATTGTGAATGCTATCTAAAAAGCCAAGGCTGTTGCATGGCTTACATCTCAGATTACATCTTCGCCTCCATGAAAGAATAATCCAATAAATCAAGTTCTGTAGGCATCCTTTGAAGTATCATCTTAATCTAGCACTTTTAAAAGGAAGCTTTAGCTTTCCAATTGTAGGCTTAGGCCTTCTTAACCATAATCTATACATTTTCCCTTATCTAAATAGGTTTTGTAAGAAAATACGATTTCAAATTGAGCTCCAAAAATCCCCCAAAAAAAGCATACATTTCATTAGAACTTCTAATGAGCGTTTACTTTTTTCATGAAGATGGTAAAAACACATAAATTATACATACTCCTTTAGAGAAAACCCTATTTATATCTTCTTTAGAAGATTAAAAATTGGTTGACTTGCCAACATGTGCTTGCTATTAGGTTTAATAAGGCTTATGGGATTAGGCTATGGTTAACTCGAATAAGAATAGAGAGGAAGAGACTTTGGTCGTAGGGATTCGACTTATTTCTTTATAGAAATATTTTTGGTGGATTATAACCTTCCCTTTGGTCTTTTACTCGAACCACTAGGGCTTTATCCTTGTGATTGGCTTATCTGGCTCTTTTTCATTTCGCTACCTTAACTTATCTAAATTCTAAAAAAAGACCAAATAAAAGCTTCTTTGAGATTTTGATTAATCATGTGCGTATAGATGTAACGATTAGACTCTAACCCTATTCTAAAAAAATGAGTATGTAGCTAAAATAAATCTTGGACAGTCCATGGCAATCTGATTTGCGCTTGAACAAAACGAAATAGGTGACAATGAATTTTTTTTTTTAGTGAGATGCTCTTAATAGAACATTTCATTATTTAATTAGAATGAGTAAGTGATCAGGCAAGATGTTGGACATAAGGTTGACCTCTCTTATGATCAAGAACACAGCTCTATGTGAAAAAGGTGCTTTGCATAAGGTCTAGTTTCTTGGGCACTAGAATTGGTAATAACACGAGTTAGTTAGATTAAGAGAACATACTTATATGTAAAAGAGTGTGTTTGTACATGCACACATACATACATACATACATACATATATATAAATAAAGGTTAAAGTTAGATCCGGTTCGAAACTAGACTTTTAATAACAATCGGTGCGCTTTCAATCGAGGAGAGCTATACATAAGTAGTGATTATGAGCTCTTTCTTTTTAAAAGAGAAGAGGTAATTCCTTTAGTTACACTAGTGGATTTAATAACCTTTTTTTTTAGTGCCAATAAAGTACATGTGTTATTGGCTAATAAAAACATGAATTTCGATAGGTCAAACGATCCTCACATAAATATATACTATGCCTTTGCGGAATCTTAAGCAACCTTTGTGGAATCTGATCTAATCCCAAGCTAGCAAGCCTAATCAGAACTTTTCGACTTTTGAGGAATACATAAAGTACCATGAATAAAAGAAGCTTAACAATTGTCGTTGATAGGATAACCTTAGTCAAAAAGTACTCATCAAACTTTGGAGAGAAGAGTTCAAGCATGATTACTTTAGTCAAGGCCATACAGTTACACAGAGTACCACGTAAAGATAGATGACTCCTAGACATAACAGGTGCATTTCCTTATGATAAATAGACTAGGACATTACATCTGTGGAAGTTTAAACCTAGAGATTGCTTTTAGAAAAAAATAAGCTTTTGTTCAAAACTTTAATTAGAATATCCTATAATTACTTTAGGATTCCCCTAGTAAGGCATACAGGACTTACCGAGTGAGAAGTTCAGCTAAACCACTTCATCATAATACTTACTTTTGGGTTAACAATCACGCTTTGGCAAAGAAGAAAAAAATTTCAATATAGATAGAATTAGTTAAACTTAAATTCATCCTTCTTTCTCTATTAAGCCTACTACCTCTATTAGCGTTAAAGTCCCCTTGTGTGGCATTTCCTAGCACCAATTCAAGGAGAATTGGTGGAATACAATATGCTAGACCAAGGTCTAAGAGACTTGTTTGTTTGTTTATTGGGACCATTCTCCCTTAGCTATCAAGAGCAAGTGATGCAAAGGACTTACTCACTTTTTATCGAAATTTCTTGACTTATTAAGGTGGCTTCCCTAGTTATCTAATTGCTATGGCTCTTGCTTAAGCCGAGCAATGCAAAAGGCATAGAGATGAGAAACGTGTGGATCATAAATACAAAAGTATAAAGTGTCTTTCTCATGACCCTTTCAATTAATAATGTTTATATGCTCCCACCTATCATTATGCTCAATTAGTAAGAAATTGGATTCACCTTCAGGAACTAGTCTAGTCTGTGAATTGAGTTAGCACTCTATGGACAGAAGCTACTTCGTTATCTTACTTTCCTCATTCGCGTGAAAGATAGACGTATTGCTCTGGATTCACTCTACTTTATAGTCTTACTTCTCATTGTAATTGCCATTGTAGCACAAGTGTAGCCTAACCCATTAGGCCAATGTGGACTTGACATCATCCCTACATTCCTCCAATATATTACTGAAAATCCTTCATGAGTGTGACATGCACCAAGTCTCAACTATCCTTCTTGCTAATCTACTCTACATGAAATTCTTCTACCAATCTCAACGAAAGACAAAGGCTACCAAATCTTCTATTTTTTTCATTTTTTATCCAATGGAGATGGAGAATCTTTCTAAAAAAATCTCTCTTACAAAGTATTAGTTATTATAATAAAATAATAATAGTTTTATTCAATGATTGGAATATTGTTATTGTTATTATTATTATTATTACTGTTCTTCATTTTGTTATATCGTTGTTATAAAACTTTTTATTTTATTATTTTAATTATTATGTATTATTTTTGTCTTTATTGTTATTATTTTCAATTTTAGCATAATTTTTATTTTTCATTATTGTTAATATTATAATAGATATAGATAATACTAGGGACAACAATTAATAAAGACTATTTTAGTAATTTGAAATAATTTATTCTAATTACAGGATAAAGAAACACATAAATGTAATGAAGTTTATTTTAATTCCTATTCCTACAATTCGACTAACTTATTCTGATTTCAATTTTTCATTCTTATTCTAATTCATTTCAATTTCTACCTTTATTGATTTTAACCCATTCCGATTTCTATTTTCTAAACACACCATAAAATTACGAAGGGTTTTGATATGTACAATATGGAATTCCAAACATACCCTTTGCCATAGAAGTGGACAGAGCAGGGTTGGATTCAAAAAATCAGTTCTGATCGATTTTTGGTTCCACTTCGGTGTATTCTAATTAAAAAAATTGAATAGTTTAATACGAACCAAACCGAACCATTTTGTTCGGTTTTCAATTCAAAATTTTCAGAACCGGAACTGAACCGATTTCCAATCTCATTTTTGTAATTTTGAAATAATATATATACACACAGTTGCGCACAACACTTCCTCAAACCCTAATTTCTAGTTTCTACCCAACAATCTGCCGTATTGCTACTGCTATCGATAGCAAAACCTTTGCCGTTGCCGCTTCCTTCTTACTTCGACGCTGCTGCTGCTTTCTTCTGGCTTCGCTGCTGCTGCCGCTTCCTGCTAGCTTGGCTGCCGCTGCCTATTCCTTCGGGCTTTGCTGCCAACTGCCACTGTCTTTGCTGCCGCATGCCAATAACTGTCTTTGCTTCCTTCTGGCTGCACGATCTGGCGGCCATCGCTGCTTCCTTCAAGTCCACTGCTGCTGCCGCTTCGTTCTGGTTCTTTTGTGGTCACTGCAGCTGCCGCTTCCTTCAAGGTTGTTGACTCTGTTGTGGTCACTGGTCATCAAGCTCTCTGAGCCCCTCACTGCGTATTGCAGCTTGCAGGTACTTTAATTTGGTTTCATTTCGTAATTTTAATTGGAGTGCATTCTATTAATACATCAAAATCACGCTGCAAAATGATTTTGTTTTTGTTTTAATACCACTCATTTTTGTCGATATCTGTTCTTGCAATGTAATTGTGCATGGAGAATATATATGTATTTGCTGTAAATTTTTTAGGTTTAGTTTTTCTTCACAGAATTGAGCGTGCGCGATTGTGTCCTGTGCATTCAATAAAAATGGTGAAATAAATATATATTTATTGTTGGAGAGAGGAGATTCGCCAGCTTTAATTGCTGAACCGTTTCTCCGATCCATTGCCGGTAAGCAGAACCGACTCCCAACCCTACTTCGAAGATAAGCAATTCTAGGGTTTTTTGACTCTCCAAACATGAGAACAAATATAATTTGTTTTAAATAATTCAACCCAAAGCGTTTTATCTCACTACCAAACATGCCTTAAAATTATTTTACTTTTCTACTGCCATTTATATAAAATTCTGAAAAAGAAAAAAACAAAAATTGAAACAACACCTCAATCGAACCCAATAGTGATAATTTTCTCCTGAATCCAAATCTCTTTCAATATTTTTTTAATATTTTGCACAGAATTCAATTGAGAACCACCTGGACCACAACACTGGAATGGAATTGTGCCATGTAGCAGTTGGTGTAGAAACATTTTGGCAACTCTGTTTTTGATGAGGTGCAAGATCTGATTCTGTGAAAATTGCTGTTCTTGGTAATTTTTTTGTTAAACTTTTTAAACAATTTAGTTTGAGAAATAGATTAGATAAAAAAAATGAAATCAAAATAAAGAGACATGATTAAACAATATGTTTTTGTGCTTGGTGAAACAAGCTATTATTGATATGATGATAGGAAAGTGTTTGGTAAAATGCCGATGGTACATATGTAGTGTTGATTGATTATTGCTAGCTATTTTTGATAATGTGAGTTCTGAGTTTCACTTGGCCGAGTTACATAATGAGTCAAGCAGTTGACTCATTAGAAGCTATTTTCTTTGTGTGCTTTACACTATTGCCATTATGGCAAAGGTTTTGATAATTCATCATCTTGTCTGTGGTCCTTGTTAGTAAAAACATATCGGTTATGAATTATTTGTTGGCTTTTTGGACATATCAGGGGAGGATTGTGAATTTTTGATAATTATTCTGCCAAATTATTATTTTGTACGGCTGACCAAACGGCATGTTTCAGCTGTCTCTCTGTTTCTGAGAGTGGAGATTTTAGAAGAAAGATCAAATGGGTGACATTGTAGGACAAGTCCTTTATGTGACTCATCATCATGCATCTAGGCTGTACACTTTGAACCACCCTCCTCAATTAACCCAACAGGTGTCACCTTTAATTTATTGCATTTCCTTTATGTCACTCATTTAAACCTTTTGTTATCACAATCGATTATTTTGATACTAAGTTTTCTTAATATGTTGAATCCAGGTAAATAAAGGAGTTAAAGGCAGTATCCTATCACGTATTTCATTTCCAGGTACTTCCAAGCTTGGTAATTTATTTTTCTATATGATTTCTGTGGTTTGGAGGCATGTTTAATGTTTTGGGATTAAGGAAGTGTCTTTATATTTTGCATGGATATTGTGGAAACTTACTGTGGTGTTTGAGTCCTATGGTTATTGAATACTACTTATAGTTGGAGAATCAAGGCTACCAACTTCATGATGACAATAAAAAGGAAATTCATTTTATGAGACTGTTGTGACCCGTAATATAGCCCTGTAAAAGACATTTTCTGGAAGTTTGTTATTGCAAGTTGAATAATATGGATGGTTAACGGTTGCTTTCTGGAAGTTTGTTATTGCAAGTTGAATAATATGGATGGTTAACGGTTGCAGTGTGAATTGTGAGATGGCCTAATTTTTTGGATAAACAGAAATTACTTTTCCTCAAGTTTTATGAATCCTTCCAGAACATTCTTCAATTTTTTTAAATTGTGATTTCCTTTTACTTCACTTTCCAGGTAGCGGCCTTGGTCCTTCAATTTATGGAGCTTGGTTAGAATCTCACGATGTGCTTTGAATCATTGAGGACATTCATACAGTCTACTTTATTAAAGCAAATGGTGAAGAGATAACAAGATTCACAAATAAGCATTTGAAAGTGTCTTTACCAATAATTGGTTTGATTGCACAAGACGAAACTGATGTACAGAGATCTTGCTTGTAAGTGTTCCTTGTGGTCCCTGTCCGCTGTTTAGCAGCATTGAGCTTGGCACAGAAGGATGTTTAATGTTGACAAAAATGTATTTTAATAATCTTGAGTTAGTGATTGAAGTTTTTAAAGTCCCTCTGGTTTTTCTTACTCTATGCAACCTCAAGTTACACTCTTTTTCTCTGAATTCCTTGAAGCCATATTGAAAAGTGCTGCGCAATTTGTGGAACTTATTTTCAGGTGTAGCTTCACTGTTTTTAAGTCAGATGGATTCCTTCATCAAATTGAAATCAGCCAGGATCCAAGTGCCTCTATTTCCTCCACAAGTGCTTCAAGTAGTGGATTGGCTTTGAGGAGGCAGTTTCCTCAGAATGTTATCTGCACTGACTATCATCCCAAACTTTTTTTGTTGTCAGTAATACTGACGCTAGTTCGCTAACCTCTAGCGGGAATTCTGGCATAGTTTCATATCATCTATTTTCCTTTTGCCCATATAAAACATTCTAATTAATTGAACCTTTGTAAACCTGGTTTCCAACTGATAAGGCATTGACATCAGCATGGAAAGAAACAGAATGATCAGATGGACTTTACAGAATGTTTTTTCCCATTTTAAGTGGCAGATATTTTCCGCCAATAGTTATGGTTTTCATTTTTGTTTTAACTATTTTTCTTCAACTCATATCCAGGCATTGTGAAAGCTCTGGTGGGTCCTAAACTTCTATGTGCATGGTTTATATGGAAACTTGAACTTTTATGTTCTATGTATGGGGCTTGGGGTCTACGACATTTAACATGTGTGGTCAATTATTCTTAAGATTGTATCATCAATCCTCAGTTGCTTTTTAGGAAATGAAAGGCCTTTTATCGTGTTATTAGACTTGCCAATATCTTTATTTCATTTTTTCTTTAACTAGTTTTTTATTTTCCCCTCCAAATCCAGGGCGCAGTTGCATTTCTCTTTGGCGTAGATGTCCCAATTTAGAATTGGAACAATTGTATACTACCCAGATTGAAGGGTTATATTGTGAACCAAAAGGTCACGAGATGCATCTAGCACATCCAAAGGTGCTAATTTCGCCACAGGGGAAATTTGTTGCTACTTGTGATATGAATGGATGCTTGTACATTTTTGAGATAG
The DNA here is from genome assembly GCA_030449905.1 of Luvunga scandens. Lineage (NCBI taxonomy): Eukaryota > Viridiplantae > Streptophyta > Magnoliopsida > Sapindales > Rutaceae > Luvunga > Luvunga scandens. The sequence continues at coordinate 285,311 of JASUUG010000988.1, forward strand.
ACAAAGATAACTTTTCCTTGTCAAAATTTGCTTGTGGAGAGAGATTTGACTCACAAGTGGCTGATAGTTTTATTTGATGGAGGGACAAAACCTATTAGTGATATTACAGACTTTGCTTGGTGGTCTGATAACATACTTATTCTTGCAAGAAAGAGTGGGATCATTACAATGATTGACATCCTTAGTGGTTTAAAAGTTAAAGAGACTGATCCTGTTTATGCCATTCTTGTGTTGGGAACAGCACAGAAACTTCGAGGTCATGTTTTTCTTCTAGAAAGTATAAGTCACTTGAAGAGAGATTCAATGTATCTAATGACAGAGAAACAGTTGACTCAAATCATACAGTGCAGCTCATTGAAGAAAGATTTAATCGATCTGGTAATACCATGTTGTATTGGAGCTTAATATCATTTTCAGAGAGGTCTGTTCCTGAAATGTATAACATTTTAATCAGCAACCGCAAGTATCGAACTGCTATCGACTTTGCTAATTATCATGGGTTGGATACTGATGAAGTTTTAAAATTGCTGTGGTTGAATTCTAGTCAAGGAACAGATGAGATAAATATGTTTTTGTCAAAGATTAAGGACCAAGCTTTCATACTTTCTGAATGTGTGGATAAAATTGGAGGAACAGAAGATTCTGTGAAGGCTTTACTTGCACATGGGCTACACCTAACCAATCAGTATAAGTTCTCTGAAACAGAAGATGATGAATATAGCCAAATTTGAGATTTCTGTATTGCTAGACATCAGTATAATTTGGAGACAGGTTGGAGACATATCTTGGGATAAACATGGGCAGGTATCATGCTGTCCTACACTATAATTTTTTCTTAGCGTAAATAGTTAAATTCCACATTTAATAATCCAACGTATGATCGCTGACTTGAGTTCATTATCACTTGCTACCAACCTGACGACCCCCCCCTCCAAAAAAAAAACCAAATTTTTTTCCTTTTTTCTAGTTCATCTTGTAGACCCAAGATCACTGTGGAGTGCTTTGCATATTATGTAACTGAATGTCATGATCTTTTGTACATTGGAACATCCTGTTCTTGAGCATAATAGAGATCTTAGAATTTGCAGATACTAAAGTATATAATGATGTCCTTGAGAAAAGACTCAAAATGGCTGTCGGCCATGTTGAAGCTGGGAGACTTTTAGCATATTATCAGGTATTGTCTTCTTCTCCTATGCTTTTGATTTTTAATGGTGATGGTAAGTGCTAATCACGTATCTTGCTCATGTGCTTGATCTTTAGAAATCATGGTAATTTCGTACATAGAGGAAATCGGCAACTAATGCTGACAGTAAATTAGTTTCAGGGGCATGAAACAAAGTTATATAAATTTTTTTCTCTCTCCTACTCTCTATTAAAAAATGTTGGTAAAATGTTGATTCTTTCAATATTGATTCTTTCAATATTGATTCTTTCAATAACTTTTTAATCATGGAAGCCAATATGTCCTCTGCAGGCATTTTGGTGCATGTTTATTTTCATCTGTAAGGGGATACTTGGACCAGTCAGTATAGTCCTCTATTTTGGATTGTGCCAACCTTTGTATTTAGGGTTTGTCCAGTAGGAAGCTTGGGGCTGTTTTAATAGTCTGTTACTTGGTAAATGGTGGTGAATTTGTTCGGTTTATTTGATACTTGGAATGCTGCTACTTCTTCTGGGGTTACAGTTGATGATGTTAATTTTGCAGTTTTTGCTTCCCTATAGCACATCAATAGCTCTTGGTATGTTCTTTGTTTGGGTTCAATTGGCCATTTTTACTCGTTAAGGAGGAATTTTGGCTGTTTGGCAACCAACACTATGTAGTTTTTAGGAGTTCAATATCATTAAATCCCATCCTTATGTCTTCTAGGAAAATTGTAAATGTTTGGAGTCGAGCCATTTATCTGTTGTCTGTCAAGTGTTTTCTTCTCTTGAGTGAATTGACTGAATCTTCTGTCCATCTCAATGGTGCTCGTTCCAGGAAATTCTGACCTCTCTTACATCCCTGACTTGTACAAGGGTTGTTTTCCTTTCTTTTTGATATGGAATCTCTAGTATGTTGTTAAAAAATATGGTATAAAAGTGTTGTCTGTTTTTATTGTAGGTAGCTTCTGTCTTTCTTTTCCCTTTGCTCATAAAGCATGAGATTGTTGATACCATGTTTCCCCTAGAAAATAGATGCATGACCTTTTAATCATTGCGCTTTAGCATGTTTTGAGCCATTATTAAATAAAGTATTATATAATGAAAATGAAAAATGTAAGCAAACATAGAACTCAAGCAGGAAGTTAAATGGAGAAGAAATGGAATGCTTAAAGTGTTATATATTTCATTAAGCTTTCAAACGTATTTATATTAAGAAAAATTAGAATCGTGCCTCACAAATGGCCAATAAATTAATAGCCACCAATACATGCAATGCAGCATCATGACCACATCCTTCAATTAGTTCACCATGTGATGGGTGCATTATTTTTTGGCTGCTTTGGTAGCAATTATTTTATTGACCATTTGTGAGGTACAATTCTACCCTTTGTTTTTTTTGTGTTGGGGGAGGGGTCCCTTGAAATACATATGTAAAGCTTAACAAAATATATGCATTGTCAAACTATTTGGTCAGTATGCAGATAACTTTTGGATTTCATTACTAATTTTCTTTCATTAATAATTGAAGCCATTTGATAGTGTGGTGGATGATAACTACTGTGTCCTCTGAATAGTAGTGATTCTGCATAAACTTAATCAATATTTTAAATTTTAATAGTACTTGTTTGTTTTCAGCTCCCAAAACCAATGAACTTTTTTCTAGTGGCCTACTCCAATGGAAAAGGTGTAAAACAAATTCTTCCTCCCATACTCTCAAAATTTGTCTGACGACAGGCCGAACAATCTGATAATGACTGGGCAAACATGTCGCATGCTATGATTAAACAATATCTTTTTGTGCATGGTGAAACAAGCTATTAATATGATGATAGGAAAGTGTTTGATAAAATGCTGATGGTAAATATGTAGTTTTGATTGATTATTGCTAGCTATTTTTGATAATGTGAGTTTTGAGTTTGACTTGGCCAGGTTACATAACGTTAGTAGCTATTTTCTTTGTGTGCTTTACACTGTTGCCCTTATGTAAAGGTTTTGACAATTCATCGTCTTGTTTGTGGTCATTATTAGTAAAAATATGGGCATGAATTATTTGGCCTTTTAGAAATATTAGGGTAGGATTGTGAATTTTTGATAATTACTCTGCCCAAATCATTATTTTGTTTGACCAACCAAACTACACATTTCAGCTATCTCACTGTTCCCAAGAGTGGAGAGTTTAGAAGGAAGATCAAATGGAGGACGCCATTGGACTAGTCCTTTACGAGACACGTCATCACGCATCCAGGCCATGCATTTCGAAACACCCTCAATCAACCCAACAGGTGTCGTCTTCAATTTATTGCATTTCCTTTATTTGACTCATTTAAACTTTTTGTTTTGTTTTCAAAATTGATTATTTGCATGGTAAATTTTCTAAAGTATTTGTTGAATCCAGGTAGATGGAGTTAAAGGCAATATCCTATTACGTCTCTCAGTTCCAGGTACTTTTAAGCTTAGTAATTTATTTTTCTATATGATCTCTGTAGTTTAGAGGCATGTTTAATATTTTGGGTTTAAGGAAGTTTCTGAATATTTTTTTAATGCATTTGTTAAGGTTGCTTAATCACTTACATATTGATATCAATATTAATTAGTTGGTTAATTTTCCTATATTTCATTATTAACCAAAGAATTAGAGAAACTATGGTTGTTTCAGTTTTTCCAGTTTGTTTGTACAACACCTGAGTTTTTGTCTATTTCTTTTTATTTCACTGTTTTCTATCTCCCTTTATGTATCTTGTGAGTAACAAAATTTGTTGTATTAATGTAACATTGATATAATTTCCTTTTCTTTTGTACTATTTTAAAGCTTACCCAAACAAAATTTGTTGTATTAATGTAACATTGATATAATTTCCTTTTCTTTTGTACTATTTTAAAGCTTACCCAAACAAAATTTGTTGTATTAACGTAACACTAACATAATTTCCTTTTTTTTTGTACTATTTTCAAGCTTACCCAAATGATTGTGGAAGTATTAATATAACATGAGGGTTAAAGGAAAAGCATCTACGTAGTAACCTAATCATTTTCACATTATTTATTCTTTTCTAGTTTTTTATATGAGAAGAGGCCATTGGTATTGGTTGTGTTTCTAGTTACTGTAAGCCAGCCAGCAATATCTTACTTGGTGCCTATGATAGCTTTCGAAGGCAATTTTGGGATGTTCATGCTCTTCTGAAATTGTTTGGTTGCAACCATTTATTCATGATTTCCCTTTGTTTTCAGTTTGATTTCCCTTTGTTTTCAGTTCCCTTTGTTTTCAGTTCCCTTGCACAATGGTATACGCAAACTTAGAGAGAAATGAAGCATGTATAGGCAACCAAGGAAAACTAAGAAACAAGTGTCCTTGTTTCTCTCCCCAAGGGGTGAACGCGTGGGTTGTGGCGGCTCGCAATCAAATTGGAATTTTGCGAAAGGATGAACTGGTAAACCCCATGACAAATTAATGCAATTAATTAAAAAAAGAAAAAACATACTAAATTGCTTACTATTGCAACCCCACGCATAATAGCCCCAGTAGGATTTTCACATCTTATTTGAATAACATGAAAGGTGTCTTGGATTAGACATCGAACTTTTTGTATGTAGCATAGGCTGCCAACTAAAATAACAGATTTGTTTTTTCATATGAATATCAGAGCAATATTTTTATTTTTGTTCCACTCAATGGTGAGTTTCAGTCCATTTGGTGATGTGTTTGTGGGTATGAAAGCATAATCTGAATCGGCATTTGATTCCCTTAACAATATATTCAGATTTAAGTCTATGGGAAATGTCATTTGAGGATGAGCAAGTTAAAAAAAAAAATTACTTGTTTAAAATAGTTAAGGTAGATAATAGAGAAGATGCATTGATTAAATTAATAATAAAAAAATATACTTAAAAGTGAAATTGTGTCATATATTCTAAAAGAGTTGAAGGTAACTATCAGACCTAATTTCTTTCATCCTTAGAGTAAGAAGATTATTGATCCTGTTTTATCAGTTCTGAAAGTTGTGATTAGTGTTGTTTGTTTTAATGATGTTCAAAGAAAAGCAATAGAAAAGTTTAGTAGATTATATAGATCCCATCTATATCAAAGCTAGTAAGTCTATCGATTTTCTTTATTGCTTTCCTTTGAACATCAATTAAACAAGTAGGGACACTTCATAATTGATGAACCAAAATCAATTATCTTTTTACTTTGAGGATGAAAGAGATTGGGGATAACAGCTACTTTCAACTTTTTAGAATAAATGACACAATTCCATTTAAAGTGTATTTTTTCGTTGTTAGTTCAATCAATGCATTTTCTCCATTATTCGTCGTAGCTGTCTTAAATAAAAGTAATCTTTTTTTTTACGTGTTTATCTTCAAAGGACATTCCCAATAAAGGTTTAAAGCTGAAAATAATGTTAAGTAAACCAGGTATGGATTCAAAATATCTTTTATACTCACAAAGAGCTTATTAGATGGGTTGAAACTCACCATTGAGTGAGATAAAAATAAATATATTGTTTCAATATTGATATGAAAGAATAAATGTATTATTTTAGTTTATTTAATGTCATTCAAATAAGATAGTCAAAGACATTTATCTTATTTAAAGATGGTCAAAGACATCTTTAATGTCATTCAAATAAAAAGTAAAAAATTTACTAACGCTATCGTGCGTGGGGCTACAATTGCAAACAATTTCTATGTTTTTTCTTTTTAAAATTAATTGCATTAACCATTGTTTCTTCTAGTTGCTGTTTGAAAATGTGAAGCATTTGATGGTCAAGTAAGGGCATGAAATGAGCAAGTCGTTGCAAAGAGACGTTGGCAAAGATGCTATCAGCTGGGGAGAAAGAAGAGGATCAAAATGAATAAATATGATCACTTTGAAATTAGATGCCTAATTTTGTTGATTTTTCATGGTAGTATCAGTTTGCTATACAAAATGTTTATGGAATTCATATCAAGTTATTGTTACGTTTATATTTGCAAAAGTTTGGAGAATGTGTAAAAGGCAGTTGTTTCACTTAGCATCCCTCATGAGTCCAAGTTTTTGTGCTAGGAGATTTTTAAAATGGCATCTAAAGTTCGAGAGCTGGCAATTCAAGGGGAGTCGGTCTATCATTTATATGTAATGGGTCATATCTTCTTTTATGTTTGTTCTTGTTGTATGTTTACATGTGTGCCTGTGTAAGTTCTTTCATTTGGTCTGCTTAATGGTACTGAAGTCATTAATTTACAAAAGTGCACAGAGATTAAATACACATGCTTGATGGTACTGAAGTCACTAACTTACAAAAGTGTACAAAGATTAAATACACACACTACACATTTTTGGCAATCCTATTTTGATTTTTGATGGTGTGTACATAAGAATGGCTATGACTATCATGCAGGGGATCTATCGATAGATCCCATAAAATTATTAATAATTTTAGAAAAAATGTAGACCACCGGAAGGATTAGATGCTTTATACAATCAGCAGCTGGAAGTTGGCTTGATGCACAATTGGCAGCATCAGCATATGGTTGCTCGGTTGAAGCAACTAACTAATAAATGGGTTACTGTTACTCTTTCTTTTTTTTGTTATTTTAAAAGATGAAAAGATGGCATGGAGACATTTTTGGGTAATTACTTGTTGAACAATTCTAAATACAATTTCACTTATATTTACCGTGCATAATTTCAGTTATTATTACAATAACTAAATCAATGACTCCAATTTCAAATTTTTATTTTTAATTCCAAATTCAATTAGAAAAAAGCAATTATAACTTTAATTTCAATTGTGATTTCAATTACAAGTACAATTTCAATTGCAATTACAATAACAATTATAGGTCTTAATTCCATCAATAGTAATAGCTTAAGTAATTTTATTTTCTCATTCTTCTTCACTTCTCCTCCATATTTAGACCGATTTTGTCCATATAACATTAATTTTGTCCGATTTTCTCCATTTAACATTACTTTTAGATTGTTAGATATGAGAAATGGGATTTATTTATGATAAATTGATAAAACTGCACCTTAAATACAGCTCATTTGACCTAAAGAAAGTTTGAGAACTCAGTACTAAAATATATTGTATATTTTTTTATACTTTCTTTCCTCTTATCAAATCCACAGATTGCACAATTTTTTTTCTCTTTGTTTTTCATTATCAAAGTGGGCAAAACTAGGATGCCAATAGGGTAAGTAGCCCCTTGTTTTGTTTTTCTCTTATTTAATTGTGCTATAGTCTATGTTGTTTGTTAAAAAATAAGAAATTAAGTAGTATTTCTAAATTTTGACACTAAAATCCTATTCATTTTTATTTTTTTATACTTATACCGTGCAGTTATCATTTTTACCCTTACAAAAAAAGAAATAAATAAAAAAGGGGTTGTGGATATTTAAATCATAAAATACTTGTTACACCTATTTCATAATTAAAATTTATATTACTAAAATGCCTATGAAGTAATCTACTATTAAAGACAAGGCATATGCTTAATTAATTATATATTTTTTTATTCTTATCTTAATTTAAATTCAAATTTTATTTTAAGCTATGCATAATTCCATTGTAAACAAATAATATTCATTCAAAAAGAAAAAAAAAAGTTTTAACATTAATTTCATGAGGCGTGAGTTGGACTTTTATGGAATCCTTCAATAGAGGAAGATTGTAAGGACTGCATAAGCATTAGAAGTGTATATTTATGGAGAATTGCACAATGGGGTCCAACTACCTTGCAACAGTTGCATGGTACCCCATACTTTGTCCTTTTTTGATCCAGCCAATAAATCTAATGGCTAAAGTGTTCAATAGCTAAGATGTGTTCAACTGATTATTAACATTCAAGTCCCTACTGTTTATTTTAAAATCACAAAAGATAAATTTTTTTAAATATTTACTTATTTAATTTCTGTTATTTTAAATTTTTTAAAGTTTGATCTATTGAACCAATTTGACCATAAAATGATTGATGGTGTAAAGATAATAATTTAATATCACATAAATTTTCTTAAACACATGAAAAATTGATAAATGCAAATAATATTTTTTTGTTACATAATATATAGAATAAATAATTTGAATATCTATTAAGAGTACAGGATATTAACCTTACAATACTTCATAAAATTATAAAATAAAAAGGTGAATTTCAAAATAAAAAATATGTAAAAAGTATTAGGTTGTAAAACTCTATTATTTTAATATTACAAAACTTTACTTTTTTATTACAATTTTTTTTAGCATTAGTATGTTACTATGTTTGTACATACAATATGTTGATTTACCTATAAAATACCAATATTACTCTTGAAATTTAAGGGAGCCATTTTAATTTTTTAAATTTTTAAATGTAGCCTGACAAAGCCTTAGAAAGATAAACAAAGAATAATATAAAAGGAAGTTAGTTTTTTTTTTTTTAAGAATATTTCAAAAGCATATGAGCTTTATATTTCTTGAGAATTATCCTTTTTTTTTAGATATTTGAGCCTGTGAATCTTGTTGTAATGATAATTTATTTATTTATTCTTGATTTAAAATAATTGAATAATAAATTTATTGGTTTCTAAATACTTTTTTAAATATAAGGTTGTTGTTTAATTTTTATTGTGTCAGTCTAAACTTTTTTATGATGGCTAACCAATTATCGCAAAAGACTCTGCCACGATTATCTTTACTTTTTCTATATCCCTCTAGACCATCATCACTCAAAGAGTTGAGAATTCGTTTAGCATATTGTATTATATTATACTATTTTGCATTATTTAATGTAGTATATTGTATTATGATAAATTATATTAGCAATATATTATAATAATATTGTACAATGTTTGATAATTGTTATTACATTGAACTACATTAATTTTATATTAATATATAAACTAACATGATTTAAATTTATTATTAATTTTATTAAATTATTATTTTTATATAAATATAATATGATATAATAAAATAATAATATAGTATAATTTATTTTTATATTTTTTATTTATTATAATAAAAATAAAAATATAATTAAAACATATTTAATGCTCAACTAAGGCAAAATAATAATAATGACTATAGTATTACTTAAAACAAAAAATTTATAAAGTTTAATAATAATGATGATAATGGTGATGTTGACGACATTAATAAAAATATAATAATTAAAATGATAAAATTAGTAAATTATAATAATAATAATAATAATAATAATAATGTTAATAAAAATAATATAAAAAATAATTAATAATAATTAAAATAATAAAGTGAATATATTTTAATAATAGTAATAAAAAATAATGACATTGATGACAATAATAAAAATAATTAAAATAAATAAATAATAATAATGTGTTAATTAAAGTAATATAACAATTAAAATAATAAAATTAATAAATTTTAATAATAATAATAATTAATTATAGTAATAATAATAAAAATAGTTAAATAATAAATTTTAATAATAATATTATTAATATAATTATAATGACATTAATAAATAATAATAACAGTTAAAATTTATAATGGCATTAATAAATAATAATAACAGTTAAAATTCTTTTTAAATACCATTTTATCCAAAAAAAAGGACTTATATATAAAAAATTTGTAACTTTTAGCGTCTATTTATTCTTTTATAAAATATAGGGTAGTGTGGTGTAATTAACTAAAAAAGACAAAATTCAGTTGTATGTTACAACCGTTGCAACATAGTTTTGTCCTGCACAATGATCATGAATTAACAAGATTTGAGCACCAAAAAAAATAAAAAATAAAAATAAGATTGACCATTCTCAATTAACAGTTAGCACTTCAAGGTGGCAAAATGAATAAATAAGTCGAATTCGAATTGAATCATTATCGAATTGGGTCAAAATTCTAACGATTTGAACTTTATTTTTTCATTAAATGAATTGAAATCTAGGATTTAAATTCAATTTTTTTATTAAATGAATATTCGGTTCAATTCATTTAATTAGCTTAGTAGAATTAATAAACAAATCAAATCAAATATGAATTAGTTTATTATTCGTTTGTCCTAAATGAATCCATAATGAATTTGGATTCATTTATTATTCATTTACAAAAATAATTAGTAAATAAAAATTAAGCAAAATAAATTATAAAAATTCCACACAGTTAATATCCTACAAAATATAAAATAATCCAAACCATATTATAAGATTAAAATATATAGTCATCCAAACAGTAAATTACAAATTTTTAACAGTACAAATAAGTGGAATTCAAATTCAAATTATAAACCAAAGTGATTTCTTTAATTCTCTTCATTTGGTCTTTGTTGCCTTGAAAACAAGAAACCTACACATAAAAAGTAAATAAAATTAGTTAGCAAGATAAACTAAAAATTTAACTTAAATAATTGAAAAAAATTACTTAGTTCCATCTTGAAAATAAAAATGCAACAATGGATGTCAAATGCTCATGAACAACCATATGCCACAAAATACAACCTTAGTTCTTTGACATTAAATATGTGTGTCCTGAATTTTGATAAATGTGAATCTATTTTTATATATCTTAATTAACATTCCACAAAAACTAAAATGGAACACAATATTTGTTTTTATATATGAATATAGAAATTAGAGATTGGAATTTAGCAAATGTAAAGAATTTAGAAGAGGGATTATGGAGCAATTTGAGATATATACCAAAGCAATTAACTATCAAAAAGGGAAAATTGAAAATACCCTAATTATTTTAAACCAATTGCAAAATGCTTCAAATCACTAGTGGTGCATGCGGGTGCCACAAATAATGGGTCAAATCATGTGCAAAAGCAGAACATGCATGCTTGAGAATTTTAGATCACCGCATATTGCAAATGCAAGAGATAAAAATGCATACCATTCGATCAACAAAAATAAACACAAGTTGTCCTAGACTAAACATAGTAAAAGACTAAAAGCCTTCTGTCTGTAGTCACTCTCTCTTTAACTAATACAAATGAGCCAACAAATTAAATAAGAAATACTAAAATAGAGCAAAAATAAAAATGTAATAAGTGAGACCCATAGTTCTACATCCTAATCTAGAATTGATCATTAATTTTTAGAATTTATAATCACCAACAAATAAAACCTATAGTTCAAAAATAATAAAAAAAAAGATTAGGACTTTACCATACATTAATTGAGAGCGACTTGGTGGAGACCAAAACGAAATGGTTGCTAGCTAGCAAAATTGCAGAGAAAACAAAACAAAATGGCTGTGGTCGGCTATAGAGGGCAGAGAGAAGGGAAAGAAAGAGTGGGATTAGAAACGACGAAGAGCAAAAATTAAGGCCGGCTATGCTCTAGTTTTTGTACCACTTATATACTTTGTATTATTATAGTGTTAAATTACTATATTAGCCTTCAAATTTTAAAATTTTTTTGACAAGTTTAAGGATAAATAAATAATTTAATTAAACGAATAATAAACAAATTTTAAATGAATAAACCGTATTCGATTTATTTATAACCCACTTATTAAACGAATCCTAAACGAATAAATAAATTAATCTCTTAAAACCCAAATTTGATTTGTGTAATTAGCGAATCAAATTGAATTCACCAATTTATTAAACAAATCAATTTTTTAAAACCCAAACTTGTTTAATTCACATCGAATCGAATAAACGAATCCTGATCTAAATTGCCACCACTAAGCACTAGTCCCCATTTAATTGTTGCAAGTTTGAAAAATAGTAAAATTACAGAGTAATTCTTTTTCCTTACAAGAAAAAAGAGATAATAAAAAGATAACTCGACGTTCATTGCTATCAAATTAAGAGTTGAATTTTTGGAAGCTTAAAGTACTTTTCTGTTCATCTTTATTCTCCAAACTTTGTAAGATTATCTAGTTCATAAAAGTCTAATTTTGATAAACAATGCAAAAGAGAATAATTTATTATTCAAAAAATAATATTCCTAATTTTTAAATGAGGTTTGTTTTCAAATTCTTATTTGATAATCCAAAAAGTAAACACTCCATTGATTCCTATAGGGATTGGGAATCAAGTTCCCTATTTTTTGAACTCACAATTTTTCACCATCCAAATTTTATAATTTCATTCTTTTCCTCAATTAAAATATTATTATATCATTGTTATTATTATTATTATTCTTATTATCATAATAATGAAAATAAGTTTATCATCATCATCATCATTATTGTCATCATTATTTTATTATTATTTTTCATCATCATTATTATCATTATTATTATTAATAACAATAATTTTTTGAATAATAATAGCAATTATTAGTGTAATAAAAATGACAATAATTTCCCATGTGTATATTAGTAAAATAAAATAATCCATTTCAATTCTAAAATAAAATGATTAAATCATTAGAAATACAACTCATCCTGATATTTTCTTTTTGTAGTTTAAGTAAGCAACCTATTCTGATTTTCATTTCTTATTTTCATTCCAATCTATTTTGATTTTTACTTATTTTAATCACTGATTAGTAAACCACAATAAAATATTACTTAAATTAATTAATTAATTAATTAATTTTAAATATGTGAAATTTTTTTTGCAAAATATTGATTGTGTGCTATTAAAAATTTAAAATTATATTTATTAAAATCAATATTTTTTAATTAAATTCATCACATATTAATATAATTTTAATATTTTTAATTTACTATTTTTAATTGAATAAATAGTATAATCCTAATCTAACTAATCTAGCTTCTCCTATGGGATAATTTTGTTCATTTTTGTAAATGGAATAATATGATGGGCCCAAAGATAAATAATTCTAAGATTTTTTTACTCACCAAATACAGAATAAAATATAATTTGTTTCAAATAGTCCAGTCCAAAGCTTTTATGGCACTACCTAAATAGGCCCTAAAATAATTTTATTGTCACTAAAATTATTTTATTGTTTTACTGTCATTTATATAAAATTCTAAAAAAAAAAAAAGAAAGACAGAAATTAAGACAACGTCTCAATCGAGCCCAATAGTGCTAATTTTCTCTTCGAATCCAATTCTCTTCGAACTTATTTTAAATATTTTGCACAGAATTTGATTAAAAACTACCCAGAGCACGACGCTGAATGTAATTGTGCCACGTGGCGGCTGATGAAGAAACTTCTCGGCAGCTTTGTTGTTGGGGGCAACTACAATACATGTTTGTATGTAATACAAACATGAAATAAAATAATAATTATTTTTTTACCATTGTTTGGCTGCCACTTGGCAACCAAACACAAAAAAAAAAAAAAAAAATTTTGGAGCAACCGGTTGCTCCTTGAATCAATAAAAAATTATAATATAGTATAATAAATAAATATAATATGTTTAATAATATTAAAAAATAATTATTATTTTAATAATAAAGGACACATTAAAAAAATATTTTTATAATAATAAAAAATTAGTTTCAGGTTTAATGGTTCTGATATCACATTAATGGTAGGTATCTCATGTTTATTGGTCCATTAATCGCATGATCTTTATGGTTGCAAGTTAATAATCATAGGTTTCATGTTCATTGTCCAGAGTTTCAAGTTCTTTTGGTTTCAAGTATAATGGTCAATATATCACATTAATGTTGATTGTTTCATGTTTATTGGTTTATTCCTTACATGATTTTCATAGTTGCAAGTTAATGATCGCATGGTTGCACGTTAATGATTCTAGGTTTCACGTTTATTGAACTAAGTTTCATGTTTCTGTAGTTTCACATTTAATGGTCCTAGTAACACGTTAACGGTGTGTGTTTCATGTTTATTGGTCCATAAATTTCATGATTTTCGTGGTTGCAATTTAATGATTTTGAATTTCTCGTTTATTGACCTAGAATTCATGTTTCTATAGTTTCAAGTTTAATAATCCCCATAACATGTTAATGGTGAGTGTTTCATGTTTATTGGTCCATCAGTTGCATACGTTCGTGGTTACAAGTTAATGATTCCAGGTTTCACGTTTATTGAACTAATTTTCACGTTCCTATAGTTTCACGTTTAATGGCCTCGGTATCATGTTAATGGTGAGAGTTTCAGGTTTATTGGTCCATCAATTGCATGATTTTTGTAGTTGCAAGTTAATGATCGCATGATTGCACGTTAATGATTCCGGATTTCATGTTTATTGACCTAAGTTTCACGTTCCTATAATTTCACGTTTAATGGGCTCGGTATCATATTAATGGTGAGCGTTTCAGGTTTATTGGTCCATCAATTGCATGATTTTTGTGGTTGCAAGTTAATGATTGCATGGTTGCACGTTAATGATTCAGGATTTCATGTTTATTGACTTAAGTTTCACGTTCCTATAGTTTCACGTTTAATGGGCTCAGTATCATATTAATGGTGAGTGTTTCAGGTTTATTGGTCCATCAATTGCATGACTTTCGTGGTTGCTAGTTAATGATTTCTGATTTCACGTTGATTGAACTAAGTTTTACATTTATTGAACTAAGTTTCACGTTTATTGAGTTTCATGTTTAATGGCCTCGACATCATGTTAATGGTGAGAGTTTCAGGTTTATTGGTCCACTAATTGCATGATTTTCGTGGTTGCAAGTTAATGATCGCATGGTTACACATTAATGATTCTGGATTTCACGTTTATTGAACTAAGTTTCACGGTCCTATAGTTTCATGTTTAATGGCCTCGGTATTATGTTAATGGTGAGCGTTTCAGGTTTATTGGTCCATCAATTGCATGATTTTCGTGGTTCCAAGTTAATGATCGCATGGTTGCACGTTAATGATTCCGGATTTCACGTTTATTGAACTAAGTTTCATGTTCCTATAGTTTCATGTTTAATGGCCTCGGTATCATGTTAATGGTGAGCGTTTCAGGTTTATTAGTCCATCAATTGCATGATTTTCGTGGTTGCAAGTTAATGATTCCGAGTTTCTCGTTTATTAAAGTAAGTTTCACATTTCTATACTTTCATGTTTAATGATCATGGTATCACATTAATGGTGTGCGTTTTATGTTTATTGGTCCATCAGTTGCATGCTTTCGTGGTTACATGAAAATGGTGGATTTTTAGAGTGAGAGAACGATTGGGGTGAAACAGTTTTTAGAGAGAGAAGCGGTTTACTGAATTCTGAGCTAGAAGATGAACATATATTTATATAGCCCAAAAATCGGTTAGCCGTTTCTTAGTAACTGGCTAACCGGTTATGTTCCAGAGACAAACCTTTCCGATCCGGCCTATCGTTTTCATAGTAACAGTTAGCCAATTTTTCTCCAGAGGGTTACCTCACAAAATCCAACTAACCGTTTGAATGCGATGAGTGCAGCTAGTTTTGGCCTGCAGAGGCCTCTTAAAAAATCGGCTAACCGTTTCCCCAATAAGAGGCTAGCTGGTTTTTGTGCCGAGAGTTCCCTTACCAATCTAGCTAATCGTTTCTAGACTAGAACAGCTAGCCGATTTCGTTGAAGTTAGTTCCCTTACGAATTCGGCTACCCCATCAAATTGAATAAACGGCTAGCCGTTGTAGGTCCAGTAAGTCCCCTAACGAAGTCGGCTAACCGTTTAGACAATAAACGGATATCCGGTTTATGTCCAGTAAGTCCCATTACGAATTCGGCTAACCGTTTATAGAGTAAATGGCAGGCCGATTTCTTTCCAGCATGCACGTGAATTGCCTAAGCTAAAGTCGGTGGGTGCATGGCTTTAAATTGGAATTTCATAAAACTCCCCTTTTAATTATAGTTGGCTTTTTCTTTAGTTAGATTTATTATTATTATTATTATTATTTTATTTTAAGTCTTTGTTTTATAGTTGATAATAAATATAATTAGCATAGTTTTCATGGGATCAATCCTTACTCGCTATGTATTAGTTGTTTATATCATTTGTAAAATTTTAAATTTGGTATACCCTAATGAAACTACCAAAAATAGCTAGCCACTTACATTAAGTGGCTAGCCGTTTTGAAATGACATGCATTTTGTTCCAAAACGACCGGTCATTTTCATTAAATTGTTAGCTGTTTTGAAATGACATGCAATATGTTCAAATTTCATGTTCATCAAAAGTTATTATAGTACTAAATATTGCAATTGGTACAATATCACAATGAATTATATCGATAAGGCTTGTGTATATGATGGCTATTCCAAATAAGTGCAAGGACTCTCCTTGTTAGCATTTAAAGAGAAAATACGACACAATCTCATATGTTCTTTAGTGACTTATATTAGTCATTCACCTAATGCTATAATATGTTCAATAGAGCCTTATCATTTGTTCTACAATGTACTTATCATTTAAGTTTTATATTATATGAGTCGTATTAACTGAGAAAATTAAATAAGTAAAAATGTTCTAAACTTAGGTATTACAATTATTTATTTGTAACTTGAAATTCTAGCTAAGTAACCCAGGAGGGATGTTAAATCCTAGTTAAGAACTCATTTCATGAAATCATATTTTCCTTTTAAATACTGATTTTTCTTAAAAATGCCTAGATTAAGTGTCTAGATCTTTCATTTGTTCGGGGGACTATCCAAGTCTTTTAGGATGTTATTTTTAATTTTAATCTCTAAAATGTAATATTCGCTTTTTATTAAAAATATATATGATTTAATATATGAACATTTGATTTAAGGGTGATAATTATCATATTAATAATCATAATTATTTTAATTATTATCGAAATTCTAGCTAAGCAATATATGCCTTCAATTTGATGATTAAAGCTTGAAAAAGTGCCAAACATAATGAATGTGTTTCGGCTAGGTTATGGTAGAAATTTAGATTTTTTAAATTTGGGCAAAATTTATAAAACTAAACCGATTAAAATGAAGATATGAGTATGCTAAAGCAATATATGAATTCAATTTAATAAAAAATGAGCCAAAAAAGAGTCAAATGCTAATGGCTGCAATAAGTAACCTCGCACGTAATTTCGAAAGAACTCTTTTATTTTGCTGCCACTTTTTATGGCCAAAACCTCCACCGCAACTAACCTTGCATGGCCATTTATGCCTTAAAAATTACAATTTTCTTAAAGACATTATGAAATTCAATAAGCCTATTTTTTCAAGATTTCAAACAACACTTGTTAATTTCACAAATCTCAAAAATATTTTCTATTTTGTTCATAAACTTTGACAATAATTCATTTCAATTTTTTTTAATGATATATTTATTATAACTTCAAAATAGACATAGAAATTTTTTGTTAATTTTAAGCTATATAGAATATAATATTATAATTCTTCTAACAAAAAAAATTTTATTTTTGAAAAATTTATCTTGTAAGTTGCATATTGTAAAATTAAATTTAATGTTAAAACAATGATTTTTCATTGAGGGATTATTTTAATGTAAAATGGAAGCTAATATGGAGATCACTATAAGAAGAGCAGAAAGGAAAAGATAATTAAGGAAACATCAATAAGAAAATATAGGAGAAATTACAAAGTTAGATAAATTTTAGACCCTGTTATTTACAATTAGATTTGGTATCATCATGATTTGAGAAACAAACCCACCAACCAATGCCAGCAATATTTGAAACCAAAAGAGAAAAAGAAAATGGTAATAACACAAAATAAAAGAAAAACCAAACTCAACGAATTTTAATGATTAAATTAAGAGAATTGTTTTTGAAATCCGGGTCCTCATCAATATCTTCATGCTCCTTGTCCAGAAACTGCTAATAACCCATGGCTAACTCAATTCATAGCTGTGTAAAACTACAGATGCTTTCATGGAAGAGAAATAATATTGGTAGTACTTGAAACTGAGAGCTGCACCCTAAGAACAAGTAAAAGAAGATATAATCCCAAGAATGAATACTAGACAAAAATGAAATTAAAATAAAACACAATGGAATCTTCCCATTTTAAAATTTTTTTAAAAAAACAAAATGGAGATTATATTGAAGTACAAATTATAGGTATATATAAAACAACAACTAAAGTCTTTCTACACAAATATTAGTAAAACACTGCCTGTAAATTTCTTGGGGTCATTTTTGTAGCACTTCAAAATTTCGAAGTGCAGTTTTTCTAAACAAACAGTATCAAAACAGCACCTGGAAACTTTCAGCTGCTGTTTTTGCTACATAACAGTAGATAAGCAGCACCTAGAAACTTCCATGTTTTGTTTCTGCTGCATAACAGCAGCTATGCAGCACCTGGAGAGTTCTACGTGCTATTTTTGTGCATAAACAACAGCAAAACAACACTTGAAAATTTTCATGTGTTGTGTTTATGTTTATCACATAATAATAGCTAAGCAGCACCTGAAAACTTCTAGGAGTCATTTTTACGCGTAAACAATGGCAAAACAAATTGCATATTACGCTTAAAATAAAACTGCATTCCTAACACACCATTATTGAGGAAACTAAACTCTACATATAATATAATTAATTAATTTAGCTCATCACCCTATAAGATTAAATCAATATAATGAATGCCATCTTATATTTAAAATAAAATATCTTTAAAGTGGGGACTAGATCAAAATTAAAGAACCAAAAGAAATTTATTAAAACAAATTAAAAATATAAAGACTATAGCTCAAGAATCTTGAAAGAATTACAGAGCAAATTAACACACGATATAGTTAAGAGATAGTAAAGTATAGACAAATGATTAAAGTTATATCAAATTCTCCAATTTTCATATTGTAGTTAAAGATGAAAATACAATAAATAAAAATACTTGAGTTGTAATTTTAATATAAAAACAATTAAATTCTCAAAACAGAATTGAAAATACCTCCTCGAATATTTGAGGTCCTTCAGGAGCAGCACCATAAACACAAATATTTATAACACTTACTCACGACCAAAGTTTAAAAGCCTCTTCCTGAATTTGATCCGCTAAGTCTCTAGTAGGTGCCAATGCTAACACCATAGCACCTTCACCTTGATTACGAAGAATATAAGTCAATTATGAAAGGAAAATATGAACATTAAGTTTCATTTAGATATTTCGTCAAACACTTGGAGGGCTTTAAATCTTACCGCTTCTTTTAATCAAATGCCATCCACTTTTAAATAAACTTGTTTTGACTAGGCTTTTGTTTTTTAAGCAAAATAAATCAAACTAAGAAAAAAAAATCTCTCGATCAAACAAAATCAAACTAATTTCCAAAATATATATGTTGAATAAAGCTATCACCACAAGCTTAAAGCCGTGCATCACATTTCATTGAATTTAATAAGCATTCGATTAGGTTGGCATATCTATCCAGACATGCACAAATAAATAAACGAAGACAAGATATATCTTAACAAAATGAGGAACAAACAATTTCAAAATCGGATTTTTAATTTTCATCCAAAAGCAAGCCCAATTTCACAATCATATTAACAAAATTTAAAAACTTAGTTCTCAGCATCTTTTGGTAGCATGTGTGATTGATTAACATCATAACCAATTTCTTTATGATGTCAACAAAGAATAGCAATTGCGACAAAGAGATTGGACGTTCATACATGTTGGTAGCTGGTGGCCAGTGGTTGTTAAGGTTTGTTTCATGGAAAAGATTGAGGCAGTGTGCACAAAATAATAATAATAATAATAATAATAATAATAATAATAATAATAATAATAATAATAATAATAATAATAATAATAATAATAATAATAATAATAATAATAATAAAAAATAAATAAACAAAAAAAGCAATGAGCAAAAAATACGAATTGAAAGGCCACGAAATCAGTTGAGAGTTAAGCAAAATACCTGAAAATCACATCCGTCGTTGACCGTTGTGGAAGTTGTCCCGCCGTTGACTGTTGTAGAAGTAGAAGAGGAGAGGAATTAGTAATTAGGGATTTTGATTTTTCTCCCCATGAGCCCGCATCAGGTGAGAGAGTGAGATTGAGTGAGAGGGGCTAGGGGGTTGTGCATGTGCTGTCGTTTACAGTTGTGGAAGTTGTGTCGCCGTTCACTGTGTCGTTCGCCATTGTCAAAGAAGAAGAGCAGAGAGGGACAAGCTTCAGTAGCCAGTGTGAGGTGAGAGCTTTTTTCTTTCTTTTTTCTTTTTCCACAAATGCATATGGCCAGGTTGGGATTTGTGCTTGTTACCGTTTCTGCATGTTTCAGGTTTTGTGAAATTTTTTAATTATTTATTAATTAAACTCATCTCAACCGTTGGATTCATTACATTGAATCCAACGGTCATCTTTTATACATGTATGTGATACATGTAGGTATTGTAGCAATGTCCTTGTTGTTGACAAGGTGCAGGATCTGATCTGTGAAAATTGCTGCTCTTATTAATTGTTTTTTTCTAATTTTTTAAATAATTTAATTTGAGAGATAGACTAGATAAAAAAAAGATAATTATTTATCATCTATTTATTTTTTTATATTTTTTTAAAAATATACATATTTTTATTTTTTTTACAGAATTTGTTCTAAAATTTACAAATTTATCAATAATCTATTTCCATCGTAATTTCGTTAGAATATTGCTAACATCACAAGATTAAAATTATCATTTAAACTGAACACACAAAACGACTACGTATTCTCCTAACAAAAACAACTACCAACTCATGCTGTTGGTGTTGCTACTATTCCTAATACCCAAATCAAATGAAAAAAAATTAAAAAAAAAACACAAAATATACCCAAACCAAAATTTAAACAACCCAATACCCAAATCAAGATGGAGGAGCATTTGGGGGAACAAGAGTAATGGAGATTGTGAAAAAAGATGATTCCAGAGGACTCATTTGGAGGAGAATATAGTTGATGACCACTGGTAAAGCTAACAGCAAGAAACGTCTCCTGGTCTGGCAGAACGAGGCTGCCCTAAGGGCATGTTTCGGGTACCCACCTTCAAGAACATTGGCGTTTACCTTCAAGAAGTTTGGAGCTTAGTGCTGATGGAGGTGGTCAGGAAGATAGTGGAGGCAGCCAGGCTAAAGGAGAAAATGATAGGAGGAAAAAAAAGAAAAAAGACAAAACATTGAAGATAGATGTTCTTGGTGAACAGCCTACAACAGTGGCTGCAACTGATTTAGGTGGGGAAGAAGAAGGTGTTTTAGGGTTATTAACATTTGTTATCTAATTCTTCCAAAAAAAATTGTTATCTAATTTATTTTTTATTTATTTTAAGATTTTTTATTTGATAATTTTTTATTTTAATATGTAACCTCTATTATTTAATTTATTTATTATTTATTTTTAAGATCTTTATTTGATAATTATTTATTATTTTAAAATTTTTTAGCAATTACCCTTCTCTAATTAAAAAATCCTATTTTTAGCTTGGATTAAATAGTCATTTTACATTTTATTGGGCAAAATAGTCATTTGACTATTGCTCCATGAAATATTTCTATGTTGTTATGACGGGAGTGGAACAATAATACAAATTGGAAACTTCATGTGGATGGTTGTAAAAAAAAAATTGTGCATTTTTAATAAAATGTGAAAAATTGAGTGGTAGAGCGGATAATTTTAAAGAAAAATTAGAACAAAGAGATATGATTAAAAAATATCTTTTTGTGCATGGTGAAATAAGCTATTAATCATATGATGATAGGTGTTGAGTATTAGAAAGTGTGTATTTATAATGGAGAAAAACATCATTTTACACTCCAAGTCTCACTAACATCCCTATTTTTATGTCTTTAAGTCCTTTGTAATTTAATTATGTATGTTTTATTTTAATTAAGTATTTTATGTATTTTGATAAATAGATGGAAGATTATTGAGCTTTGAGTTTGGTCCGTTTGGCCAACCGTATTAATATGGGTAGTTAAAGCCTTAAAAAATAATAATAATAATAATAAAATAATAAAAATAAAAACTTTTTCTTTGTAAGAACCGATTATTTAGTTTTGGTATCTTTGATATATTCTAATTATGTTTGAAAAAGAGATAATTTTGCATTCACAAAAAAAAAAAAGAGAAAAAGAAACAAAAGAAAAAAAAATGTTTACAAATAATAAAAATAAAAATAAAAATAAAAATAAAAATAAAAATAAAAAAATCAAGTGAAAAGCACCTTACAATTAAATATTTTGTTTTTTATTACAATTTGGGTTTAATGATTTAGGATGATAAATGTATTGGTTTGATTATCATTTTTAAATTAAAATCCAAATTTCTACCGAGGGCATATTTTTGTCACCTGAGAAATCTTCTTTATTTTTTCTTTATTTTCCTCAATTTACCATTCACTAGAGTGATTATTTTTGGGTTTAATTTTTAAATATATGCCACTACTGGGGTGAGATTTTGGGGTTTGCATGTCATTCTTAAAAGTAACTAGATTCATCGGAAGTTGTGAAAAGTTTTAAAAGCGATTCATGTGGAGAGTTGATGTGGGAATGATATTTCCAAAACTGCTTATACTTTTATTTGATTGTTATCAATATTGAATAAATACCACAAAGATAAAAAAAAAAAAAAAAATTTTGTTTTCCATCTAGGGAAAAAAGCATTGGGGGTGTGTTAATTAGAAAGTGTGTATTTATAATGGAGAAAAACATCATTTTTCCAAGTTTATCCCTATTTTTATGTCTTTAACTTTTGTAATTTAATTATATGTTTTATTTTAATTAATATTTTACGTATTTTAGGGGATATAAGTTTGGTCAACAATAAAGAGATCGGATGGAAAACGGACAACACTTTTGATTTCGAAAACATTAGGAAAGTTATTATTTTTCATTTATAAAACAATGGGATTTATTAAAGTTCTTGTTTGTATGATGAGAAATGAATGCGAAAAATTTGATTGGACGAATGATGTGGCATTGACCGCTTGGCGTTATTGATGATGTGGCGTTGGCGATGGCGTGTCATGATCCTATTGAACCAAAAATGTTGACCTTGAGAATATTAGTGGATCGAAAAAAACGTGTATACGGTACATGCATATACAGAATAACAGCCCCACGATGATGTGTTCCATCCAATAGGAACTTGCCACGTGGCGCAAATCGAGCGTCCAAATTGTTTTAATCAGATGGCCATGATTTACTCAGTGTATCTATAAAAAGGGGGCTCCCCCCCCTAATTTGACACCCCTGAATCCATTTTTGGACTCCATTTTCTATAATTCCATCTCAATCTTGTATTTTCTACGTATTTTAATAAAATTCCCATTTTACCCCTAGTTCAAATATGAATGGCTAATTTCCTTTCAAGCTTGGGTTGAAGGTGAAGTCTCAACATGCTCCATGGGCTTAATTTGGTAAATTTACTTTTCCTTCCCCTTTAATTTATGTGGTTGTTTTGACTTTTCGTAGACAGATAGTAATAATCTTATGCGGATATCGGTGGAATAACCGCCTCCCAAGCAAGGTTATTACTATTTGGCGGGAGGAAGCCTTAAAGACCATATCTATTAGAGTGTGGCTCATGATGAGTGGAAGTTCCCCCTTCATGATTTAATTGGTACTAATAATGAATATTAAGCCGATAGTGCATGTTGAGTACAGATCCGGAGATCCAAGTATTTCATTTTAATAGTTTATTCCAACAGCGTTAAATTAAAACATTGCCTACATAATTGTCATTATAAATCTAACCACCAACTCAGAAAATTAATTCTACACATAATTAAAATCCACCTCCTCGTGGGATCGACACTCGTCACCATTAATCTATTCTACAATAGATTCGTGCACTTGCGAGTTCAATAAAATTTGCACAACAATAGGAAAGTGTTTGATAGAAGTGTCGAGGGTAAGTGTATAGTGAGATTGATCATCGCTATCTATTTTGATAATGATAATGTGAGCTTTGAGTTTGACTTGGCCCTGCGGGTGGGTAGAACCAAATGAATCTAAACTCAGTTCGATTATTTAGTTTTGGTTCGATATATTCTAATTAAAAAAAAAAGAAATTGACAAAAATAACATTAAAATTTTTACAATTTTTAGATTTAGCCCACTGAATTTTTTTTAATCATAACTATCTAAATACCCTATAATTATACTAAATTATCCTCATCACTTTTAACAAATTTTTAAATATATGCCACTTGAGAAATTCCAGCAAAATTAAAAGCTCACAACCCTCAACAATTAGCCAAAACTTTCATCACTTTCAATAAATCAACAAATTCCATCAAAAAAGCATTGCATAACTAAAGATATATATACTTGGAAAGCTTATTAAGTTTAGTATATGTTCTCACATAATATATACTTTTAATATATTGAGTTTAGCAAATAAGTTTGAAATTAAAGTGTATTTTGTTACAAATGTTATTATTTTTCATTTATAAAACAATGGGATTTGTTAAAGTTCTTGTTTGAGTTGAGAAATGAAAAAAAAATATTGGAAACAGCAAAAACTAGTGCTAAACACAAAGCTTAGAAATTTGGTGAAATAGGCAGTAGGACAGGTGCCTGTCTCACAAAAAACCAAAATTGATTATGTGCCACAAGCACTATCGTACTATCTGTCTCACTAATTAGTTCTTATTTTTTATAAGATAGGCACCTGTCCCACTGCCTGTGTCACGAAATTTGGTGAGACAGGCATGCTTGTCCCATTTGTTGAAGACGCCTGTCTTACCAAATTATGTGCGATAGGTAGTGGGACAGGTGCCTGTCGCACTAATTAGTTCTGATTTTTTTGTGAGACAGACACTTGTCCCATTGCCTGTCTCACTAAATTTCAGAAATTTTCTAAAAGTCATATCTTGGGCTACATGTGTTTGTTAAATGTACAATATACCGTTTCGAAGCTTGTGATGAAACAAATCAAATCCAAAATTGTCTACTGCATTCTATCATATGGTCGAACTAAAAATTTTCCTGAATTTATTATGTAGCATGTAATCTAATTTCTTTTGGTTTATTTTAATGATCTTTAAGTTTAATGGATTCAGTTGTGCTTCAATTGTGTTACGACGATTGGTGGGAGATGTTCGTAGATGGCCATGTAGAGTACATGAACGCAAGAATACAGATTTTTTAGTTCGAAAAGATTGTACATTTGATCAATTTCTAGCAAGAGTGTATGAAGTTTTCTAGATAAATCCTAACGAATATAGTATGACGATGAAAACAACTTTGAGGTCCAGTAACATAATCTATCATGCATGTTCACTACCTATGAACATATATAATGATGAAATGGTGAAGACTGTGTTGCAAATGGCTGCTGATGTGGTTAATTATAGATGTATCCCTATATTTGTCACTACAACTCCTTGAGTTTCGGCCGAAAATCCTGAACCATTTATAAAAACTGAAAGTTCATTTAGAGTAAATGACTCTGTTCCCGATATTGAAGAAGAGGTGTTACCGCAGCCGATGTCGTTACAGCAATGTTGCTCTCCACTCCATGACAATAATGACATTGTTAATGGGAATGGCATAACGTTAGCAGATGTTGAAGAAGAAGTGTTACTACTAACGATATCGTTGGGGCTACAATACTTTCCATTCTAGATCAATGAATTCCGCAACAATGATAGTCCTATTGATGATGACGGTATCGGTCCTTCCAATATTTCTATCAATGATGAGGATGAGCATCAGTATGATATTCCTATTAACAATAGAGACAATCAACATATTCCTTCAATGACTCGTTCGAAGAGGAGGACAACAGTTCATCCCCTCGTTAGTCTTGTTCCAGTTCTGCCTTCAAATTTGATTGCCCAGATTTAGTTAGAAGCTGTAATTCTGCTGATATTGGCGTGGGTAAATTGTTCACTGAGAAAAATGAGTTAATACTAGAACTCTACAAAGTTGCCTTGAGCGATAAGTTTAATATCAAGATTGCACGGTCCGCAACGACACACTTTGAGGTCTATTGTTCTTCAGAATCATATAAATGGCATATTCGAGCAACGAGAAGTTCAAATGAGCAGAATGTTCATTGGGTTGTGAGAATAGTTGACAATGAACACACTTGTTCTAATGAGGTATTGCCTAGTGGTCTCCGTTAAGTGAGTAGTTGAGTTGTTGGTCATTTTATCGCTGATAAATTTATCTAAGATAAACAGATATATACTCTAAATGACATTAGAGCAGACATGCAACAGGAATGCGGTGTCTAGTTAACATATCAACAGGCATATCGGGCCAAGAAGTTGGCCTTGAAATAGTTCGAGGGAACCCTGCAAAATCATATAATTTACTTCCTAAATACTTTCATGTTCTGACCAAAGCAAATGAGGGTACTGGTACTCATCTCAAGCAGGATGGAGATGATAATTTATTACTACTTTGCAGCGCTTGGATCTTCCATCAAGGGTTTTATGTAGTACATTAGACTTGTGATTGCAGTAAATGGTGCTCATCTAAAGGGGCTATATCGTGGAAGCATATTCATTGCAATATGTCTGGACGGTAATAATCAATTGTATCCGTTAGCAATTAGGGTTATGGATTAAAAAAAAATTATGCTTACGAATGGTTTATAATGAAGTTGCACGAAGTAATTGGCGATAGGTTAGATTTAGTAATTATCTCTAATATATGCACTGCCATCAAAAAAGCCGTTCTCAAAGTATTTCACACTGCTGCTCATGGTGTTTGTTTCTACCATGTCAAAGGTAATGTTAAGTCAAAATTTAGGATATTCAAAGCTTTTTGGGATGAATTTGAGCCTGCCTTTATTAATGCAGCAAAAGCATATGGACATGAAGAATTTAAACAACTTGAAGGGTTGTGGATGCTCTACTCAGGGGTAGTTGATTACTTAGAGAATAATGTGGGTATGTGTAATTAAGTAAGGTCTGAGTTTGAAGGTAGGAGGTATAATATACTTAATACCAATATCATGGAGAGTGTGAATTCTTTTATGAGGGAACTGCAAAAATTTCTTGTTACTCATCTTGTTGATCACTTTAGAAAAACATTACAGCAACGATTTTATGATAGGAAAATTGTGGCTAAATTGATGACTACTCAACTAACAACATGGGCAGACGAGATAGTCAATAAGAGGAGAATTTTGGACGAAAGAATGAATGTTCGTCTTGTGTCTCAACATCAATTCTATGTTTTGGGTGGTGGTTTAAAAGAAGCGATAATTGACATACATAATAAAACTTGTTCCTGTACAGTTTTCCAACTTGATCAGCTTGTTTGTGTGCATGCAATTGCTGCTTGTCCGAGTGGATTACATAAGTCTTTGTTCTAATTATTACTCTGAAGAATCATTAGTCATGGCATATACACAACTAGTAGAGCCGATTAATGACATAGCTGATTGGGACATTCTAGCAGAAATTTAGGGAATGAAGGTTCACCCACTGATTGAAGTACCACCACCTAGCCATTGTCGAGAGCTCATAATACTTTCTATTTGTGAGGACATAGATCGGAGGACTGTGAGATGTGGGAGGTGCAATGAACCAGGCCATAATCGCAAGAGATGCAAGAATCTCATTGCGTCAAATCCAAATTAATTATATCGTTTCAACTATTTATGTTTTTTTACTTTTATTTTTGGTGTGTTTAACAATTATATATAATGGAGTATTTTTTTTGTGTATAATTGCATATTAACTAGTAAAATACATCGAGAATTACTTATACCTAAATATATCAGTGTAACGAAAATTTACATCTATCAAAATATAGTATATTCATACATCAACATTTAAAAGACATACATATGCTTACAATCCAATATCGCCATTAAATATATCTACAACAATTTTTTTTTCTTAAAGTATTGTTGTGGCTATTATCAAAATAATGTTTGCGGCCGAACATCAAATACATCGTAAACATCAACATAAAAACTCCGCAATCACCACTTTTAAGCTCTTGTTGTGGCACATCCTTAACAACTCTTACTTTCCAAGAGTTGACACTTTACAGTCCGGTCGACTGTCGTAAAATCTAACATCTTGAAGCCATTAAAGGAAGATGACTTTAAGTAGCTTAAATTGACCCAAGTACATTTTATCGTTGCGACATGTCAGTAACGAGTCGTAAATCCGTACCCTCTTCGCGCTAAGGTCTGCTAGGACTAGTACCCAATGATCACCACCCAAAATCACGATGATGAATATCTATATACAAAAAGTCATAAATTTATTTAATGGTAGTTCCTAAAATCGTTACAAAAATACAGTGTACAGGATTGAGTAGTAATACGAGCCACATCGATGTTCGTGAACCATTTGGATATTATATCTTCTCGCCCATCAATATAATTGTTAAAATTGTTGCTATATTGTAATGAATGGACATCACAGTTTTCATTGTTCCATAACTGTTTTAGGAACACATACAAGAAATATTACACAAGGATTAACGAATTAACAAGATTTCAATATTATAGAAGATAGGAAATTATAATAAATGATTAATTAGTTTGTAAACTATTACCTAGAAATACGTGTCCGTATGCTTGACCTGCTGAGGTAAGGCATTCGGATATTGCCGTTGCTTCTCACTAATCAAGTGAAAATATGCGTGAATATGTTGTAGACGAATAGAAACAAGTGAATTTGCATTGCTTAATGTAAACAAAGTAAGATGAACACGATTTCGCCATTTTCACCACTAAGAATACTACCTCATCACCAAGCCACCCCATTGAAGTATTGTCCAAAAGTGTTTTGAAGAATTTTCGAAACTGTTGGATGGGACGATCTGCACTGATCATACCAGCAAACCACTGATCAAACTGCTCAAATAGCCTTGGATCTTCAAGGCCCCTTAGTGGATTTATGTCGACACTCCTTCAAACAATCTTATGATCCATTATTTAGAGTGCGTGTAGAGGCCTAACATTCCTAACATTCTTGAAAGAAGGAATGAAGAAAGGACTGTTAAAGACATATGACGGTAAGTACGGACGTCTAAATTTACTAACACTAGTAGGTGCCTCAATGAGGATTTGCACACTGTCACCACTTACATCCTCATAGAGATTATACAACGATATGGGCGTGTGGTCATCACGGTTGCCGACATCAGTGTATAGACCATAGTCATCGGGGGCCTGTCGAATTGGTAATTTTAGAATATTAAGCTCACATAGGATTTAAAACTAAAAGAATATTATTGAAGTATGTGAAACTTTCTCACCGTATATGAGCGTCCAATTGGAGAATCATTGTACATGTACTTAGAAGAAACATCAGTAAACGAAGCCATAAATTTCATGACAATATCTTGATACTTTTGTTGTTCTCTGCGTTCTGTCTGAAATTACAACCTCAGTTCATTAATGGAATATTCTATCATGTCCATCCATTGAATGAGATAATCATTGCAGAATTTTGTTCTTAGCTATTATCATGAAACATAAAAGTATTGAGAAAGCGCACAAATCAGTTATATATGATGAGAGAAATTGATCTTTTGAATCAGAAATAACCTCTGAATTATGTGTGTCATCATCATCTTGTGCGGATTCATAATGCTCGTTGGTAGTAAAGTTATCCTCAACGGGATTCTCATGCACTTTTGTTGGGCTCATAGTGTCATAATTCACCTTTTGTCTTTCTAACAGATGGCACGTTAATTGAAAGTTGGTGCTACACAAAGTTAAATAAAGAATGAGTAAATACCACGGAAAAAATTTTTAAGTATTCATTATCTTTTAAATGATGCAATGAAGGATACCCACATTACAGACCCAACTAAGGATATATGGCATGTAGTCCTCCACACTCTTCAATATTTTGTGCCTTTTTCCTTTGCATTGGGTTCAATGGTTTGTAAAATATTTTTCTATCATAAAGAATACTAAATATTCAATTAATATAATCATCTAGTATTTGATAACTACATATACACATAGATATATATTACTTATAATTTTAGAATCGTCATTGAGATATAAATACACTTCACCATAATTTATCTTAGAAGAAGCAATGGGCTTCCATTGTACAATCTGAGAAATCTTCATTTTAATTTTCATGACCTACTCTAATGGTAGTTCTCCAATCGCTTAAAAAATCCACGCCTTCAACAACGAGAGAAATAAGGTCATTAAATGTGTTGTTAAATATTCTTTATAACAAAACTAAGTTATAAAAAATAAAAATCTTAACACACTTGCACTGCAAACGTAATGCCATAAACATTATATTTTTCAATTTTATGCTCAGGTTTTTCTGAGCATTCTTTCTTAAATTTGTGGCCTTTGTCGTTTAATGCATTATCAAGACTTTCATATATCATTTCCCACGACAAACGAACCTGCAGACAATTTCGAAAGTGATTTATGTCATCTACCTCGTTAAGCAAGTTGAAATTAATTTTACAATGATCCTTTCTTCCGTTTAGTACTCTCTCCGCAAAGTAAAACAGGGTGATTTTCAGCGCATCATTATCATTCATAGCCTCGAAGTCTAAGTCCATAAATATTTTATTGAATTGGCTAAGATTTATCTTGTGGAACAATCCACCAAAATACTTCTTAAATAACCTATTCATTGTTTTATGCTTTCTCAGCATCACATCTTCATCATAGCAAAGGCCCGTTACTAGGCACCACTCTCCAATAGATAAGCATATCAAGTTCTCACCAATTTGGAACCGTAACTGATTATTTTCGTTACTTTCACCATGGGACACTTGCCTGAGCAACAAATTATGCACAATTACGCCACTGAATAGAAAGCTTCGACACTCCAAAAAATGCCCAAATATGTTATCCTTGAATAACTTCAACTGCCACTTTATTAATTTTTCTTGGATGGCGTTTACAATATTATCCAATTTACACACACTTGTGATACGACGAGGAAAGTGATCGCCGTAAGGTATCATCATTCCCGGTTCTTTCGGCAGTCCAGGTGGATTATACATTGCTATTTTTGATCTCGCCATTTATCTGATACAAATTATTAAAAAAATTACATGTCAATAAATTTCCAACAACATAAAAAAAAAAAAACTCTTATTTGGGGTACCAAGAGGCGTTGTCTCTTGGTGAGACGGGTGCCCGACGCATGTAAGTGCGCTGTGCGCGTGATGGGTGTGCTAGTGAGCCCATCGCACGCATCCCGCGCACGCTGGATGCGGGCGATTGGCGAGCCCGAGTCCATGGGCGCCCCGGTTGCACACGTCCTACACGCAATGCTTCCCCCTCTCGCGAGCAAGAGTGGCGTGCCACACTTCAAGTATTTTCATGCCATCTCACATGTAACAACCAACACAACTTAATAAATCCCCCATTACACTCTCATTATACAAAAGGTAAATATAAATTATCTTAAAGGAATTTTATCAAACATCGATATTTTAAATCTTATCATTTTAACAATATTTTTTCTATTTATCACTCCAATAACCTTACATTCTTCTACAACCCCAATCAAATTCACTCAAATTATTAGAAAATAATGAAATTTGCTTACCTAGGTTGTTGACTCTTTTTAATTTGTTGGATTCGTTTCCAGTTCGTATAGATTCGATTAGGTTAAGTCACCATCTCACCGTTGCTATTTCCTATCCCGTAGCCATTCGTCGGTCCCCGTTTCTTGTTCGTCGTGTACAACTGTAAAGGGTGGCTAGAGAGAGTTTAGCTTGTGGAAATGGAGAGGATAATTTGGGACAAAATTATTATTTTTTACTAATTTTGATAGGAAATTCTTGAGTGGGCTAAATAAAAAAATTATGAAAGTTTTAAGGTTATTTTTGTCAATTTTCTATTAAAAAACCGAATGGTTTAACTTCAAATTGACCGAATCATTCTTAGGTTCGATTTTCGGTAAAAAAATTTCAGAACCGGATCCAAACCGAATTCTAATGATATTTATGTAATTTTCAAATGATGGATCATAGACACACGCACACTCACATATATACATACATATATATATATATATGTGTGTGTGTATTAGACACACACATATATTTATACACGCGCAGTTATAGCGCATCTGATTTTCGGTTCAAATACTCAACAACTATCTGCCGAATTGCTGCCATTGTTGATAACAAAAGCTTTGCCACTGCCGGTTCCTTCAGCCTTCGCTGCCGCTGCCGATTCTTTCTGGCTTCGCTGCCGCTGCCGATTCTTTCTGGCTTCGCTGCCGCTGCCGATTCCTTCTGGCTTTGCTACCGCCTGCCAATAACTGTCTTTGCTTCCTTCTGGCTGCACGATCTAGCAGCCATCGCTGCTTCCTGCAAGTCCACTGCTGCCGCCGCCGCTTCCTTCTGGTTCTGTTGTGGTCATTGCAGCTGCCGCTTCCTTCAAGGTTGTTGACTCTGTTGTGGTCACTGGTCACCAAGCTCTCTAAGCCCCTCACTGCGTATTGCAGCTTGCAGGTACTTTAATTTGGTTTCATTTCGTAATTTTAATTGGAGTGCATTCTATTAATAGATCAAAATCACGCTGCAACATGATTTTGTTTTTGTTTTAATTCCACTCATTTTTGTCGATATCTGTTTTTTATGTTTAGTTTTTCTTCACAGAATTGAGTGTGTGTGATTGTGTTCTGTGCATTCGATAAAAATGGTGAAAAAATATATATTTATTGTTGGAGAGAGGAGAAATTCCCCAGCTTTAATTGCTGGACCGTTACTCCGATCCGTACCGTTAAGCAGAACCGACGCCCGCCTCTACTTGGAGGATAAGCAATTCTAAGGTTTTTTGACTCTCCAAACATGAGATCAAATATAATTTTTTTTAAATAATTCAACCCTAAGCTGTGTATCTCACTAGCAAACATGCCTTAAAATTATTTTACTTTTTTACTGCCATTTATATAAAATTCTGAAAAAGAAAAAACAAAAATTAAAACAACATCTCAATCGAGCCCAATAGTGCTAATTTTCTCCTGAATCCAAATCTCTTTCAATTTTTTTTAATGTTCTGCACAGAATTCAATTGAGAACCACCTGGACCACGACGCTGGAACGAAATTGTGCCGTGTAGCAGTTGATGTAGAAACATTTTGGTGTCTCTGTTTTTGATGAGGTGCAAGATCTGATTCTGTGAAAATTGCTGCTCTTGGTAATGTTTTTGTTAAACTTTTTAAACAATTTAGTTTGAGAAATAGATTAGATAAAACAAAAAAAAAAAATGAAATTAAAATAAAGAGACATGATTAAACAATATGTTTTTGTGCATGGTGAAACAAGCTATTATTGATATGATGATAGGAAAGTGTTTGGTAAAATGCCGATGGTACATATATAGTGTTCATTGATTACGCTAGCTATTTTGGATAATGTGAGTTTTGAGTTTGACTTGCCCGAGTTACATAACGAGTCAAGCAGTTGACTTGTTGGAAGCTATTTTTCTTTGTGTGCTTTACACCATTGCCATTATGGTAAAGGTTTTGATAATTCATCGTCTTGTCTGTGGTCCTTGTTATTAAAAACATATGGGTTATGAATTATTTGGCTTTCTGGACTTATCAGGGGAGGATTGTGAATTTTTTATTATTATTCTGCCAAATTATTATTTTGTCCGACTGACCAAATGCCATGTTTCAGCTGTCACTTTGTTTCTGAGAGTGGAGATTTTAGAAGAAAGATCAAATGGATGACATTGTAGGAGAAGTCCTTTATGAGACTCGTCAACACGCATCCAGGCCGTACACTTTGAACCACCCTCCTCCATTAACCCAACAGGTCTCGCCTTCAATTTATTGCATTTCCTCTATTTCACTCATTTAAACCTTTTGTTTTCATAATTGATTATTTTCATAGTAAGTTTTATTAATTATATGTTGAATCCAGGTAAATGAAGGAATCAAAGGCAGTATCCTATCACGTATTTCAGTTCCAGGTACTTCCGAGCTTGGTAATTTATTTTTCTTTTTGATTTCTGTAGTTTGGAGGCATGTTTAATGTTTTGGGATTAAGGAAGTGTCTGAATATTTTTTGAATACATTTGTTAAGGTTGCTTAATCACTCACATATTCATATCAATATTAATTAGTTGGTTATGTTTCATTATTAACCAAAGAATTAGAGAAACAATGGTTGTTTCAGTTTTTCGAGTTTGTTTCTATAACACCTGAGTTTTTGTCTATTTCTTTTTATTTCAGTGTTTTCTATCTCCTTTTATGTATCTTGTGAGTAATATTAATCGTCCTTTAGGGCCAACAAAATTTGTTGTATTAACATAACGGCATCACTGATATAATTTCCTTTTCTTTTATATTATTTTAAAGCTTACCCAAACCATTGCTGAAGGGGCTTGCCAAATGAAGTATGGCTGAAGAGTTAGATTTCTAGACTGTACATTGCTTGTGGAAATAATAATATAACCTGCTGGGTTAAAGGAAAAGCATTTACGTAGTAACTTAATCATTTTCACATTGTTCATTCCTATCTAGTTCTGTATATGGGAAGAGGTATTGGTTGTGTTTCTAGTCACTATAGGCTATCCAGCAATTTCTTACTTGGTACCCTATGATAGCTTGGGAAGGTAGTTTTGGGATGTTCTTGCCCTTTTGAAATTGTTTGGTTGTAACATGCTCTTTTGAAGTGTTTGGTTGTAATCACCTATTCATGATTTCCCTTCTTCTTTTTTTTTTTTTTAAAAAAAAAAATTCCCTTGCATAATGAAGGTGTAAGCAAACTTAGAGAGAAATGGAACATGTATAGGCAACCAAGGAAAACTAAGAAACAGGTGTCCTTGTTCATCTCCCCAAGAGGTGAAAGAGTGGCTGTGGCTGCTGGCAATCAAATTACAATTTTGCAGAAGGATGATGACTACCAGGAGCCATGTGGTGTTTTTAACTGTAAGATTTAATTGCTTTATATATTAAAGTATATTCGTGATTGGCACCAGATTTGCATTTGTTAACCAACAGAACCTAGGAATTTGTTTTTCACATGGATGGTAAGATTGATTTTCAAATACAATAATTAAGCTGTCGGTTCTTGTTCTTTTTTCTTTCACTCTTAAGTTTTCCCTTTAAAATTGAATTCGCTTGCAAGTAGGTTTAAAAAAATTTCTTTATAGTTGATGCTTTGTTATTTTCTGATGAGACTGTTTAAAAAGTTGAAATGTGAACAAACGTTTACACTAATGTTGATCATAGCAGACAAGATGCGCCATACCGTTGAAATATTTACTAGCTTTCTGGTAAGCCTTCTCATGGATATTGTAAAAATGTTCTATGGTGTTTGAGTCCTATGGTTATTGAATACTATTTATAGTTGGAGAATCAAGGCTACCAACATCATGATGACAGTAAGAAAGAATTTTTTTTATGAGACAAATTGTGACCCGTAATATAGCCCTGTAAAAGTTATTTTCTGGAAGTTTGTTATTGCAAGTTGAATAGTATGGATGGTTAATGGTTGGAGTATGAATTGTGAGATGGACTAATTTTTTGGATAAACAGAAGTTACATTTCCTCAAGTTTTATGAATCCTTCCAGAACATTCTTCCATTTTTTTAAATTGTGATTGCCTTTTACTCAACTTTCCAGGTAGCAGCCTTGGTGCTTCGATTTATGGAGCTTGGTCAGAATCTCACGATGTGCTTGGAATCGTTGACGACACTCATACAGTCTACTTTATTAAAGCAAATGGTGAAGAGATAACAAGATTCACAAATGAGCATTTGAAAGTGTCTTTACCAATAATTGGTTTGATTGCACAAGACGAAACTGATTTACAGAGATCTTGCTTGTAAGTGTTCCTTCTGGCCCCTGTCCTCTGTTTAGCAGCATTGAGCTTGGCACAGAGGGATGTTTAATGTTGACAAAGATGTATTTTAATAATCTTGAGTTAGTGATTGAAGTTTTCAAAGTTCCTCTGGTTTTTCTTACTCCATATAACCTCAAGTTATGTTCTTTCTTTTTCTCTGAATTCTTTGAAGCCATATTGAAAAGTGCTGCCCATTTTGTGGAACTTGTTTTCAGAGGTAGCTTCACTGTTTTTACATCAGATGGATTCCTTCATCAAATTGAAATCAGCCAGGATCCAAGTGCCTCTATTTCGTCCGGAAGTGCTTCAAGTAATGGATTAACTTTGAGGAGGCAGTTTCCTCAGAATGTTATCTGCACTGACTATCATCCCGAACTTTCTTTGTTGTCTGTTGTCAGTAATCGTGACACTAGTTCGCTAACCTCTAGCAGGAATTCTGGTATAGTTTCATATCATCTATTTTCCTTTTGCCCATATAAAACATTTTAAGTGGTTTACAGAATGTTGGTAGCCTTGATTCCAACTGATAAGGCATTGACATCAGCATGGAAAGACACATAATGATCAGATGGACTTTACAGAATGTCTTTTCCCATTTTAAGTGGCAGATATTTTCCGCCAATAGTTATGGTTTTCATTTTTGTTTTAACTATTTTTCTTCAACTCATATCCAGGCATTGTGAAAGCTCTGGTGGGTCCTAAACTTCTATGTGCATGGTCTATATGGAAACTTGAACTTTTATGTTCTATGTATGGGGCTTGGGGTCTACGACATTTAACATGTGTGGTCAATTATTCTTAAGATCGTATCATCAATCCTCAGTTGCTTTTTAGGAAATGAAAGGCCTTTTATCGTGCTATTAGACTTGCCAATATCTTTATTTCATTTTTTCTTTAATTAGTTTTTTATTTTCCCCTCCAAATCCAGGGCGCAGTTGCATTTCTCTTTGGCGTAGATGTCCCAATTTAGAATTGGAACAATTGCATACTACCCAGATTGAAGGGTTATATTGCGAACCAAAAGGTCATGAGATGCAGCTAGCACATCCAAAGGTGCTAATTTCACCACAGGGGAAATTTGTTGCTACTTGTGATATGAATGGATGCTTGTACATTTTTGAGATAGAGAAAGATAACTTTTCCTTGTCAAAATTTGCTTGTGGAGAGAGATTTGACTCACAAGTGGCTGATAGTTTATTTGATGGAGGGACGAAACCTATTAGTGATATTACAGATTTTGCTTGGTGGTCTGATAACATACTTATTCTTGCAAGAAAGGGTGGGATCATTACAATGGTTGACATCCTTAGTGGTTTAAAAGTTAAAGAGACTGATCCTGTTTATGCCATGCTTGTGTTGGGAACAGCACAGAAACTTCGAGGTCATGTTTTTCTTCTAGAAAGTAAGTCACTTGAAGAGAGATTCAATGTCTCTAATGACAGAGAAACAGTTGACTCAAATCATACAGTGCAGCTCATTGAAGAAAGATTTAATCGATCTGTCAATACTATGTTGTATTGGAGCTTAATATCATTTTCAGAGAGATCTGTTCCTGAAATGTATAACATTTTAATCAGCAACCGCAAGTATCAAACTGCTATCGACTTTGCTAATTATCATGGGTTGGATACTGATGAAGTTTTAAAATCGCAGTGGTTGAATTCTAGTCAAGGAACAGATGAGATAAATATGTTCTTGTCAAAGATTAAGGACCAAGCTTTCATACTTTCTGAATGTGTGGATAAAGTTGGACGAACAGAAGATTCTGTGAAGGCTTTACTTGCACATGGGCTACACCTAACCAATCAGTATAAGTTCTCTGAAACAGAAGATGATGAATATAGCCAAATTTGGCACTTCCGTATCGCTAGACTTCAGTTGTTACAATTTGGAGACAGGTTGGAGACGTATCTTGGGATAAACATGGGCAGGTATCATGCTATCCTACACTATAATTTTCTCTTAGCATAAATGGTTAAATTCCACATTTAAAGATCCAATGCATGATTGCCGGCTTGAGGTTGTTACTTGCTACCAACCACAATGACACCCCCCCCCCCCAAAAAAAAAAAAAAAAGAATTGCCTTTTTCTAATTCATTTTGTGGACCCCAGGTTACTGTGGAGTGCTTTGCAGAAGGTTGAGGATGAGTTCATAAAAATGTGGATTTACACATGTACATAATGAAGACTACCTGTATTAAGTATATGATTATGAAGATTACCTGTATTAGGTTATCATAATTTGGTTTTCTGACGAATAGATTTATTTATACAAATTGTTGTCATTTCTAAAGTGGTACAATTGATACTAGGGATACTTTCTTTAAAGGCTTTTCAGTGCTTTTGCTATGCACACTGGGTTTAAGCTAGACCTGTTGCCATTTGTGGGGCTTTTGTAGAAATTGTACATCTATTATATGAAATAATTTCGTGGAGCTATTCCTTTTTCTTTACCTATATGAAGCTTTACCTAGTTCTTCTGTTTACCAGTATTGCTATGTGTTTTAAAACCACTTTCATCGTCATCTCTTCTTTATGATCTTTTCTCATTTTATACATCTCAGTTTGTATGCCCTCCTTCCCCCCTCTTTCCCCTTTGACAAATGTTAAGGATTTATTAATGATTGTCCTTGTGTTTTAGCCTAAAGTTACCACTCAGTTTCTGTATAACTGACATTGCCGATTTGATGCTGTAATCCCTATTAGCATATTACATTAGTGTTGAATAGAGATGTGCTTTCTTTTATTTGACACATACTACTGGAATTTTATGTATATCATTCACCGGATGGTTTCTACTGACTGACATCTTATTGACATAGTCTTGTGCAGGTTTTCTGTGCAGGAATACAGCAGATTCCGTATTATGCCTATTAATGAAGCAGGAGTAAATCTTGCTGAAAGTGGAAAAATAGGGGCTTTAAATCTCCTGTTCAAGCGTCATCCTTATTCGCTGGCTTCTTCTGTGTTGCAAATCTTAGCTGCTATTCCTGAGACTGTTCCTGTTCAAACATACACACAGCTTCTTCCTGGAAGGTCTCCTCCTACGACTGTTGCTACAAGAGAAGAAGATTGGGTTGAATGTGACAAGATGGTAAGGTTTATAAGAAGACTGCCTGAGAATCATGAGATCAGTGACCAGATTAGAACTGAGCCCATTGTCAGACGGTCCCTGAGATCTCTCTGGACATCAGTTAATGAACTTACAGTATGGTACAAGGGTAGAGCTAGAGATATTGATTGCTATAGTGGGCAGCTGGATAACTGCCTCTGCTTGATTGACTTCGCTTGTCGCAAGGGTCTCACTGAGTTGCAACAGTTCCACGAGGATACATCATACTTGTACCAACTCATTTATTCTGATGAGACTGATGGCGAAATAAGCTTCAGTATGAGTCTTACTGCCTGGGAACAACTATCTGATTATGAAAAATTTAATACAATGCTCAAGGGAGTCAAAGAGGAAAATGTGATCAAAAGGCTACGAGATAAGGCAATTCCATTTATGCAAAGTAGATTTCATTATCTGACATCAGTTGGTCAAGAGCATGTTATGGTCGACCAATCTTCTGCAGGTCATGAGAAGGATGAGTCATTTTTGGTTAGATGGCTTAAGAAGATTGCTTTAGAGAATAAAGTAGAAATATGTTTATTGGTCATTGAGGAAGGGTGTACAGGGTTCCAAAGTAAAGGATTTTTCAGGGATGAGAGTGAAGCTATTGATTGTGCTCTGCAATGCTTATATTTATGCACAGCTACAGATAAGTGGAGTACTATGGCTGCCATATTGTCAAAGCTTCCACAAAAGCAAGGCAAGTGTTGCTGTAAGCTTTAAATTATGACAGATGAGAGTCTATTATTTTCCAATTTTTGTTGATATGTCCGTCTGTATGTCAAGCTTTAGGGTCATGTCTGTCTATATGTCACACTACAGTATAATTTGGGATGAATCACTGCTTAACTTCTTTACGAATTATTGGGACTTTTGTTTTTCATTTTTCATTGACTTCTAGATACAATGCTCTGAATTTCCACTAACTTCATGTTCTTTGGCTGATGCCAATAATTGTCTAAATGATGATTCAGTAATTATTTCCTTGCACTAGATGAATGCTGGATTTGGATGGCATTTCAATTTTTAGTAATGATTCTGTAGATACCAAGGAGAACTGAGGAGGCTGCAGCTTAGTCCCTGATTTAGATGATGTCCTAAAGTAGGTATCGGACAATGTGGGATCATTTAAGGAGTAGTAGATCTTGTATAGCCATTTATGCATATTATGTAACTGAATGTCATGTTCTTTTGTACATTGGGACATCTTGTTATTGAGCATGATAGAGATCTTCAAATTAGCAGATACTGAAGTATGTGATGATGGCCTTGAGAAAAGACTCAAGATGGCGGTGGGCCATGTTGAAGCTGGGAGACTTCTGGCATTTTATCAGGTATTCTCCTATTTTCCAACCTCTTGATTTTTAGTAATGCTGATAAGTGCTTATCATGTATTGTTCTCATGTGCTTGATCTTTAGAAATCATGGTAGTTTTGTACATAGAGGAAATCGGCAACTAATGCTGTCAGTAAATTAGTTCCTGGGGGGCATGAAACAAAGTTGTTATATATATATATATATATATTTTCTCTCTCTCTCATACTCATTAAAATATGTTGGTAAAATGTTGATTCTTTCAATAACTTTCTAATCATGGAAGCCAATATGTCCTTGGCGGGCATGTTGGTGCGTGTTTCTTTTCATTTGTAAGGGATACTTAGACCAATCAGTATGGTCCTCTATTTTGGATTGGGCCAACCTGTGCTGTTAGGGTTTAGTTTTGTACATAGAGGAAATCGGCAACTAATCCCGTCAGTAAATTAGTTCCTTGGGGGCATGAAACAAAGTTGTTATATATATATATATATATATATATATATTTTTTTTTTTTTTTTTCTCTCTCTCCTACTCATTAAAAAATGTTGGTTAAATGTTGATTCTTTCAATAACTTTCTAATCATGGAAGCCAATATGTCCTCTGCAGGCATGTTGGTGCGTGTTTCTTTTCATCTGTAAGGGATACTTGGACCAATCAGTATAGTCCTCTATTTTGGATTGGGCCAACCTGTGCTGTTAGGGTTTAGTTTTGTACATAGAGGAAATCGGCAACTAATGCCGTCAGTATATTAGTTCCTTGGGGGCATGAAACAAAGTTGTTATATATATATATATATTTTTTTTTTTCTCTCTGTCCTACTTATTAAAAAATGTTGGTAAAATGTTTATTATTTCAATAACTTTCTAATCATGGAAGCCAATATGTCCTCTGCAGGCATGTTGGTGCGTGTTTCTTTTCATGTGTAAGGGATGCTTGGACCAATCAGTATAGTCCTCTATTTTGGATTGGGCCAACCTGTGCTGTTTGGGTTTAGTTTTGTACATAGAGGAAACTGGCAACTAATGCTGTCAGTAAATTAGTTGCCTGGGGGCATGAAACAAAGCTCTTTTATTCTTCCCCCACCACACCCCCCCCCCCCACCCACCCAACACTAATTAAAAAATGTTGGCAAAATGTTGATTCTTTCAATAACTTTCTAATCATAGAAGCCAATATGTCCTCTGCAGGCATATTGGTGCGTGTTTCTTTTCATCTGTACTGGATACTTGGACCACTCAGTCTAGTCCTCTATTTTGGATTAGGCGAACCTCTGCTGTCGGGGTTTGTCTAGTAGAAAGCTTGGGGCTGTTTTAATGGTCTGTCCCTTGGTAAATGGTGGTGAATTTGTGCAGTTGATTTGATACTTGGAATGCTGCTGCTTCTTCTATGGTTGCAGTTGAGGATGATGTTAATTTTACTGTTTCTACTTCCCGATAGCATACATCAATAGTTCTCAGTATGCTCTTTGTTTGGGTTCAGTTGGCCATTTTTTAACTCGGTGATGGAGGAATTTTGGCTGTTTGCCAAACACACTACATAGTTTTTAGGAGATTAACATCATGAAATCCCATGCTTATGTCTTCTGGAAGGAAAATTGTAAAAGTTTGGAGTCAAGCAATTTATCTGTTGTCTGCCAAGGATTTTCTTCTCTTGACTGAATTGACTGAATCTTCTGTTTGTCTCAATGGTACTCATTCCTGGAAATTCTGACCTCTCTTACATCCTTCACTTGTACAAGGGTTGTTTTCCTTTCCTTTTCATATGGAATCTCTAGTATGTTGTTAAAAATTATGGTATAAAAGTGTTGTTTGTTTTATTGTAGATAACCTCTCTCTTTCTTTTCACTTTGCTCATAAAGCATGAGATTGTTGATACCATGTTTCCCCTAGAAACAAGATGCATGACCTTTTTAATCATTGCTCTTTAGCACTTTGTTTTTGAACAATTATTAAAAAAAGTATTATATATTGACAATGAAAAATGTAAGCAAGCATAGAACTCAAGCAGAAAGTCAAATGGAGAAGAAATGGAATGCTTAAAGTGTTTTATATTTCATTGAGCTTTCAGACACATATTTATATCAAGAAAAATTAGAATCGTGCCTCACAAATGGTCAATAATGATAGCCACCAATACATGCAATGCCAAATCATGACTACATCATTCAATTAGTTCACTATGTGATGGGTGCATTATTTATTGGGTGCTTTGGTGGCCATTATTTTATTGACCATCTGTGAGGTACCAGTCTACCTTCTTTTTTCTGCTTCAAATACATGTGTAAGCTTAATGAAATATATGCATTGTCAAACTATTTGGTCATTGTGCAGATAACTTTTGGATTTCATTACTAAATTTCTTTCATTAATAATTAATGCCATTTGATAGTGTGATTGATGATAACTACCATGTTCTATGACTAGTGATTTTGCATAAACTTGAATGTAATCAATATTTTAGATTTTAATAGTACTTGTTTGCTTTCAGGTCCCAAAACCAATCAACTTTTTTCTAGAGGCCCATTCGGATGGAAAAGGTGTAAAACAAATTCTTCGTCTCATACTGTCAAAATTTGTTCGACGACAGCCTGGACAATCTGATAATGACTGGGCAAACATGTGGTATGATATGCTGTGTTTGCAAGAGAAGGCTTTTCCTTTTCTTAACCTAGAATATATGTTAACGGAATTCTGCAGAGGACTGCTGAAAGCTGGGAAGTTTTCTCTTGCATGGAATTATTTAAACGGGACAAGTTCAGTTGCTTTAGCACCGGATAAGGCAGAAAATCTTGTTATCCAAGCTGCAAGGGAGTATTTTTTCTCGGCTTCTAGTCTTTCTTGTGCAGAGGTAAATATGGAGATTGCTTAGGATATCCCAGAGCAACTTCATGATTTAACTGTAATTTGTGTTCTTTTTGACTTATTTACCTTTTGTGTCTCATTTAGATATTAGATCCACTACACACATATTAGTCTCTAAATATTTTGCATTTGCACAAGTTTTTTTCCCCCTATTCCTTGAAAATTTTAAAACCTATGTCCTGCATATTATTCTGAATCCTCATCAAGTTCAATTCATTTCAACAAATGATTGTTGCTGAGTTCATGCTGCAGCAATATAAATCTAGTTTTTCAATTGAGCTAGAAGTTAAATGCTTAATGAAATCAAAATCGGTTTACTCAATAGATTTCTTTCATTTCAATATTTTGATGTAACTTCCTTTTTCTGTTGCACCAATTTGTTGCAGATTTGGAAGGCTAAGGAATGTCTGAATTTGTTACCAAGTAGCAGAAATGTTAGAGCAGAAGCTGACATTATTGATGCAATTACTGTTAAACTCGTTAACCTTGGTGTGACACTTCTACCTATGCAGTTCAGACAGATAAAAGATCCAATGGAGGTTATTAAAATGGCAATCACAAGTCCGGGTGGTGCTTATCTGCATGTTGATGAACTCATTGAGGTTGCCAAACTTCTTGGATTGAGCTCTCCAGAAGATATATCAGCTGTTGAGGAAGCTATTGCTCGAGAAGCTGCAGTTGCTGGTGATCTTCAATTGGCATTTGATCTCTGCCTTGTGTTGGCAAAAAAGGGACATGGTCTCATCTGGGACTTATGTGCTGCAATAGCAAGGGGTCCTGCCCTTGAAAATATGGATATAAACTCTCGGAAGCAGTTGCTAGGTTTTGCTTTAAGCCATTGTGATCCAGAATCAATAGGCGAGCTGTTGCATGCGTGGAAGGATCTGGACATGCAAAGCCAGTGTGACACTTTGATGATATTGACTGGAACAAATTCTCCCAAATTCTCAGTTCAAGGGTCCTCAGTTATCTCACTTCCAGGCTACAGTGTTCAAGGTATACTTAACCTAAAAGATTGCTCTGAACTGGTTGAAGGGATCAACCGTAATGATCAAGAAGTTCATCTCGATAGCATAAAAAGTACACTCTCCACTGTAGCAAAAAACTTGCCTATTGACTGTGGGATCAACTGGGAGTTGCTTTTGACAGAAAATGGTAAAATTTTGTCCTTTGCAGCCTTACAGCTTCCGTGGTTGCTGGAATTAAGTAGGAAACCAGAATATGGCAAGAAAATCACACGTGGCTTAATTCCTGGTAAGCAGTATGTAAGTGTAAGAACACAATCCAT
This sequence comes from Luvunga scandens, assembly GCA_030449905.1. NCBI lineage: Eukaryota > Viridiplantae > Streptophyta > Magnoliopsida > Sapindales > Rutaceae > Luvunga > Luvunga scandens. Next base: position 329,533 of record JASUUG010000988.1, read on the forward strand.
GGTCACTATGCTATCCTGGTTAGCAAGGAATGGTTTTGCTCCCAGAGATGATTTGATTGCCTCTCTGGCAAAATCAATTATAGAACCACCAGCTTCTGAACACGAGGACGTTATGGGCTTCTCCTTTCTGTTGAATCTTGTGGATGCTTTTAGTGGGGTAGAAGTGATCGAAGAGCAGCTGAGAATAAGGGAAAACTACTATGAAATTTGTAGCATTATGAATGTGGGATTGACTTACAGTTCATTACACAACTCTGGAGTTGAATGTGAGAGTCCTTCTCAGAGGAGGGAGCTGCTATGGAGGAAATTTAAAGAGAAGCTCACACCGTTTAGTTCCGGTGAATGGCTTTATTTCTTTTCTTAAAATTCAGATATTTATTTTATATGACATCCTCTGAACCTCTGAAAAGCACAAGTCATTATAATTTATCTATTTATTTATTTATTTTTGATAGATATTATAATTTATTAGTAATGCTGTATTTATTTGTTTTTGGGTTACTTCTTGAGTTTAGGTGAATTAAACAAAATTGACAAAGTACATTCCACATTCTGGCGAGAATGGAAACAGAAGTTAGAAGAAAAAAAGTGCATGGCAGATCGTTCCAGAGTGTTAGAGCAAATTATTCCAGGAGTTGAAACTGCACGCTTTTTGTCTGGTGACATGGACTACATTGAGCATGTTATTTCCTCTTTAATTGAATCAGTAAAGCTGGAGAAGAAGCACATTTTGAATAATGTGTTGAAATTGGCTGAGACGTATGGCTTGAAACACAGTAAGGTGTGTAAGGTGGAATGCACCATGCACTTGTAAAAGTAGAAAATATATGAACGTCTGTTTCACCCAGTAGATGATTTGTTTGCCTTTGATTTTTTGCAGGTCTTACAGCACTGTTTGAGTTCTATCCTTGTTTCTGAGGTTTGGACTAATGATGATATAAATGTTGAGATCTCAGAAGTCAAAGAAGAAATACTTGGTCATGCTTCAGAAGCAATCAAAACTCTGTCCTTCATTGTATATCCTGCAGTTGATGGGCGCAATAAGCACCGTCTTGCCTTCATATATGGCCTCCTCTCTGACTGCTACTCACGGTTGGAGGCAACCAAAGAATCTTTACCACAGTTACACTCTGTTCCAACAGGTGCATCCACATTGGGGTTAGCTCATACTTACACTATCTTTGAGCAGGAGTGCAGAAGAATATCCTTTGTTAAGAACCTCAACTTTAAAAACATTGCAGATTTGGGTGGTTTAAATTTGCAGGGTTTCAGCAGTGAAGTATATGCTCACATTAGTGATTCTAGCTTGGAAGCCTTGGCAAAAATGGTGCAAACTCTGGTTAGTATCTATACTGAATCAGTGCCTGAAGGTCTCATAACGTGGCAGGATGTTTACAAATATCATGTACTGAGTTTGTTAACAAATTTGGAGAGTACAGCCATAATAGATTCTAAGGTTAAAAGCCCTGAAAACTTTCAGGGCTTTATTAATCAGCTTGAGCAGTCCTATGATTGTTGCAGCATGTATATTAAACTTTTGGCACCTTCAGATGCTTTGGATATATTGAAGCGGTACTTCAATGTGATTATACCCCTGTATGGTTCATATGTGAGTATACCAGATAATTCTACATGGCAGGACTGCCTCATCTTACTCCTGAAATTTTGGACAAGAGTGACTGAAGAAATGCAGGAAATTGGGTCCAATAAGATTCCAGTGGAAGATCTCGGGTTCAATCCTGAGTGCTTGATGGTTGTTTTAAAGGTTTTGACAAAGTTGGTGATGGAAGACAGCATCTCTCCAAGTCAGGGTTGGAGCACCATTATCAGCTATGTTAATTATGGTTTAAGAGGCAGCTTTGGTGATGAAGTTTTTATTGTTTGCAGAGCTATGGTATTTTCAGGTTGCAACTTCGTGGCTATTTCAGAATTATTTTCAAAAGCAGTATCTGAGTGTAGCTCAACAACCGTTGATTCAAAATTCCAGGATCTTCCCCATCTATATTTAGATGTATTGGAACCCATTTTACAAAATCTTGTCAGTGGATCCCATGACCACCATAATTTGTATCATTTGTTGTCTTCCCTAAGTAAACTTGATGGGGATTTGGATGAGCTGAAGAGGATCAGGCATGTAGTTTGGGAGAGAATGGTCAAATTTTCTGAGAACTTGCAGTTACCTAGTCATATTCGAGTTTATACTCTGGAGCTTATGCAATTCATCACAGGTGGAAACATCAAGGGTTTCTCTTCTGATCTACAATCGAATGTTCTGCCATGGGAAGGGTGGGATGAGTTTCTCAATTCAAGTAAAAAGAGTGAAGCTTCCACCATTCGGGGGTCGTCAGAGCAAATGGATACTTGTAGCAGGTTTACGAATACCTTAGTTGCCCTTAAATCAACTCAGCTTGTGGCAGCTATCTCTCCCAGCATAGAAATTACCCCTGACGATCTGAATAATGTTGAGGCAGCTGTTTCTTGCTTCTTGAAGTTGTGTGGAGCTGCCAGTAAAGATCCTCATTTTGATGTTTTGGTAGCCATTTTAGAAGAGTGGGATGGACTTTTTATAATTAGAGATGTAACCTCTGTAGCAGCATCTGATCCTGAAAACAACTGGAGCACTGATGATTGGGATGAGGGATGGGAAAGCTTTCAGGAAGTAGAACCTCCCGAGAAAGAACAGAAAGATATTTCCCTTGCTGTCCATCCTTTGCATGTATGTTGGATGGAGATTTTCAAAAAATTTATAATGATGTCCCGAATTAGAGATGTGTTGAGAATGATTGATCGATCCTTGTCAAAATCTAATGGAATTTTACTCGATGAAGAAGATGTCAGAAGCTTGAATGAAATTGTGCTGGGGATGGATTGTTTTTTGGCTTTAAAGATGGTCTTGCTATTACCCTATGAAGGGGTGCAATTGGAGTCTCTAAATGCAGTTGAAGAAAAACTGAAACAAGGAGGCATCTCCAACACAATCAGCAGGGACCATGAGTTCTTATTGCTCGTTTTGTCATCTGGGATTGTATCAGCTATCATCACCAAGTCTTCTTATGGCACTGTCTTCTCGTATTTTTGTTTCTTAGTTGGAAATTGCTCTCGCCAGCTTCAAGAAACCCAGTTCTCAAGACTTACAATGGGAGGAAGAAATGAGTGCGGAAACAGTGAGACAGAATTGAATCTTTTTAGAAGAATCCTTCTCCCTTGTTTTATATCAGAACTTGTGAAGGCAGATCAGCAGATATTGGCCGGATTTCTCATTACAAAGTTTATGCACACAAATGCATCTCTGAGTCTCATCAATATTGCAGAGGCTAGTCTTAATAGGTACTTGGAAAAGCAGCTTCAACAGCTGCAACATGAAGAGGCTGTTCTCGATGAATCATGTAGTGAAACAATGAAGAATGCTGTTTCCGGTTTGAGAAGTAAGATGGGAAATTTGATTGAATCCGCCTTGTCATTTCTTTCTAGGAATGTTAGATGAATGCTCTTTTGGGGCTCTTGTTTTGTATAGGACGACTCGGAGGGTTAGCAAGATAACAGATGATTGTTTCATAAATGCTTTTGCTTGGAGAGAGGATTTAAAATTTTTTACACTTTTTCCCCCAAATTTAACGAAATCGGTTTGTATACCCATCTTCTTACAAAAAATATGGGCATTTTATCTGGGTTAGAATGACTCGTGTGAGATCGAATCGAAGATTTTAAATAGTTTATTTCTGGGGCAAGGCTTGGTCCCATTTGGTATAGTTTTCAAATGGGTGGGCTATTGGCACACCTCAAAATATCTGTTATTCTTTATTAATCTAATTAAAATATTTTAATGAAATTATAAAAGTTTTTGAACAACTTCATTAATAACAAAAATATCTTTAATTAAAATCCATTAGTGTAAATCATATTTTTTAATTTTTATTATTAAATTTCATTTCAACAATAGAGTTTTTTTCATTTAAAAGACAAACAACCGGCGTTTTCTTCTATGTATTGCGGCCACGAGCAGTAAATTCTTCACTCCAAAATTAAACGAAAAGAATAACCATTTTAATTTTTAAAATATTAGATTTTTTATGGAAAAAAAATTATTTGACTTTTGAGAGGAGTTTAATTAGAAATTATCTTATTTTATAATTTTAATAATAATTAAAATTGTAAAATAATTAAAGGAGTTTTAAGAGGTATTTGGAGGGATGTAGTTAGTCCACTCTTTTTATTTAAGTAAAGGTTTGTTTTATTTTATTTTATTTTAAAAGAACTTCATCATTGGAAGGATTAATAATAGTTAATAGCACAAGACTACATTTGGCTTAAATACAATATACAAGATATGAATTAAGATTCAAGCCTAAGTTAGGACGAATTTTAATAGCAAAACACAATGACATAACCATAAATACTACAAATTCTAATAATCAAAAGAAAAGAAAATATTTCACTTACTAAAAACTACTTAAGCAATGGAGGAATTTCATAGGAGAAGCTAGCAGCACCCAGCTCGGGTAGTAGAAGTGAAACCCTCTTTCAACTGGAGAAAAAAATACAATGCAAGACAACACAATGCTAACTACATAAAGTGAACAATCAACATAAAAACCACAAAACCTCAACGACAAAAACCACGACTCTTGGGGTATCCCTACACAGCCAATCGACGAGCACTTGTCCCGGGCCGTTGTTAGCTCGCTCTATGTTATTGTTAACTCATCCAGGCCGTCGAACCTCAATGCACTATTATCCAAGCATTGACACGATCGCGATCCTGACATTGACGCAACACCATCTTCACCACCCGTAGAACCTCGAGAGGGCGAGGTATGCAACGTCCAACAAAAGAAAACACGTTGAAAAGAAACAAAATAGAAAAAAAATAAAACAACTAAAAACAAAAAAATAAAAATAGAAGACAAAAGAGATTAAAAAAAAAAAAACACATAGGTGAAAGAGAGGAGCTCCTCCCGAGCCAAAAATTATATTATAAGAAGAATGAAATAAAATTGTGAAACAACTTAGGAGTATTTTAGAAAATAACTCTTAAAAACTTTACAACTTTTCAACTTCTAAAGGTCTAAAATTTGAATTTTTATTAGCAGAGATAAAATAATTTACTTAATCATCAAAAATTTTAATTAAAATATGACTAAATAATACTAAAAATTTTGAAAATAACTTATTTAATTAAACAAACACTTATACATATTAGATAAGTTATACGAACATGTACTTATCCAATGTACATCAATGTTAACATATGAGTTACAATTGTGATATAAAATGATATTTACTTGATAAATTGGATTGATGTTATAATGTGATCCCTAAACTTTATGATATGTGAATTAATATCAGCACTCATAATTGAACTTCCTGCACATCACTGTCGTAAGGTTCTCATTTCTCTCATATATATATATATATATATGCTTCTTCTTCATGCATTGCGTCCTGTTTTTTTCAACCTCGTTTATGGGTTTTTGTTTGGGGGTTCAACAAATTTTACATGATGGGTTGTGGTGTTAAAATCCTGGAAGATGTGCAGCAAATTACAAATGAGGGAATATGCTTGTAGTTTGGAGGCCATGGTCCATGGTCCATGGCTATGTCAATAATTTGGAGACATTTCTGCACATTAAAACTTGCAAAAGGATCTAAGCTTTTTTGCCAATTTGATTTATTATTTAAGTGGCTGTTTTATATATTCAATATATTCAATTAATTTAATGATTTATTGTCAAATAAATCTAGCAACTTATGCCGATACAATGATTTATTATGTGCTAAAAGCACACAATTTTTACTGTTTATATCATCTTATTGAATTTTGACATATTGCTCCAGATATATACCTAACGTGTTAATAGAGATCGTCACGGCAAGTAAGATATTAGAGGATACGAAAATCAGTATTGCAATAATGAGAATTTTATAAAATAAATTAAAACATATTGGCTACTAGTATTAAAGTCTTCTTGCTCGTAAGGAAAAATTCATCTATCAAGTAGTGTCAAGATTCCGGAAAGGCAGAAATTAACATTTTGAAATGAAGCGTCTATTTTTGCAACTTTTGGCTCATTTTTTTAACTGGGAAAAATAAAACTGTTTGAGATCAAGCATGAGCTAGAATATGAATATGCATGTAGTTTCGCCAGGAAAGAAAATAAAATATGGGACAAGCCTTGCACCCCACTGCTTGTTATATTTCCCAAATGTTGCATAACTCATGTTAAATTAACAAATAAGTTATAAATATAATGAAAAATATATTATTTTTTATAACAAAAAATTTATTACTAACAATGAAAACTGGCTATGTAACTCTGATACAATGTCAATAAAATACTATAATTAAAATTACAGCATCAATATCATAATTAAACATAAATTATGTCAATGAAACATAACATTTGCAAATTTAACGCAAAAATTGTAAATCAGCATTAAGTATAAAATAAAACATAAATTGGTTAAATAGAACATAAGACTTGTAATATACAAATGTTAAATTAGTGTATTATTAGTAAATAAAAAAAACTTATGAATGTAACATAAAATTATTGAATCAACATTAAGTGTAAAATAAAATATAAATTAAGTAAATAGAACATAAGACATATAAATAGATGTGAAATAAGTAAATTAATATAAGAGTGATAGATTAGTGTATTATTGGTAGAAAAAACAAAAAGCTTATAAATGTAATATAAAACTTATAAATAATCATTAGGTTTAAAATAAAACATAAATTAAGCAAATAGGATATAAGACATGTAAATGAAAAGTATAATAAAAAAATTAATATCAAGTGGTAAATTGGCTAATCACTGGTAAGTAAAATAAAAACTTACGAATGTAACATAAAACTTGTGAATTAATATTAAATTAAAATAAAAATTAAATTAAATAAATGATATATGAGACAAGTAAATGAAAGGTAACAAATAAATTAATATAAGCATGTCAAATTGGTGTATTACTGATAACCAAAACAAACTCCACGGGATATAACATGAAACTTATAAATCAACATTAAGAGTAAAATAAAATATAAATTTTGTAGATTATACATAAAAGTTGTTAACAGAAGATAAAATAAGTAAACGAATTTAAAAGAAAAACTTATAAATGTGAAATAAAAACTCATTACAATATTAAAAACGTTATATACTTATTGATTTTGTTTCTAAATTGAATAATGATGGTAATTTTGAGTTTATGTAATACATAGGACAATATGAACTGAAATTTTATTAAGGATAGAACTTATTTTAAAAATTGGATTTTGAAAAACTATTATCAATTTATTCAACTAATTACATACATGATAATTTTTATTTTTTATCAGCATCATGTTAGCTTTTTATCTCTTTAGCATTTTCTAAGTTAACACATGAATTATGAATATATGAAAAAGTTTTGTTAATAATAATGAAAATTTTATTACCAGTAGCAAAAACTGTGATGGATGTAACGTACATACATATATACATACATACATACACACACATATATATGTATTGGTACAAGAGGAGCACTTAGCAAAGGCTAAGGAAGAAGAGATTGGGTGTACAACACCCTATACATGTCATGCTGCAACCAGTAATTTAAGCCAACAAGGAGCTAATCCTTCACATGAAGGCGTAAGAGGAGACAGGAAGCAAAATTAACAAGGAAGTCAACCGAGTGATTCGGCTCTCTATAGACATGGTGGATGCTAACATTCCAATCACGTGTCAGGATCTTTTTTATGGCATGCAGAAGTGGAGCATAATCGTTAGGGGCGACCATTTTGTTCGATACAAGCTGTATCACACATAAGCTATTAACTTCCACTACTAGATTTCTTATCCCAGTTCTCCAAGCAAGAAATAAACCTTGATATAAGCCCCAAAGTTCAGCAAGGGTAACAGAGCACATCCCTATATCCATGCAAAAACCACTGCACCATCGACCATGATCGTCTCTGATCAAACCACCAGCTCCTGCCACTCTAGAGCTTTTGTATGATCCATTCGTGTTTAGTTTGAAGGAAGGTGGTGCAGGGGGAACCTAGCTAATCCGCTTGTCAATTTGATTCGCTCTAGATGGGGTTTGAGTACCAAGTAAACACATTGAATTTCCTCAACGCGAATTTCCAGATGTAACATACATATTTGATGCAACACAAATGTGCCTTAAATATAAAACGACAATAGCATATATAGTAAAAGTGGAGTTACAAACTTGTTTTTTTCAAATTGACGTGCATAATTCAATTGGTTATATTAATTACCTCTTGGTCCACATAATTTATATTTTTTATTTTAATTTTCATCCAACCAATGAATTTATGATAAATTAGCCTATATAAAATAAGTTTGTACAAAAATTTGTAGCTCTAACATTACCATATTATACATAGTATATATGTTATGCGTGCTTCAATAGTGTCAGTTATTTTATTTTAAATTAGTATTTGAATAATTCAGCAATTAGTAATTTTGAGTGTCATTAGGATTTTTACTATTTTGTTGGTACATGTGCCTAACATTTAGCAATGAACTGTAACAATTTGCTTTATTTAAATCTTGTTGAAATAAAAGAGAAATCATTGATTTGGCTAAAGGATAATTCATAGAATGAGCTCATTCATACCACCTTCTTTAGATTCTATCTTTAATTTACCAAAGTAGAGGAATCATAAACATGAAATTTTATTTGTTATTTTTCTTAAAGGAAAGGATTAATTCCACTTAATAAAATTTTATAAAAAGATTATGTAAATTAACGTGTTAGGTTGATTTATCAACACAATAAGCTCAATTTAATCTATGACCAACCATTAAAATCAAATTTGAAGAGTACTAAGATATATATTCAGATTGCATATGGAATCAATGTCAATTATTAAACCCACCTGCAATACCAACCACCGTCCTCTTGGCATATAATCAATTGACTACCTATAAACACTTATTGATCAAGCCGTAATAATGCATGTGTCCACACCTGACAGCGAAATATAAGCTATCAGTCGAGCTGTTCTTGTAAAGCCATAATATTAAATTTCATTAAAATAGTGGTACTGATCTATCATTCGGAATTACTCGAAATGACTTCTAAAAAAATTCTAATTCCAAGACAAGTAGTATTGTCCAGGTTCATTGTAGCTCTCACACAAAGGAAAAAAAAGAAACGTGTGGGAGGTGGTGGGATAGCCCACTGGGTTTCTGCTATGTGATCGAACAATGATTCTTAATATAGAATCATCCACAAAATTATACTGCCACATAACAAAACTTTAAACGACTTCTCACCACCTCAGCTCAGGTTTTTCTCTACATAAGGAAGATTGGGGCTTGAACCCCTTTTAAGCCATTATTTTTTTCGTAGTGTACAACAAGCTACTTTTGAAATAATTAAACGAAAAGAATATTGACATATTTTCTATATAACAAAATAATAATAGTTCAATAGTAAGATTATTTTTTCAGTGATTTTAGATATTGGGTTCAAATCTCAATTGCCATATAATTTTATTTCTTTAGATATTTGGATCTCAAAAAACTCAAATTCTATTATTTTTTCGTAAATTTTCAAAAAAAATAGCAATAAATTATTTATTTTGAATGTTGGACTTCATTGTGGACCTTAAAAAAATGAGTACCCCAAATTATATTAAAATTTTTTGAACTAAGCCTTTCCTAATTTAAGTGTCTTGGTCCCTGAATAATGTGTTTGGCGAAAATAAATTAAGTTGTTTGTTTTTTAAACTTAAAAATCTGAAAATATATATTTTTACATTTGTACCCTTATTAAATTTAAATGTCAAATAAATAATACACTAAATACCATAATATTTTAATATTTATAAGTAAAACTATATTCAAGTGAATACATAATGATTTTGGAATTATAATATACAAAATATCATAAATTTTAAATTTTATCACTAATTCTCAATAATAGTACATAATATAAGAAAAAAAACTAACAAAATGATTGAAATAGTTGATTTGTTATTTCATCTCAAAGTTGTCTCATGTAAAGATGAGATTATGTAGGATAAACGTTTATGGGTGAGTTTTAGAATATATATGAAAAATAAATTATAAAATAAGGATATTTTTTACATTAGAAATTAATTGACTTAATTCAAATTCTTCCATTCAGCAAAAAGCTAAAAAAATTCGCTTCTTTTATTAAGTCAAAATTATCTGAAAAGTCCTATTAAGTTATAAAAACAAACACATCTAATTAACTTAATTAATTAAGTTAAGTCACTTTAAGTTATTAAGTTAAAAAACAAACGCCACCTAAGCCTTTCCTAATTTAAGTGTCTTGGTCCCCCACTGTGTTTGGCAAATAGGCTCTGAAAGTGTTCTTATAAGCAAAAATGTTGAGAAACTAACAACACTATTACACCCAAAGACTATGTTTCGGAGTTAGAACAATCCTGCGTTTACCAAACGGGAATCGGAATGGTCTAGAATGGAAATGGATAAGAATGAGAATGAGTTGGAATGAAAATAGATAATATGAATAAGAATAAATTGTTTACTTGAACTGTAAAAATCAGAATAAAAAACAGCTAAATTGGTATTAATGTTTTTACTTTGTCTTTGAATAGGAATCGAAATAAGTTACATTATAACAAATTACTATAAAGTACTTAATCAATTATTGTCATAATTATTATTTTATATTTTAATTATAGTGATTATTTATTCAAAAATTATTATTATTGTTGTTGTTGTTGTTGTTAATAATATATAATTAATTATATTAATATACTAGTTAATTATAATAATTTATTAATTAATAATAATAATAACAACTATATTAATTCTTCAATTATAATAAAATATTATAATTATTATTAATTAAATATATTTACTATTAATAATTATTTCTAATAATAAATAAATATATAAATAGTAATAATAATAATAATAATAATAATAATGACAACAACAACAACAACATATTAATTATTCTGATTATTTATTCAAAAATTATAATTACTAATAATTATTGTTAATAATAATAAATATATTAATTAATAATAATAACTATATTAATTCTTCAATTATAATAATATCAAATAATTATTTTTAATTAAATATAGTTACTATTAATAATTATTGTTAATAATATATAAATAATAATTATTATATTAATTATTGTGATTATTTATTCAAAAACTATAATTACTAATAATTATTGTTAACAATTTATTAATATATTAATTGATTATAATCTATTAATTAATTAGTTATAATAATATATTAATTAATTATAAATGAAAACAAAGTGAATATTTTTAATTTTGGGGAGGGATAAAATAGTTAATTCAAGGAATGAGAGACTCATTCCCACCACCCCTTGGAATGAGTCTCCCATTTCTCATTGTCAAATTATGGTGGGCCTCACAATTCTGATTCTCAACTCTATTTTGCGTTTTGCAAAGTAAACGCCATCAATTATTTTGATTTCCCAATCTAGAAAGTAAACACAACCTAAGTGTAGGATAGGACTAATTTTTTGGAGCAAAATATTAATCTCACGTCTATTATGGTTAGTTGGATTAGGCCAATGGACGAAAGTTAAATTTTAATCCTAAATTTATGGAAGTAGCAATCTCAATTTTCATGTGGGTTTACTTGAGCTTAGGGTCCGTTTGGGATTATTTTTGGAAGACTTAAAAGTGATTTTGAAAATCTAAAAGTTAATTTTGGTGTTTGGTAAAAAAATATCAAAATCACTTTTGTCAAAATCAACCCCTCCTACAGTTGATTTTGAAAAGCTGGGAAGGAGTAGCTTTTAGATTCTGATTTTGAGAATCAATTTTATCAATTAATATAATTCCATAAATATCCTTACAATTATTAACTAAACCCAAAATTATCCTTATTTAAATTAGAAACAAAATCAACATTTTAATAATTTTTTATTATAATTCACACATTCCTTTCATTTACCCTATTCTTTTTTTATATTTTACATTATATTAAAAGTTTTCTATGGTAATATAGTCCAAATTTTATTTTTAATTAAAAATATTATAATACACAATTAAAATCAATATAGTATAAATTTTATTTTTAGTTGAAATTATTATAATACATAATTGAAAATATTGTGTATATATATATTTATATGTGCAAGTAAATTTCATCATACATTATGTATATTTTAGTCATTTATTTTTTTACAGCAGTTTAACAACAAAATTTACCAAACACTAATAATTACTTTCAAAATTCAGAGTACTTTTGAAAACAAATTTTACCAAACACTTAACTGATTCTCTTCACAGTTGATTATTTCTACAACATAGCTAACAGTAATTATTTTAAAAGCTACCGCATTCCCAAACCGGCCCTTATTGTGCATAGATTTTATGAAAACAACAAAATTAAATAAATATATAGATAAAAATAAAAAATAAAAAAAAATAATAATTCCAGAACAGAACTTGAAAGGTGTAAGTCATAAAACAATGCCCCTGAATCAGAGCAGCTTCATCACAAGCACAAGTTGAGACCATTTCAGATTTATTAATTTTATGCACGTTACCATGCCATTCATCCTTTAAAAATTCAATTCCAGGGCATCAACTTATTGTGGACAATCTATGCTATCAGAGTATTGAGCTAAACACAAAATGATTTGTATTCTCAAATTGATAGGTATAAGATTTTTATATAATTATACTTTATGATCTTTTAGTATTATAGAAATCTTAAAAACACTAAATTTTCTAATATTAATTGAAATTTTTCATGCATCCACAAATGAAACAATCCATGACATTATTTTCACTTACACGAACAAAGTTCACCATATGAAGCTCAATTATAACGAAATCGCTCAAAACATAGAAACCTCTAGAGTTTTAAGAATCAATTGAAAAATTATCCAGCACTAACATATAAGAACATGTACAAAATTTTCATGCCCATAATAGTTCTTAACTCAAACAAACTTAGATGATCTTACCTCAAGGCAGTTGACCCAAAACTAAGCTCGATCTCTTACACTTTGGTTTTCACCACGTCACACCATGGAGCCTTTCATGTCTTCACCTCATTGATCTCATGTAGCATCAAAAGGTTTGGTAAAATTGATAATTCTATTGTTGAAAATGATGAAAGGAGAGAGAGAGAGAGAGAGAGAGTAGTTGTTCCCGTACGTAATTGTTTAATGATGGCAGGACCGTCAATTTTCATTTATTATGCATTTTATGAAACGATGTAATTAACATACTTAAAATTTCTCAAAGATCTTTGAGATCACAGTAATTTTTTAACAATGTTAACATTTTGATCATAAAAATGATAATAATAAATTTAAAAAAAATGATAATAATTGAAATACTATATAGTAAAATGTGGTTGTCAAAAATCTTTATAACAAAGTGATATATCATAAAATATCTGAATCCAATGGGTACTCGATAATATTTTTCTTTTCCTCAAAAGAAACCTGAATGTTGGGCTAACTCGTTACCTTTTAATCTTTATTTCTCAATACAAAAATTACAAAACACATAATAATTCAATTTTGCTACAACATATGCATATATTTTTTGAATTTTTTTGTTTGTTTCGATTAACATTAACATAAAAATACAACATACACGGTTCTTAAATTTTTTTCAGTTACCGGAAACCGTATCTCCCTGTGCCACAAGCTTCGGTCTAAGCTTCGCCTTCCACACATTGCCAAAACACCCAGCGTCACCACCCTTTCTCTTGGCCTCCACCACCACCAGCTCATCCGTTAACCGGTGAACATCGACTCCCAAAACTAAATTACCATTATACCCCTCCAAGCCAAGCCCCCAATCTTTCTTCTTCTTCACTTTCAAATTCTCCGCCTTGGCGAACTCCTCAACTCTCTCGATTAATTTCTCGGGTGACTTCCGAGATACGAACCGCTCCCCATCGTTCACCGAATCGTACGAGTCATCCAACAAACCGGACAAATCCAAACCGGCCGAGAACGCTATTATATCAAACGCGTTTAAATTACAACCCCACTCCTCACCCTCATCCTTTGTCAAATCATCAACAATCCCATCGTAATAATCAGAATCGTAGAATCTCAATTCTTTCAGTCCGCCCTTTTTGAACCACGGATCATGAATAATCTGATCAACGGTGATCCTCGTCTCTGGATTTGTATCAAGAAGTCGCGACAAAAGCCGTTTGAGATCGCTAGACATCCATTTAGGGCACCGAAATTCACCTTTATATATCTTCTTGTACATGCTCATCAAATTCGGATCGTTAAACGGCAGGTAACCTGCCGTCAATACAAACAAAATGACGCCGCATGACCACACGTCAACCTTAGCGCCATCGTATCCCTTCTTAGACAAAATCTCCGGTGCCACGTAAGCAGGGGTCCCACAAAGCGTGTGCAACAGCCCGTCCGTACGAATCTGACCCTGCACGGCGCTGAGTCCGAAATCCGAGACTTTTAAATTCCCGTTCTCGTCCAGCAAAAGATTCTCCGGCTTCAAGTCGCGGTGGAAGACTCCGCGAGAGTGGCAATATCCGACGGCGGATATGAGTTGCTGGAAGTACTTGCGGCTAAGATCTTCGCTGAATCGGCCTTTGGCGATCTTTGTAAAGAGCTCGCCGCCTTTGACGAACTCCATGACACAGTAAATCTTGGACTTGGTGGCTAAAACCTCGTAGAGCTTGACGATGTGAGGGTGGTTCAAACGGCGCATGATGGAGATTTCTCGCTTGATGTTGGAGGCTAAATTGGAGGACATGATCTTCTTCTTGTTAATCACTTTGAGCGCGACACTGTGTCCGTTGAGGACGTCGCGCGCGTGATAGACTTTAGCAAAGGCCCCGCAGCCCAGGAGCTTGCCGAGCTCGTATTTCCCGAATAAGGCATTGGCGGCCTGGGCGCGAGGTTCTGAAACATTGTGTCGTTCGATCTCTGACATAACCAGGGATCGAACCTGAGGCGATGAAGATGACAAAGCTAATGAAGAATAAAAATCAACAAACTGAATCAAAGCCGCTGGGAATTTCTGAGACAAATATACGATCGAAGTTTCGGGAGTTTATGCACAATTTATTTATTTATTATAAGCCTGTGTTTGTTGTGTTTGATTGATGATATTGAGAATCAGTATCTTTTTCTTAACGCGGGAGAGAATTAACTGTTTGGTTCTTTATATTTATTTATTTAATTATGGGCTATTCAAAAGACCAGAATCGCCTTAAAATAGTAGAGGGGTGGATTGGGGTTGAAGGGTGTTTTAGTCATTTTGTAAAGGGGTGGGGACTTACGTGATATAAATGAAAAAGTTACGTCTTTATTTAACTAAATGTGTAAGTTTTGGCACGTTGGTCTAATTATAGAGATTGAAAAGTCAGCGACGTAAGAGATGACACGTCGGTGCCATCCGCGGTTTTAACGGCATTTTTAGACCGTGAAAAAAATTAATGATAATAAAAGAAAGCTTGGACGGGTTAATAGCCAGCCTTTAAAAGATGGATAGTGCCAGTTGTACTTCTAGTATATTTCTCTGCGCCTTTTTATTTCAACATGTATAGTTGAGTGGGATTAAAGTTTTTTTTTTCTTTTTTTTGGTGATTTGGAGACAAGCCTAGTTGCTTCATTGGGTTTTTTTTTTTTTTTTTTTTTAAGAAAAGAGAGTGGATAAACTCAAATTAATTTTTATCTCTCTCCACTCTCAAGACTCAAACCCGAATCCACATAAGTAAGAGGTGACATATTGCACTACCAACTAACTCTGTTACAGCCTTGGGGACAGCTGCTTCACTGGTTAATGAGTAGCCTTACCAAGACATATGTCTTGGTTTCGTGTCTCAAATGCTAGTTAATAGTAAGTAAATAGCTAAAACAAAATTTTAATACATGGAGCTAGTTATGCTACCTTTATTTATTAGAATAAAAATGAAGAGTGTGGATTTTTTTTATTTTGGTGTTTATTTATAAATTTTAAGAAAAGAGTAAGGATTTCACTCTGTGGGTCCTATCTTTTTTTAATGGGAAGTGGAATTCTCACTTTCATGAACAGAGCTAAAAGTGGGAATCTACTCTCCCTTATTCTTTCTTATTCTTATTTTATTAATTGGTATATAATTATATTTAATAAAATAAAATAAATAATATCAAATTTATTTAAATAATATTATTATATTATTTTACAAATTACATTTATTAAAAATAATAATATTAAAATCATTCAAATATAAGCTTATTATATTTAATTAAAATAATAATTTACATTGATTCTAAGTTATAATTACTTAAAAATAATATTATTATATTCATAAAGAATTAATAATATTATTATGTACTATTTTTATTTGAAAATATAATATTATTATATCTATTTAAAAATAATAGTATACATTTATTTAATACTAGTAATTAATAATAATAAATATTTTATTCTGAGAAAATATTAATTTTATACTATATTATTAATAATAATGTTTCATTTATATTGCTCTTATCAATAATTATTTATTTACATAATTAAAATTAAAATTAATAAAAAAATGTTGATTTACAGAATTAAGAATATTAGTAATTATTATTAATTTACAAAAATAAAAAATAAAAAATTTATTTTTCAAATATATTTTTTATTAATTTTGTAATTAAAAACTACAATTCTTTAAATAAGGGTAAAATTGTAATTTAAAACTATTTGCTCCAAATCCAAAATAATATAAACAAACAAATTGAATTTTGATTCCAATTCTACACTTCCATTTTAATGTAAGTAAATAACCTATTCACAATTCCATAAAGGTTAGAAACAAATTAGCGGTGGTGTTAGATAAAATAAAAAAAAATGGAATGCCATTTTTTTACAAAAAGAGTGAAACTTCATTTTTTTTTTTATGAAAACAAGATTTTATTGAAAAGTAAGAAGCTGAAGGGTCATAATTACATGTCATTGCTTATAGAAATTAATTTATATTGAGGCATGCCCCAACAATCATCATGCACACCCTTATAAATAATGACAAGCGGCTCATCCCATCATGTTAACTCTGAAATAAAAAACCCAAATTATATATTACCAATCGAATCGCCAAATACATAATAATGTTGCAAAGTTGATATACCAAATTACATATTAGCAAGCGGCACCATAAACAGTTACCCCTCATTTTTTAAGATCTTAAATTCTTAATAAAAAGGATCCGCGTTCAAATTTTATGTTTCTACTTTGATATCACATTAATTTGTTTACCGAATATATGATAATGTTGAAAAGTTAATAAGCCAAATTTGCACCTCAACTTGCATAATTTTACTTGTCAGCTGTTAAATATCTAGTTTTGTTAACATATATTCTATATTTATGATGCGAATTTAATGACTGTCATGTAAACCAACAGATCATTATTTAAAATATAAATTTTCTTTTATTTCAATTTTGCAAGTATAACATTTTTCATTGCATTTCACATACATAATTTATATCAATGATTTTGCTGCCATGATAATGTTTCAAAATTCTTTATGTATACTACCATAAATAGGGTTGCAATACTTGGCGTCGATGTAAGCATGAATTGCAGCTACTCTAGGTGCCGTGTTTAAAGCGACCACTTGCGCATTTTGGTAAAGAAGAGATTTGGTCATATTTTGATCGTAATAAACAAGTCTCATGTGAATGCAAATTACTTTTAACTACTATTGAGAATTATAAGTCAAAAACGGTGAATCATATGATGCTAGCTAGAAAGAAATTTGGGAAACTAGAATGTTGCTGATGGAGAAATCTCATCAATACGTTCATTATCGCATATAATCGCATTCTTATTAATGTCTTACAATTTACAATCTCAAAACATATTCACTTGGTTCCATCAACTTAATTTTTAAACGAGTGAAAAGCTTGCTTTATGTGCAAGATTTCTTTACTTGTCCTTATCAAATTGCTTTGAGGTATAAGATTTCTTTACTTGCTTGCAAGATAAATGTTTACTGAATGGTGAACTCTATAATCGTAAATGTCAGTAAATTTTAATCTCAAGTATAGTAACCTAAGGTTTTTAGATCAAAACCATAAGCCCTTTTTTCCTTTTTTTTTTTTTTTCTTTCCTCTTTTTGAATAAAAGTCCTTATTGAAATGAAGAGAAAGATAAAGGATCAGAGCCCTGTAACATGCATGGGTCACGTAAGTCCCTTCTAATCAATTAAGCACACTCACCCACCGGGTTGATTATTTAGATCCAGGGAAAAAGAGTGAAACTGATACGATCGTTAATTTGTTTAATTATTTTATTTATTGTAATTTTATTTGTATTTGTTATTTTAATATTATGAAATATTATCTTGTGGTGTGTTAGCTGTTTGAGTTTTAGTGGGAGTTATTATATGGGGATGGTGATTAGTTAGTTGCTTATTTTTAGAGATAGTTAGATTACAATATTGGCATTCTTGTATAGATATCTCTAATTCATATACAATCACTGCAACTTATCTGTGAGAGTTTCTTAATTTCTTTGATTTCTCTAACAACCATTTTTGGGTTCCCTTCAATTGACCCCTTTATTTTTCCTCTTTCATTTGATTTCTCCTTCCAAATATTTATGTTCGTATAATAAAACCCTCTATTATCTATTATTTGACTAAATTAATCGAAACCCCTGAAGTTTTGAAACACATTCGAAACTCATATTAAATTTTTTGTTGACCTTACCATTTTACCCTTGATGGTTATTTGATATTGAGAATATGAATACCTTTAATTATTTAATTAATTAAAATAATTTTTAATCGTAATTAATTCAAAATTTAAAATTAAAATTATGGGAAAAAGCAAGGGAATTGTTCATGATTTTTTTAAATAATTCTGAAAATTTTAAAATTTTTTATTAAAATTAAATACAAAATTACTACACACACAAACATATATAGATTATTTTTATTGTTCCAAATACCCTCAACTTATTATTCTCCAAAAAATAGTATATGTACATTAATTTTGCATTTAATTTTTTTATTCATTCTGAAAATTTTTTTTAGAGTTAATTAGAAAATTATGACGATTCCTTATATTTTCTAATGATTTTGTATTTAATTTTTTGATAAACTATAATTAAAAAAATAATTAATTAAATAATTAAAGATATTCATATTCCACACATCGAACAATCACCAAAGGTAAAATGATAAAATCACCACAAAATTTGAAATTCAAGGAGATTTCGATTAATAGAGTTAAACAATAGAGAGGTTTTGCTCCTTTTTCTTTTACAATAACCCAAAACCTAAATTAGCCACACCATCACCAATTATGTTTTCTCACGGTGGAAATGTGTACGAAAGAAATTAAACTTACTAATAAGCGTCAAATAACTCATCCTTCTATTGAGGAGATATCAAGGTGGCTGAAAAGAGTAACTTTGGACGAATATAACGTCAACCTTTATGAGAAGCAATTGCAGTAATTGCATAAATCTGAACGTACAAAGAATTACGAGTGCCTAGAACCATCACACAAAGCATCCTAGAAAAATTCCATTAAATCCTCAAGATAAACTATCACTCTAAGGTAAGCCAGAGTTTCCTTTGGATGAACCACATCCGTACTGATAAAAACCATAGGCAGATTATTAGCCAAACTCCTAATATCTTACATTAAATTTTATAGTTTTAAAGTTGGTAAATATTCGTTTAGTTTTTGTATTTTGATTTAAGTACACCGCTACTCTTAAGTATGTCACACTCTTACAATTACTTTTTCTTTGCTTTTATAATAATATCATTGCTACAATATTTTTGACGTTAATTAATTTATCTATTGAAAATGTTAATTAACAAATTAACCAATAATTATTTGTTAGCAAATTAATCAATAAATATCAATCTATAAAATTGATATTTTCGTGTCATTTCAAAAATCTTATTAATTATTAATTATAAATAAATTAATACCAGTTAACTTTAAGCAAATGTTTAATATTCTTACAACGATCTTACTAATTAATTATCTATAAAAAAAATTTACAAAATTAATCCTTAAAAAAATTAAATAATTATACTAATTTTATTTTACTTTTAAGGCTGATTCAATAAAATAAAATTGGAAGGGTATTATTATAAAAGTATAGAAAAAGTAAAGATAAGAGTGTAACATATTCAATAGCAAGGGTGTCATGAGATATTTTTTAAAATATATGGACTAAACGGCTATTCAACTCAAAAGTAGGCACTAAACAAGGTTGTGCCCTTTAAAGTTTAACCATTTATTTTCTGTGCTAGTTTGTGTTATATATAACATAACATACAGTCAACTCATAAGTTGTCACACATAAAAACTCAATTCTTTCATATGTTACATCTTTTTGGTTTTGGATGACAACTCAAGAGTTGTTGTATGTTACATATGACGTAACATAGTATGACTGTTATTTTTTATTTATAAATTATAAACATAATGTGTAAAGCCAATGTTTTTATATTAGTACATTTAGTTTCAAGGAACACCAAACGTGTTTCAATGCAATGGGGCAGTTTGTACTTAAAGATAGTGTCATTTGGGTCTGGTCTATATAAATTTTCTTACTTTTATGATTAAATATATTTTTTTAAGTTTTTTTACTAATTTATTTTTTAATAATTATTAGAATAATGTAATGTGTCTTTCAAAAGATGTGACAAATTTTACATTTGTCCTCTTCAATATTTTTGAATGTTAAAATTATAACATCATTGATCTAATGAGTAATTAAAACAAATTAGAGACAAGTTGTGTTGGTACCATTGGATCGACAATAAGGATAGAGAAAGAGTTGTTGTACGCAAGGAATGAGTTTGAGAGAGCTTGGTGTCCTCAGGATTACCATTGTTGAGAGTGAAGAGCTTGGTGGTCAAAATCCCGCAAAAAAATAACCCATCAGGGTTTGCAGAGGATGTTACTGGTGTAGATCTTCTGATACTTAAGTCAAACTTTAAGAATGACATAATAACAAATAAATAATAAGAGAGAAAAAAGAAAGTAAGAGAAAATACTTGGAGGATACTATACTTCGCCTCCAATATGCTTATTTCTCATGCCATATGCCTATTTCCCCTATTATCTATTATTGATTGGTAGCATCGTTACATAAAATAAATAATTAGAAGCATAATTGAGTTAGAAAAACTTATCTCTTATCTTATAGGATTCGAGTTTGATGAGAATTATAATCTGTATTATTTTGTCCTATATAGATTAGGACATGTTATTAAATGTGCCTATTTTTTGATGTCATTGGGTCGAGTTTGTTAAAAATATAGGTATAAGAGGAGGCCCCTAACTTATAATATGTTAGATTATCTTGTTATCTCTCGTTACATGTCGAGAGAACATGCTGAATATTATAAGGAAAATCTCGAATGACATAAGAAGAAAGCAGATGACATGAGGATATTTCAAATGTCATAAGGATAACTTTGAATGACATGAGGAGATCTTTAATGTCATGAAGAGTACTCAAATTCCATTAGAACAACTTGAATGACATGAGAACAATATGAATGATATGAGGAAATTTCAAATGTCATGAGAACAACATAAACGACATGAGCATAATATGAATAAATGAACAAATCTTGAATGTGATATGTGCCAAAAATTAAATAATGCTGCAATATGGCCATAAAATTAAAATAATACCATGGTAAGGCCATTAAATTAAGATAATGTTGTGATAAGGACTTTACGACAAAAAATATACCTCTTTAAGGGCTTAAAAAAGGCAAATAATGCACAATAAAGGCTTTAAAAAGGACAAATAATATTAGTGAATCTTGAATATCATGAGAAAATCTCGAATGACATGGAAAATTTGAATATTATAAGGTATGAGGCCAAGGCCTTAAGTGTCATGAGATCAAGGCTTAAGAGCATGATGCAAGGCCATCTGTTCTAAGATCAAGGCCTATGATAAGGAGGCTGGGCTAAGTGTGATGAGATTGAGGCTTAGAGTATGAGGTTAAGATAAGTATTATGAGATTGAGGTCCAAGATTATGAGACTGAGATATGTATTACAATGAGGCTCAAGAGTACAGACTGAGACATGTACTATACAATTAAAGGCCCAAAAGGATGAGGCTGGCAAAAAGTTATAAGATCTCAGCCTATTAGCATAAGGACGAGTAGGATCATGTAACCAAGCATGAAGATGAGGCAATCATAGCAAAACCACAAATTAAAAACAATGAAGTATAAAATTATAATTATACAAATTTAGGGTTTTACCACACTAGCCACCGATGGTAGGAAATCAAGCATTGTGATCAAGGTTGAAGCTTCAACTCATAAGGAGTCTAACAGTGACGGTAGTGTGCGGTAATGCATGGTTAGCCATGCAGATTGAATTCTTTAGCCATTTGTGCTTTGATGACTATCAGTGGCCAATTCGGTGGCTTCTAGTTGGCGGTGATGGCTGGAAGTGGAAAGAGCTGCCACAAGGAACAAAACCTAAATGACGAGGTGAGTTGTACTTCCTATAGTAGGGAAGAAGGCATCTCACTCACTAATTCTTGGTAGTTTCAGCAGGGGTCACTAGGTATTGAATTTGTGGTGTTGTGGCTGCCGTGAATGGTGGATACGGTTTGCTTGGATTTTGGGTGTTTGACCTTCTTCGTATGCATTATTTATTCTTTTTTTTGTTTGTTTTATTGCTTTCTGACCGTAGGAATATACAATTCTGATTCATGTGCCTGTCTTAATCATACATTTTTATTTTTTTATACTTTTTGTGCATTGCCCATAGACGACGTCAATTGTTGATATTAAAATTTGGATTAATGATAAGAGTAGAGAAGCAGTTATTTTAGTTGGGGAATGAGCTTAAAAGAGCTTGATATCTTTAGGATTACCATTATTAAGAGGGAAGACCTTAGTAGTTGAAATCTCACAAAACATTAGGAACATAAGTAAAAAATCAAGAATGACACTATAACAAGTTATAAAAGTAAGAAACATTAGGAATGTAAGTATCATTATCCCTTTGCATTTATCATAGTTTTTGTTACATTTAATTTTAATGTTAAATCTTTCCTGTTTCTTGTCGCATTCTCTAAGTTGATTTATAAATTTTACTAGAGAATTTAAGATACTTGTTGAGTTGTGTCCTACATTAGTTAGTAGAGGGGAGTTAACTTAGTTTATAAGAAAGATAGGTCTTTCCATCCAATAATAACTGGAATATGATGGTAGAATAACTCAAGTGTGCGGCACGAAAGGATCAAGATCTGGCAGTGGTTTCGTCTAAGAGGGATTATTGAGTTATGTCCTACATTAGCTAATAAAGGAGAGTTATTTGAGTCTTTAAGTGAGATAGATCCCTCTATTCAATAGGTTAGTCTTTTAGGTTACATATTTAGAGATTAGTCCCCTTAGAAAATTGGTATTAGAACTATACCCTAGTATCTGGAATATAATGGTAAAACAACTCAAATGTCTCATAAAAGAATCAATGTTCGACGGTAGTTTCGCTCAAAGAGAATTGTTGAGTTATGTCTCATATTAACTAGTAAAAAAGAATTATTTGAGCTTATAAGTAAGATAAGTCTTTCTATAGAGTCAGCTAATCTTTTAAGATTAGATACTTATAAATCCTAAATCCAACCCCTTAATGGTGTTACTAATTATGAATGAGAATGGAAATGAATGAATGAGAATCATTAACTTGTTTACTTCTAATAAAGAAGGGGAATGTAAATGAAATTTGAGTAGGCCCTGTGAATTTGGGCCTATGAAATGACAATCTCATTCCCAAGGGAGGTGACAATGAGAATGAGAAGTAAATTGACATTTGTGTTTTGGTGGAAATTAAAAACTCCTTTTTTACCCCATTTTAATAATAATAATAATAATAATAATTAGTAGTAGCATCAACATCAACAACAATAGCAATAATAAATAAGTAATAATTATAATGATTAAAATAATAATAGTAATTACTATTGTCAAAATAATTATTACTATTTATTATAATAATACTAATAAATATTATTATTATTATTTTAACAATAATTATTTTTTATAATAATTATTATAATAAATAATGGCAATAATTAATTAAGGTTATTTTAATAACTTGTAACAATTCATTTCAATTCTAAAAAAAGTAAACACATTAATGATAAAATAACTCATTCTGATTCTGATTCTAATTCTTTAAATCAAAATAAATAATTTATTCTCATTTCCATTCCTCTTTTCAATTTCAGTCTATTTTAATTTCAATATATTATAATCTTAGCTCATTCTTATTACTGGTTAAGTTCACCATAATAATATTCAACAAAAAATTGAAAAATATTTAAAAACAAAAATACAAGAGTGTAACGGTAATTGCATGCAAATGAACAAGCAACGGGGCTTGAATCACGAGTGATGAGTCATGCACTGTTAGGTTTGATTCGATGTTAACATTAGGCACAAAAGATATTTCTGGAGAGTACTAGTAACGCCAGTTGGTGCAATCTTACTAGTGATCATAAAATGGCAATGATATAATGGTCTAGTCAGCTCATAACATATTATCTTTTTTTATTATAAACGCCAGTTGATAGAATTAAATTGTCACCATAAAATATTGGACACTTGGCAATCATCTGGCGTGTAAACATAATATTTTTGTCTTAAGAGATAATTCGTGACCGAACTTTGACTAATATAAGTGCACTTAACCATCATTGACCTCATTTTAATTAAAAGTGAAAAATTAAATAAATTTAAGATAAAATTATAAGTTACAGGACTGGAAGGACCTAGTTACCCAAAGGAACAAGATAAAACAATATCATAAACACGTGAAAAAATTCATTTATAATGTTGTAAATGATGTGCCTGCTTTTTTACAAATTGTAAATATCTGCATTAACAAAAACTCTCTCTCTCTATTTATAGATTCTTTTTTTAGTAAGAACATTCTTAGCTCATTAAAGTAAGAATGTCACTAAGTATAAAAATATAAATTTTAATTTATTAAAAATTATATTTTTTCTATTAGTGTGTTGATAACTTGAAATTTATGCTTTTTAAAATTTTACTAGCATCCTCACTATATATGTATATATATATATATATCATATAAAAGAGTCATATTGTGTTATATCATATGTAACAAATAACAACTTTTGAGTTCTCACCTAAAATCAAAAAGTTGTAGTATGTGAAACAATTGAATTGTTATAGGTAATAACTAAGGGTTTGCTGTATGTAACATTATATGTAATATATGTTAGGATTATGTGCTCTTTAAAGTATATTGATTTATTTATTTTTTGATTAATAAAATATTTGAGACATTTTAAAATATCTTAATTGCATAAATATTTTGAATAAGGCTTGTTTAATCATATTATATGTATTTTATGTGATCATCATATGGATTTACAGAAAACATATATACAAGTTATCTTATGATTAAATAAATTGAGTTTGCATTTGATAAATAGAGTTGAATGCTCTATTTTTGTTTAGACTGTAGTAAATTCATTAAATGATTTATCTTAATCATATATGAATTTACTGATGTACCTTGACTACATTGAACCCGATCACATATGAGATTTAATTAACTTTAAAATGATTGTCAGACTTATTAAATCTCATAAGTATTGATTTTATTACAATCTTAATCTTGAGTTAATTATAGTTTCATGTTTATAATTGTCATTTCATATGAGTTACCAATTAGTGTGACATGCATTTATATTCAAGATTATCCGATATCTTGGTGGAAGCAATTATGAGCAGTGAGATTATAGATTAATAATATAGAATTTGTACAATACATCTCTTGACGAGTTTTTAGTATTTGATCATAGAATTCTTTTGTTAGAGTATGTCGACATAATTAGTATGTTGAAAATGATTATTAGAGAAAAAACCAGTAATTGTCAAGAAATAAAATGTAATTAAATTGATTGAATAGGTAAGATATCGATTTGATTAGTGATGTGGTATAAACGATTGTTCAATAAAGAAATTAATATGGCATGGGTGGAATTTTTACTCGAGAACTCTATCTCAGATAACATACAATTATGAAAGTCAGTTTCAACTTTTAGTGGAATAGATTTAGAATTAAATAATTGGACTAGTTTAATTACAGGCCTAATTATTGTAGTCACTATTGTATGTACCTATATGATCCTTGGGTTTTCTCATTTAATTGATTGCACCGCTATTGGATTAATAAGCAAGATAACTAGCGATTTGAGTTAAAAGTCTAAATATACTTTTTAGTAGGAGGCTCCATTTAATATGTTTGTATGTGAGAGGTCTTGTGTTATTTTATAAGGTGGACCTCTATAATAAGAACAAGTGTAATGCCACTTTTGGTTTCTTTCTTATCCTTTTATTTAAATTAAATTTGATTTAATAAAAAAAAAGGAGAAAAATAAAGAGTCTATGGTTTCCACCAAGTAGAGATATAAAATAGGTTTGTTGCTCTACAAAAAGAAAAACAAGAACCACAACATTTAGATGAGAGAAAAATGACTTTTTCTCTCTAATTTTGAGAGAAATTTTTTTTTTTTTACTAGTTGTTTATAGTAGTGATAAAGACGCCTACACGTCAAGTACAAATCAAACTTGAGTCATAACTTAGAAGATAACTTGAAAGATCGTTGGTGAAGAATGGTGATATAACAAGATTGATGGTGACATGTCGTGATTTGGGAGCCTAAATTACTTCTACAAAAAAATAAAAGTATGATTTTTAGATTATGATAATTTTATATATTATATGAGAAACTTGATCCCAATATTTCCGTTACAAAACTATTTTTTTTTAAACTAACAATTGGTATCAATGTGATCTCATATTTATATATAAAATTACTATATAAAATCAGTCTCTTGTATTATGTGTGTTAGATGAGTGGCACTAATTTTATATATTTCATTATGTGATGAATATATTTATTAAGCATGTTAATGGTTGTCTCAATTCGTGGTTAGAGATTTCTTTATATTAATTTTATGGATTTGTAACAAAAGAAGTGGTTAATTTTCATCATATTTCTTAATTATTTTATTTCGTTACTCATAGATTTTTTATAAGTCATTGCTAGTGAGGGAGTTTTTGTAAATATTATTTTGTTATAAAATATCAAAGAGCTCAAGAAAACAAAGAAGAGATTGATGCCGCAAGAAGCAGTGAAAAACGGCAGCCATGAATTGCCCCTGGAATTGACAGCGAAAAGAATAAAGCGGTGGAGGGTTTCTTTTGGAGTTTTTCATTAGACACTTTTACTCTTAGTAATTTATGTTTTGTACCAAATTGTGAAATGTTATTGCATTTAAGTCCAACAGTATCGGCTAGAGGCGGATAGAAGAAAAATAAGTGACTTAGGGTTTTGAGTTTATATCCCGTAGCACCCTACAGTTTTACTATTTTACAGTTCGGCCAAAGTATTTGGGCTTTAGCTAGAAAAATTCAAATTTATTTATATTGGATCCAAGCAGATTATTGTTTATCAATTGGATAATATAAATAGGAATTTGATAAGTCCAATAGTTATTATTTGTCTAAATTTATTTATATTGGTCCCAAGCCTATTAATGGATTTCAAAATTGGATCATATAAATGAAAAATTTGGTATATCAATACTAAAATTTATTTGGCTCAAGAATTTTTGAAGATAAATTTGGGCTTATTTTATTAAACTAATTGGTCTAGATTTTATTAAAAAAATTAATTATTATTTAAAAAATAAGACCCAATAGAATTTTTATTTAAAAGGTGCCCAAATTTAAATTTAAAAATTGAACCAAGGATAAATTTAAAAGCATAAAAGTTCCCAAGCCAATAGTTATGGACAAGAGCAATACAAGGAAAAGAAAGAAGGAAGATGGATGTTGACTTCAAGCCAAATAGATATTAGGCTTATAGATTAAGTTGATTTTTTCTTAGGAAAACTATGAATTGAGATTGTTTAATTGCTTTTATCTATACGCTATATTTGGTTGATAACATGCCGTGATAACATGTCATATAGAATATGAAGTATCACTTTATACATCATAATACATAGCATCCATAGATTATGAATCTAAATACATTGTTTGATGTTTGCATGCACTTAATAATATTACATTTCATCTAGATAATATTATTTTAGTAAGCATGCAATTAACAATATAGGATATAATCTGTGTATTGTTCAAAGGAAAAACCAACTCTAAAATATTGAGTGGGAGAGGAAAAATTCAAGATAATTTTTCCCACGGGCTCTATTGTTAGTTCAATAGTAAATTATATATATACCTCAACTTCATAATATGGTGATGCCTATGGAGGGTATATATATTAGACATTTTATTTGATGAATTTCTTTATAGATAAGATCGAAATATTTTTCAATCTGTTGATCACCCTAACGGTGGCTGCATGATATGAAAGATACATAGATTGAAAACAATGGTTATACAATCAACAAAAATTTATTATTAGCCTTCCCAAAGAAGCTTTATTAACAAATTTTGGCCCTAAAAGGTAATGATAATTATTTATCATGTTTCGAAATGAAAGTAAATAATCTAATGGTTAATTAGGTCTAGTAAGCATGACTTCCCCATTGGATAGCTTGCCAAAGCAGTACTAGATTATTTTTACAACAAAATAAAATGCATGTATGTTTTATTTATCAAAAAATGTCCTTTCTAAGCCCAGTAACTATTATTCTGAATCAAAACAAACTCATTGGCTAAAACTACATATATTGGAAACAAAATCCATTTATAGTCTTGATTGCTGAAAATTATAAATATGTCTTATCCTAGCCATGCCCTCCTAAACTAGCAGAGGAGGCTTAATGAAAAATGGCAAAAAGCTAATGAAATGGCAAAATGCTATTGAAATAATGGAAAGTCTGAGAGAGATGTTTAAGCCAAGTATTCACTCTGTAAGACAAGCAGCACTGAAACAAGGGTATACTATAAATTTTAATTCCTCCATTTCTATTTTAAAAAATAATAGATTAATATGTTTTGGTACATTGAAAGATAATTTATATCATTTAAGTCCTCTGATCCATTCTATGCGTGACATAGTGATTGAAAATAATGAGCATATGCACTTATCTAAAAAGGAAAAGATTTCTTCCAACCAGTGTTACCTTTGCCATTTGCACTTGGGTCATATAAATCTAAATAAGATCAAAGAAAGGCTTTTAAGTCAATTGGAAAATAAAACATTGCTACTCTGTGAATCTTGTTTAGAATAAAAAAGGACAAAAAGACCTTTCTCGGCTAAAGGGATACGTGCAATAGCACCACTTGAATTGGTACATACAGATGTATATGGACCAATAAATGTACAAGCTCGAGGTGGTTATGAGCATTTCATCACATTCTCTTATATTCAAGATATGGTTATGTTTATCTAATGCGTCATAAGTCTGAAGCTCTTGAAAAATTCAAAGAGTATAAGATTGAGACAAGAAAGTAATTAGGTAAAAATGTAAAGAAACTTTGATTTGATCGAGGTGGTGAATATTTCTCAGGAGAGTTCAAAGAGTGTCTGGTTGAAAATATGATTATATCGCAATTGACAGCTCTAGGAACACCACAACAAAATGGTGTAGCTGAAAGAAAAAATAGTACTCTTTTGGATATGGTGAGATCTATGCTTAGTTATTCAATATTGCCCATCTCATTTTGGGGACTAAAGCTAGAAACTGCGGTATACCTATTGAACTTAGTTTCATCTAAGTCATTGTGTAAAACCCCAATAGAATTATAGTCAGGTCGCAAACCAAGTTTGAAACATATCCCTATTTGGGGTTCACCAGCATATGCGCTAAAACCAAAGGTTAAAATGGATTCATGTTCAGAGATTTGTGTGTTTATTGAGTATCCCAAAGGAACAAGGGGAGGTTTATTTTATAGTCCTCAAGACAAAAAAGTAATTATGAGTAGACATTTTACTTATCTTGAGGAAGACTATATGAATAACTTCAAATTTAAGATTAAGGCAATACTAGGAGAATTATTAGGAGATCGTGTTGATGCTTAGATTTCGGTACCTAATAATCAACAGAAAGAAGAGCAATAATATGAGCATCATAACACTATCCCTAAATAGCAACCACCTATAGAACCTTGTTGTAGTGCGAGGGTAACCAAATAACCAACATGGTATATGTTACTGGGAGAAACTTATACAGCTATCTCATATGGACATGTACAAGATTCTATTAGCTATAACGAAGCTTTATTAGATGGAGATGCTGAACTATGGAAAAAATACTATGAACTAAGAAATGGAATTTATGGATTCCAATAAAGTTTGGGAACTTGTTGTTGAGTACTAGAAAGTGTGTATTTATAATGGAGAAAATCATAATTTTACACTCCAAGTCTCACTAACATCCTTACTTTTATGTCTTTAAGTCCATTGTAATTTAATTATGTATGTTTTATTTTAATTAAGTATTTTATGTATTTTAGGGGATATCATGATCATTTCACAATGAACGAAAGATTAGATGGAAAAACAGACAGCAATTTTAAACTCAGGACAGTCGAAAACCTTAGGAGTAGCATAAAAGATAAATGTTACTGTTCACATACACGGTACTATACACGACACTGTTCACCTGTGCTGTACGATGACGTGGCACTATACGATGACGTGGCGGCATTTGATTGGACGAATGATGTGGAATTGACCGCTTATGTGGCATTGACTGATGATGTGACGTTGACTGATGATGTGTCACGATCCTATTGGACCAAAATGCTGACCGGCGATGTGGTAGAATGCTAGTGGACCAAAAAAATGTGTGTACGGTACATGCATATACACGGAATGACAGCCCTTATGATGTATTCCATCCAATAAGAGCTTGCCACGTGGCGCAATCCTGAGCGTCCAAATTGTTTTAATCCGATAGCCATGATTTACTCAGTGTATTTATAACAAGGGGGCTCCCCCCCTAATTTGACACCCTTGAATCCATTTTTGAGCTCCATTTTATGTAATTCCATCTCCATCTTGTATTTTCTATGTATTTTAATAAAATTTCCATTTTACCCCTAGTTCAATTATGAGTAGCTAATTTTTTTTCAAGCTTGGGTTAAAGGTGAAGTCTCAACATGCTCTATGGGCTTAATTTGGTAAATTTACTTTTTCTTCCCCTCTAATTTATGTGGATGTTTTGAATTTTCGCTGACAGATAGTAATAATCTTGCCTAGATATCGGCTGGTATAACCGTCTCCCTAGGCAAGGTTATTACTATTTGGCACGGGAAGCCCTTAGCACCATGTTTATTAGAGTGTGGTTCATGAGGAGTGAAAAATTTTCCTTCATGATTTAATTGGTACTAATAATGAATGTTAAGCCGATAGTGCATGTTGAGTACAGATCCGGAGATCCAAGCACTTTATTTTAATAGTTTATTCCCACAGCTTTAATTTAAATTAATTGATAGCCTACATCTTTTGCATTATAAATCCAACCACCAACTTAGAAAATTTATTCTACACACAATTAAAATTCACCTTCTCGTGGGATCGACACTCGTTACTGTTGATTTATTCTACAATAGATTCGTTCGCTTGCGAGTTCAACAAAATTTGCACAACACTTGTAGAGGCATCAAATGGGGTGTAAGTAGATTTACAAGAGAAAAAAGAGGAGTAGATGGAAGGGTGGAAACATTTAAAGGAAGATTAGTAGCCAAAGGGTATGCTTAAAAAGAGGAAATCGATTGTGAGGAAACCTTTTCATGGATTGCTATGCTTAAAAAATCTATCAGGATTCTGCTCTCCATTGCTGTAGTGTTGGATTATGAAATTTGGCAAATGGATGTCAAGACCGTGTTTCTTAACGAGCATCTTGAAGAAGACATCTATATGCAGCAACCAGATGAGTTCATTAAAAAGGGACAAGAACACATGGTATATAAGTTTCAAAGATCTATATATAAATTAAAGCAAGCATCTCGGTCATGAAATATCATATTTGATCAAACCATTAAAATGTTTGGATTCATGCAGAATATTGATGAGCCATGTGTGTATTAGAAAATTCAGGAAGAAGTTGTAGTTTTTCTGGTTTTTTATGTAGATGACATTCTCTTAATTGGAAATTATATAGGAGCATTGTTATTAATAAAGAATTGGTTGGCTAAACAGTTTAATACGAAAGACCTAAGAGAGGCAAGTTATATTCTTGGGATCAAACTGCTTCGAGACCGAAAGAATAAAACTTTAGCCTTATCCTAAACTGCTTACATTGATAAGATATTAGTTAGATTTAGCATGGAAAATTCCAAAAATGGTTTGTTACCATTTAGGCATGGAATTTCCTTCTCTGAGGATCAATTACCTAAGACACATTAGGAAAGAGAAAAAATGAGGTGAGTACCCTATGCAGAAGCTGTGGGAAGTCTTATGTATGCCATGCTATGTACTAGACCAAACATTCATTTTGCAGTAGGGATAGTCAGTAGATATCAATCTGATCCTGGCACTAAACACTGGACTGCAATCAAGCATATAATTATCTTAAAAAAACTAAGAATTATATGCTTGTGCATTCTGATGATGATCTCATTCTAGTGGGTTACATCGATTCTGACTTCATGTTAGCTAAGGATTTCATAAAATCCACTTCAGGTTATGTGTTTACATTGGGAAGTTGAGCTGTGAGTTGGAGAAGTGTGAGACAAAGTTGTATTGTAGACGCCATAATAGAAGCTAAATATGTGGCTGCATTTGAAGCTGCTAAAAAAGTTTTTAGCTCTGTAAGTTCACACAAGATCTTGAGGTGGTACCTACAGTAACTACACCTTTTAAACTATTTTGTGATAACAGTGGTGTAGTGGCTTAGTCGAAGGAACCAAGAAACCACAAGAAGCAAAAACATATAAAAAGAAAAAACCATCTCATAAGAGAAATAGTGAAAAAAGGTGATATAAAAGTTACCTAAATTGCTTCAGAACAAAACTTGGCAGATCTTTTTACAAAGGCCATACCTGGGAAACTTTTTAACTTGCACTTAGAATGTATTAGTATGCGTGAGTTGCCACATATGCTTTGAGAGCTAGTGGGAGATTGTTAGGATTATGTGCTTTTTAAAGTATATTGATTTATTTATTTTCTGATTAATGAAATATTTAAGACATTTTCAGATATCTTAATTGTACAAATATTTTGAATAAAGTCTGTTTAATTATATTATATTTATTTTATGTGATTATTATATGGATTCACTAAAGACATAAATACAAGTTATTTTATGATTAAATAACCTGAGTTCGTAGTTGATAAATAGAGTTTGGTGCTTTATTTATGTTTAGACTATAGTAAATGCATTGAATTATTTCTCTTAATCATGTACAAATTTACTAATGTAGTTTCACTACATTATGTTTTGTTTTAATTATGTATGAATTTACTTATGTAGTTTAACTATATTGAACTGGATCACACATGAGATTTAATTAACTTTAAAATGTCTGTCAGACTTAGTAAATCTCATAGGCATTTATTTTATTACAATCTTAATCTTGAGTTAATTATACTTTCATGTTTATGATTGTCATTTCATTTGAGTTACCAATGGACGTGATATGCATTTTTAGTCAAGATTACCCGATATCTTGGTGGAAGCAATTATGAGTAGTGAGATTATAAATTAACAATATAGAATTTATACAACACATCTCTTGATGAGTTTTCGGTACTTGATCATAGAATTTTATAGCCAGAGTGTGTCGACATAATTAGTATGTTGAAAATGATTATTAGAGAAAACCAATAAGTGTCTACGAACAAGATGTAATTAAATTGATTGGATAGTTGAGATATCGATTTGATTAGCGATGTGGTACAAAGAATTGTTCAGAAAAGAAATCAATATGGCATGGGTTGAATTATTATTCGAGAGCTTTATCTTAGATATCATGCAATTATGGAGGTCAGTTATAATCTTTTAGTAGAATAGATTTGGAATTAAATAATTGAGCTAGTTTAATTACATGACTAATTATCGTAGCCACTATTATATGTATCCATATGATCCCCCAGATTAGCTCATTTAATTGACTACACTGCTATTGAATTAATAAGTAAGATAACTAGTTATTTGGGTTAAAAGCCTAAATATATTATTTAATGGGAGACTTCATTTGATATGCTTGTGTGTAAGGGGCCATATGTTATTTTACAAGGTAGGCCTATATAACAAGAACAAGTGTAACTCCACTTTTGGTTTCTCTCTTATCCTTTTATTTATATCAAATTTGATTCAATAAAAAAAAGGGAAAATAAGGAGTCTAGGGTTTCCACCAAATAAAGATATAAATAGACTGTTTCTCTACAAAAAGAAAAACAAGAGCCACAATATTTAGAGTAGAGAAAAATGAGTTTTTCTCTTTAGTTTTGAGATAAAAAGTTTTCTTTTGCTAGTTGCTTACAGTAGTGATAAAAGCGCCCACATTTCAAGTGTAAATCAAACTTTAGTCATAAATTGAAAGATTTTTTGTGAAAGATAGTTATCTAACAAGATTGATGGTGACATATCATAATTTGGGAGCCTAAATTACTTTTACGAAAAAGCAAATGTATGATTTCTAAATTATGGTAATTTTATATATTATATGAAAAACGCAATCCTAATATTTCTCTTGCAAAACTAATTTTTAAAACCAACAACAAAGCCGAGTTTCTCTTGCTCTAACTCTCTTTTTCTCTCTCTCGCTATATATATATATAGACACACATACACATATACATACCTCTTTCATTGACTTTTAGGACTTACATATCGTGAAATTTAATCTTTTTAGCAAGGCTAAAAGCCTTTATTTGACACACTAAAAACTTTCATACTCGAAGGCATATACTTTAGAAATTAAAAATTAATAAACTTTCTGGATTAATCCCTACATGCACATGTAATCTCAATTCTCTAAGCAAACTCTTATTGCACTTCAATGTGTTAACTTTTATTATACCTTTCATTTTTTGGAACCTTAAATGCATCTTAATCTCTAACTTTTCATGAAATTCTTGGAATGGAACTCTTCCATGAAAATTTAAAAGTTGTGGTAGGAGTAGATTTTTCAAGAAACAATTTGTCAAGTGATATCGCAATCGTTATTGGATAACAAAGTAGTCTAGTGTTTAACCATTCAGCCTTTGAATGAGTAACCAAGTTGTTGCCCTCATAATTGTGACAACAGCAGTTTCAGCCCCCCACTAAGCATTGTGGGGGCTAGATTTCTTCTCAATTACGATAAATAATTGAGTGAAGGTAGTCTTTCCTTTAATGAAATGTACAAAATTTGAGTGGAATAAGCGTCCTTCTAATATTAATAAGGATAAAAATCTCGTAGTGCTTCATAAGAAATACTGTAAACTAGTTTTAGTAATAGTATAATTGTAAATATTAATAGTAGTCTCATATAATATAAGTTGTAGTCTGATTGTAATATTAGTGTAAGAAAAGAAAAAAGTATTCTAGCATTTCTCTCTTTAGTATATAACCAATTACAAGGATCGATTCCTAAGTCATTTGGTCACTTGAGGAGTTTGAAGTTCTTGGATTTGTCTAATAATAGTTTCTCTAAGATTATTGTTAAATCCTTTGAGAAAAAATCTTGTACCTCGAATATATTAATCTTTCCTTTCAACAGATTAGAAAGGAGTTATTCCAAGTGAAGATTCTTTTGCAAACTTCTCATCTAAATC
Organism: Luvunga scandens; assembly: GCA_030449905.1. NCBI lineage: Eukaryota > Viridiplantae > Streptophyta > Magnoliopsida > Sapindales > Rutaceae > Luvunga > Luvunga scandens. Next base: position 365,240 of record JASUUG010000988.1, read on the forward strand.
ATTTATGGGAAATAGTTTTTTGTGTGGTTCATGAATCTACAACTCCTACAATGCAAAGATAGCAAAACTAGCCCTCATCAAAAGTTAAGGAAAAACATACTTCTCCTGATGATTCTTTTGCCATTGACTGTTGAACTAATCAGGATAATCATATCAGCCATTCTTGTGTTAATGATATTCCAGTGGAAAATAAACATAAGACAATTAACTGAAGCTATTATGTCACCGCAAGCAACATGGAAAAAACTTTTATACCGAGAATTTTCACAAGCAACTAAATGATATGTTGGAACAAACCTAATTAGCTTAGGAAGCTTTGGCTCTATGTACAACACAAGACTTGTAAATAGGACGAAGGTTGCAATAAAGATGTTTCACTTGCAGCTCAAAGGAGAATTAAAGATTTTTGATATTGAATTTGAAGTTTTGAAAAGTATTTGTCACTGAAATCTTGTTAAAATTATCAACATTTGTTCAAGCAATAATTTTAATGCATTGGTGCTAGAATACATGCTTAATGGGAGCTTAGAGGAGTGTTCGTATTCTAATAAATGTATTTTGGATAATTTCCAAAGGTTGAACATAATGATAGATGTTGCTTTAGCTTTTGAATATCTCCACTTTGGTCACTCAATTCCTATAATCTATTATGACTTAAAGCCTAACAATGTATTGTTAGATGATAATATAATTGCTCATTTAAGTGATTTTCGCATTGCAAATCTCTTGAATGGAAAAGATCAACCTATAATGCAGACACAAACTCTTGCCACAATAGGTTATGTCTCTAGGTTTGTATCAAATTAAATTTTATCTTTTCATTTTAAATTGTTTATTTTTCTTGATCTTCTTGCAAAAACATTATTGATATTTTTTAAACTTCATGTTAATGTCATTCATAGAGTATGGAATTGAAGAACAAACATCAACGAAAGGAGATGTTTATGCCTATGGAATTATTTTGAAAAATATTTAGTAGAAAAAAATCCATAGACAAAAGTTTTATAAGAGAAATGACATTTGGGTTAATGATCTATTGCCTGGTTCAGTGATGGAAATCATGGACACAAATGTGCTAAATAATGGAGATAAATATTTTACCACAAAAGAGTAATGTGTGTCATCTATCTTTAAATTGGTGTTGGAATACACAATAGGATCACTTGAGAAAATGATCCATACATAAAAAAATGTAATAAGACTTTTGAAAATAAGAGACATTTTGTTTCAAAAAAATGAAAATGTTGATCATGTATAAATTTATAATAAGAAAATCTTTTTTTCTCTTATATATTTCCTAAGAAAATGTAAGCTAGATTTCTCTCTCTCTCTCACTCACTCACTCACCCCCTAGAATAATAGTCCTTGGTATTCTAAAAAATGATGGAGCCATAAATTCTGTAAAAATTATCTTTTTTTTTTTTTATAATAACATAAAATTTTCATTCAACTAGATTAGAAAACAAGAGCAGTACATCTATTGGGTATTCACCTATCCATATAACATTGCATTGCCTTGGTACATATTGGACTACAAACAATTGAAAATCTTTATTGCTTCTTTGAATCTTCGAGATTGTCTACCATTTTTCTGTTCTGCTTCTATTTTTGTTGTTAACTAGATCAACCACCTTACTACAATCTGTTTCAATTATTAGATCAGTGAGCTTTGCCTTTTTTGCCACCTTCAATCCTTACTTAACATCTTGAGCTTCTATAAAGGAGACATTCCTATGGAAATTTATATTTTTGACCATTACAACTATCACTCGCCTTGAAGAGTTTCTTATTACATAGCCTCTAACCCCCTTTTTGTTTGTCATTCTGCACAGCAGCATCGACATTGATTTTAAAATAATTAATAGGTGGAGCTTCTAGTCATGTTACTTGCTATTTTCAAAACTTGTTTTGGACTCTTGTGTCTCTCTTTGCATTTTTTGTAGGCATCTATGACAGTTGTAGCTTTGGCTGCTAGAAAAACAGGATCTGACCTATTTCCTTCAAAGATAAACTTGTTTCTTGTATGCCATGTAATCCACCATATGGCAGCTACATAGTTAATCTCATTGTTGACTAATTTATCCGTTAATCTGTACATCACACTCATCATGTTTTCTCTGATGATTCGCTTCACTTCAACCTCTAAGTACGTGCATTTCTAAAATTTCCTAGCCACCTTGCATTCCATCAATGCATAAAACATTTATTCACTTTTGGTTTTGCACATCTGGTGTATTAATTCCTGCGTAATCTTTCTCCTCTATAGGTTTCCAACCATTGGTAAAAGATTCTTCACATCTTTTCAAACAAAGATCTTAATCTTCTCTAGTAAAGTTTAGTCTCCAAACTTTGTGCCATCCTTGCAATCCCTTTATTGAAACTGATGGGAATTCAAACAACTTGAGGTTGAAGGCTATCTAATAACTACTCTTCACTGAATACATTCCTTTTTTTATCACAATGCCATAACTGCACATTTTCTTAAAGAGTTGTAGGAAGTGAGATTCCTTTTATACACTTTGCATCATTCTTTACAAAATTTGAATAAATTAATCTTTCATTCCACTGATGATCTGAGTCAATAAACTCTGAGACTTTTTTTTCTATGGGCAAAGATGACCTAAAAATTAGCTTGACAGTTATAAGCCAGGGAAGCCAGTTGCAGGACTGAATATGGATTTTATCCTTCCTTCTCATTTTCTATCTTAGACCTTTTTTGAAGAACCTACCTACCCCATAATATGCATCTCTATATGAAAGAGGGGTTATAACCTGTCTAAGCCTTTAGAAAATTAATTTGCCTAAAGTATCTAGCCTTTATCACTTTGGCCATCAATGATTCTGGGTATTGTATTACCCTCCACCTTTGTTTTGCAACTAAGCTTGGTTAAAACTTGACATATCTCTGAAACCAACCTCTCTTCTAATCTTGGCATAACTCATTCTTTCCCATTTTACCCAATGGATCCCTCTCTTATCCTCTTTTAACCCTCACCAGAACTTTACAATGGCTCTCTGGATGTCATTATAAAGACTTAGAGGAATTTTAAAAACATTCATAGCATAGGCTAAGACTACCTGAGCAACTGCCTTAATGTGAACCTTTTTGTTCGTACTAGAAAACAACTTATACTATCAGCTAGAGACTTTACTTAAGATTCTATGCTTAAAATCATTAAAGAAATTTTTTTTCTCCCTGTCTACCATTGAGGGTAATCCTAGGTACGTTTCATGTCTGGAAACTACATTAAGTTGAAAAATATTTTTAATTGCTGCCACCTGCTCTCCTTAGACTTTGCCACTAAAAACCATAGAGGATTTATTAAAGTTGAAGAACTATCATGAGGATGCTGCATAGTAATCAAAGATTTTTTTTTTTTCAAAGGTTTACAATCTTCTATAGAGGCCTTTGTAAATATAAGGTTGTCATCTGCAAAGAAAAAATGTGAGATTGTAAGATTTCTATCAAAATTCAAGCCATGTATTAGCCTTTTTTCCTTTGCTTGCACTAACATGTTAGAAAAAACCTTTGCACACATAAAAAAAAGATAAGCAGATAACGGGCACCTTTGTCTGAGACCCCTATGGGGGAGTATAAAATCCTTTGCAGCTCTATTTATGATGACAGAGAATGAGAGGATGGTTACACAGTCCATAATTAAGCTTATCCATTTGCTAGAGAAGCCTAGTCTTTTCATAGTATGCCTTAAAAAAGACCACCCAACCCTATCATAAGCTTTGCTTATATCTAGCTTTAGAGCCATTAAACCCTTCTTTTTTCCTTTGCTATGCATAATTTTATGGAAACATTCATAGCCAATGATAATATTGTTTGTTATCAATCTATTTGGAACAAACGCACTCTGCATTGGGGACATAATGTGGTTGAGGGTTTGTTTTAGTCTATTAAATATGACTTTGGCTATTAATTTGTACGTCACATTACAAAGGCTAATGGGTCTATAGTTAATGACTTTTCTAGGCCTGACAACTTTAGGAATCAAGACAATGTATGTGTGGTTCAGTGGAGTAATAATACCTTGCTGGTTTAGAACACGAAGGCAAGTTTCAATGACTTTTTTTGAAAACTTCCTAAGGCTTTTAGAAAAAGATAGCCTGTAAACCATTAGGACTCGGAGCCTTTGTTAGGCACATTTAAGAGAGTGCTAATTAAATTTTCTCTGTTGTAAATGGCTATTCCAAAAAAATATTCATTTCTAAGTTAACTCTTGGGCTCATTCCTTGCAAAGCAGCCTCTATTTGGTCCATATTTGGTTGAGAAGTAGTGAACAAATCTTCGAAATAATCATAAAATCTACTCTCGACAACTTCCAAGTCCTCCAACCAATTCCACAACTTGTCTTCAATACCTTAAATTATGTTTTTTCTCCTTCTTAAGAAGCTTTGGCATGAAAATTTTTTGTATATCTATCCTCTTCTTTCAAAAAATCCACCCTTGATCTTTGCTCCAGCACACCTCTTCATCAATCAACATGTTTTGAATTTGCTTTTCTAATTTTTCTGATTTCATTACCCTTATCATATTGATCATGATCCTCTTTAGCTTGTTTCAACTCCCTTATTAACCTATTTAGTTTTTTGTCTCTACCACAAAACTCTTCTTGGCTTCAAAGAATCAACTGTGCCATTGAGCTCTTAAAAGTGATCTTGAACATCTAGACTACATTAATCTTGCTACTGGTGTACGATTTAAACCATTCCTCATTCACTATATTCCTATAGGTTTTATAAGAGTTCCACATATCTTCATAATGAATTCTGGTGAAAGCTCTTTTCTCATGAACTAAAATCCTCTATCTCTCTTTGATCTCCATCACGATTGGGCTGTGATCAGATTCCTAATGCATTATATTTGTGGCTAGATCATCATGGAATTCTACTTTCTAGTCCTGATTACACATAAACCTATCCAACTTCTCCTCAATCAAGTGTGGTCCAAACTATTTGTTTGACTAAGTGAAGAGGTAGCCCCTACTTCTTAAATCCATTAGCTTGCAATCACGAACAACAACTCTAAACTTAGTAATTGTAGTTGCATTTATGTCTAATCCTCTACTCTTCTAGTTTAAGGTAAGGATCTCATTGAAATCTCTAAAATATAACCAAGAGAGATGGGATAAACCTGTTAACCTTCGGAAGAGTATCTATGTATGCTTCTTTTGGTTTGCTTCAAGATGTTTATAAGCTTCTGTGGCTCTTCAAATTTTGTTTCATCTATTCTAAATTTGAAAATCAATATGGTGCTTGTTGTAAGAGTAGATTTGCACATCAATGTCAGCCCCCCATATAAAGGATAAGCTTTCGCTCTTTCTTACACTATTTACCCCAAAATAATTTTCTACTTGTAATTGTCTACATGCTTGCTTAACTTGCTCAGCCTTCAATTTAGTTTTACAAAGAAATAAAAGTTGAGGTTTATACAGGTAGAGAATTTTTTTGATAGTTAGGAGTGTTTGAAGATTCCCTAAAACTCAAACGTTCCAGCTTATGAGTCTCATGCCTATCGGCGGGGCTGTTCTTTAGCCTCTACCGATGAATTCTTAATAGACATCCTTTCATTTTGTGTCAACACACGTGTTTCTTCTTCCTAAACCAGTTTAAGTTTTACTGCTGGAGAGGAGATTTAAATCTAGCTCAATCGCAAAGCCACAGGGCTCCTTATTCTCAATTTTTTACACTTTGGGCTTGGTCTCATATGATCTTTTATGAACCTTTTTAGTGAGGTCGACCAAATAAGGTGCATTCCATTCACTGCCCTTTCCCTAGCTTGTAGTTTTCATTTTTTCCTTTGAACTCTTATAGTTTGGTTAGGGACTTGGCTCGTTTTGGATGTTTGTTTTTTACCCATCCTTTTTTCTAAAACTTTAAGGCCCAACGAGCTTATCAATTTGTTTTCACAATCTATTTCGTTTTCTTGCTTTTTCTCTTCACATTTTCCCACTACAGTGCTCCATTGATTAGGCATCTCCCCCATACCAATTATAGTTACTTTCTGAATCTGAGCTATGGCCTGCATCTTGCTTACACCGCCATCTTTAATTAATGACCCCTCACCCATACCTTCCACCTGGTTGCTTCTCATTGGTTCTATATTTCCCATTGTATCAGGTTGGTTTAACCCGAGTATATCTCATTTCCTCGGTTTGGGCTGACTCGCTTCTTCGTGGTGTTGTTTTTGTCCCTCATTGTTTTTTGGTGTTGACAACCTTGTTTCTCTCTCCATCGCTTTTTGTCTCGACTTTGCCTTATTCGTTCTGTTTTAGTTTGTGTGCTCATGCATGCTCGAAAGGCTAGATCATCTTTTGTTTACTTTTTATAATCCGGGCATTTTTTGTATTGGTGCCCAATCAATCTACAGCAAAAATAGAATTCTATTAATTTTTCATAAGCTACCTTCATCGAGATTTGCTCTCCATCTTCTAGTTTTAGCACCAGTTGTTTGGTTAATTGTTGTGCGACATCCACCAGAACTTTAATGCGTGCAAAAAAACCAATGCACTCTCTTGTTTCATCCGTTTCCACTTCCTCCACCTTGCCAAGTCTCCTTTCTATCTCTTGCACAATCTCTTTATCCATACACATGATAGGCATGTTGTGAATTTGTACCCAAAAAGAGGTATGGTGAAAGCTTGCTTTTTAATATCCCCAACACCAATCAATTCTGCTAGTATCATTAGCGATCTGTCGAAATGCCATAGCTCCCCATACAAAATTCTCATTTTTTGCTTTCTGAGGCAAACTTGAAGACAAAGATGTTTTCTTCTAGACTTTTCACTTTCATCTCTTTTGTGGATCTCCAAGCTTGCTGCATGGCTACCTTTAAACCTTCTCGGGGCACGCTTTGTGCCTGAAGAATTTTACCAATCAAGGTAGTGCTGTTAATTTTTCCCCTTTTGTCTTCATCTTTTCTGCAAAGCTGATCATATTTTCTTCCTCTGACTTCAATGTTATAGCTTCACTTCTGCGTATAAGTTCATTGTCATCCATCCCTCATTTTAAAGCTAAAAGATTGCTATTTAAGAATGTTACCTTCCTCACCAACCAATTTTACTCCTTATGTTTCCCCTGATGTTTTCAAAGCTCCCTAAGTAATCTCTCGACCTCTAACTTAAGTCATTCTCTCCCAATCACACGCAACCTGTGGGTGACAATTTGGATCCACCAAAGATCCTCGTAAGCTTCCTTTTTAGGTTCCTTTCGGAGAGAAAGGGCCTAGAGGAAAAGAGCATTATCAGTTCCTGTAAAAATTATTTTATATAGATAAGCATGGTATTATTGTATTGATTAGATAAAATCACTATACAATCTACTTGAGTTATTTTATTTTAAGGAAAAAAACTGGTACACCCCCAATGTTTAGGGAAAGAAATGTAAAACACCTTAACGTTTTGAAAACACGTTCAAGTCCTTATTTCTTAACAAATTATATTAAGTTTAATAGAAAATTTATTTTCAACTCATAATTACCACTATCTCTCTCTAATATTCAAGTCAATATATTCATCCTAACTAAAGATGGCCAACGAGCCGGGCAACACATGGCATGGCATGTGTTCGTACAGCATGGCATGCAACAAGAATGTTTTTGGTAGGACAAGTGGCATGGTACGGCACGCACATGAGTTGAGTTGAGTTGGGTTGAGAATTTTAGGCACATTGGCCTTAAAAGAGCAATATTATTAGAGATGAGCTAAAGTATGACATGTGAAAAGGCCTGCAATAAGCACGTTTCACTCTTTAGTGAAAATAAACTTAAAATTTTATGATTTTACAAATAACTTGAAATTGTATCTTTTAATATATTTTATTAGAGTAAGTTATTTAAATTCATTTAATTCTTAGTTTCAGAAAAAAAAAACTGTAATTATTTTATATTTATAATTTATTACATGAGTAGATGATATTATGATTTTAATAAATAAAATTATAAATATCATGATTTTATAGAATATATACATTAATTTTATTATGAACTATGATCTATGATCTATGATTTATGCAAGTTAAGGTGGGCATTTGGTTCGGTTCAGTCCGAACCAAACTGTATTATAATAATTTAATTCAATTAGGTTCACAATATAAAAACTAAATGGTCAAATATTTTAAACGATTTGGTTTTTAATTAAACCAAACCAAATTGCCAAACCAAATGGTTCGGTTCCATCACTCAATAGCCATAGAAGTTTGAAGTTTCTTTTGAACATGTAATGGATTTTTAAATTATGGTTGGATTTTATGATGTTAATTTACTATTGTTAGATTTTGTTATGTTATTTATTGTTTATAAATTTCTAAATTATTGTTGGATTTTATTATGTTAATTTATTATTATTAGATTTTTTTATGTTGTTTATTATTTGTGGATTTATAGACTAAGGATTATTGTTGTAGTCATAGTATAGTACTATTATATCATTTTTATTAAATAATAAATATATAAGTTGAAACTAAACCAAACCAAACCAAATTACCAAACTAAACTGAACCAAACTGAATTAATTTGGTTCGATTCTATAATTTGGTTCGTATTTGATTTATAAATTCATGAACCATTTGGTTTCAGTTTGATTCAGTTCTAGGCCTGAACTGCACCAAACTTAATAGTGCCCACCCCTTGTAAGCTTAAACTAACAATTAAGCTAACCTTTAAAAAAAATTTAGTATTATTATTGTTGTTAAATTAAGAAAGAGTTCTAATACCGTAGGGTCTAACATAGTAGTTAGCCTTACCTTCTCTTATTAATATTAGTTTATTACTATTGGATATATGCTTGTGCTTTGAATTTTTGATTCTATTAAATTTGACTGAAAGCATATGGACAAAAAAAAATACATATACTTGAAAAAGTATGCCAATAACTTGACATATCCTCTTAAAAATATTAAAAACAAAAAGCTTGTTGTGTTTGTTTTTTTATGCACGGCCCATGGCACAGTACGTGTAGGCACAATACATATGCCGACCCACGGCTAAGTTAAAAAAATAAATAAATGACATATTATTACACGAAACATATAGTGGGCACAACATGACACGTGGCCAAGCCTAGCATGGGCCTTCCTTTGATGGTTTGGATTGACATGGAAGGGCCCGTTGGCCATCTCTAATATACATCCTGTCCACAGGCTATATCTTATTATTTTTCTTTTTCCTTAAGCCCACTTATGAAGTCTTTGATTTGTTGAGAATGTCTATGCTTTGTTCTTTTGCTAGGTTTCCTCATCCAAGTGAATGCTACTTGTATTACATTAGTTGTGACACTCTTTTTCCCTTCCACAAAGAAACTGAAATGCTTTTACAGGTATCTTGGTACTTAGTGTCTTTTTAGTATGATTAGCTTATTATATGATTAAAAATTGATACCGAAAAGTTTTTGCCTTCCCCACTTCTTTTATTGTGCTTTCAAATATCAGATGGTGGCTCTCTTTGTTGCTTCTCACTACAAAAGTCCTCCAAATGAAATACAATTAATGGCTGATGCTCCCGTGCACCACCTCTTTGTACTTATTGGTATATTGTTTTCCTTTACATCTAGAGTGACTGGATTTCGTGGGTTATGACAAACAATCATTTGTGTATTACATGCAGGCCCTGTTGATGAGTCAAGCAAGGTCCTAATAGACATTCTTTGCATCATCAAGTCAATACCTCTTAATGTTCTCAATCATTCATTTTCTGGTTACTCAACGAGTGATGAATGAATCCTTGTTAATTGTCTTTTTCTATTGTATTGGCTTTCTGAGTTACTGCTCTTCTTTAATTTCCTTTATGTCATCCATGAATTGACTTTGGTACTTTGTAATTGTACTGTAAATTTTGGCCCTGTGAGCTCATCATGGTAGAACATTGTTCTTCTGAGTTACGATAGTTTGTGATTGAAGTTGATCCATAATAATAGCATAGTTCAAGAGCATCCATGACCATAGCTACACATTTCTATTGACTGCGCACTATTCATTGGTCAAAGAATGAATTGGAAAAGTTTGTTTTTTTTTTCTCTGAAAATGACAGATATTGGGAATTCTGTATAAAACTTGCTCTTCTAGTGTGCCTTAGATGATTAGTATTATTACAAATAAAAGTTTCTGTTTCTTGTTGATTTATTTGATAGAAACTCATAGCGTCACTTTAAATATTGGTCTATAATGAATTAAAGGACATTCGTTTCTTTTCTATTCAGGCAAAAAGGAAAAGCTGCTAGTTGATGATTTCAATTGTCTGTTTTAGTTTTCATCTTTTTCTTGACTGCTGTTCACTTTTCTAAAATTTCTATTACTATTATTAATAATTTTTTTGTTTCTTACCAAAGAAAAATATATTCACAAAAAGGAAAATGATGAAAAAATTTGACCATTTTGCATGGTGTATATGTGTGTGTGTGTGTTCATACTTATTTTGTACTGCTTGAATACAATAGGTCTGCTTTGAAGGGCAGATTTCTTGCGATTTTGTATGTGCAAGCTTAGAGATAGGTCGACAGCCTTTTGGGGATCAAATACCTTGGAAATTTTGTTCGGAGTTCTGAGAGATGAATTTTGTGACTCTCTCAGCAGCACACGTCATAAGGATAGCCGTTCACCTTATTGTACCGTGGAAATTTGTAATCTTACAATCTCTTTATGCTTTTCTCTTTGGAATGGCGGGTCTCTTCTGTATGATAAATACTTTTTCTTTGTTTTGTTTGTAGAACGGATATGGCTCAACTACTTTGAAGCTTCTCACAAGGTTCTCATTAAACTTCTAGTTGTGAATCTTCATTTTTTTTCCCCATTGTTGAGCTATGTAAGTCTTTAACCGAGGCTTCACATGCCCTACTTCAATTTGTTGTGCAGCAGGTGCATACATCAAATACTACATCTAAACACATAACTACTAATTTCTTTTTTCAATAAATGAAATTTACTGGTCTTAGAAAGTGTTTGTACTACAGAAGGAATTTCTAGAAAAGAATATAGGGCCAAGCCCATTTTTGTTGGAGAAAAGTCTATGTTTGGCTTTTCTTTCAGCCTCCATGCAAAAGGAGTGTCAATGTGCACCAATTTTTGTTTACTCATGCTAACTCTGATGGGTATCTTAGATAGTTTGCAATTTTCACGGCCGTTTGTTTTGCTGCAGAGTTCAAGTAATGCTTTTGTTGATAAGGCACAATTAGTGTTAGAGTTTTCACCGTAGTTTTTGTTTAGCTTTAGATACCCGTCTGTCACTTTTGTAACCTATTTACTCATCTATTGCAATATGTACTCCAATTACTGTTTCTGTAAAAGTGAAGCTATGCTCGTCAACAAATGCACTTTAGCCTGATCCTACTTCTTTACCGCATTTTTTCTTTTTATCGTTTTGGTTTGCAAAACCTTGTTCCATTCTTGTTTAAGTAGATATATAGACTGAAAATTGTTCTTTTTATCAAGATTTGAAGCAGGATTTCATTACAGAGTTTGGAAATTTGAATTTGGATTTTTCTTGTATGATTTATTTGAAATAAAATGCCAGAAGTCTATTTAACATATGTTTTAATGAAAAATTATACTTTTTCTGTTTTGGTTCTTGTGAAAAAAAAATGACTTCCAAAAATGTAATAGGTAAGTCTCACTTAACAGATGATGATGTTGTTCTTGTTGACACTTCTAAACTGAAAGTAAAAGTACAGCTGGTTACAATCTGCACGTTTCTTTGTTTGTTATAACAGTTGAGTGGATGCATCAGAGTCTAGATCATCAAGGCGATCGAAAGTGTGCTCATTGGTTTTTTATATGCGCTCATGGACTTCTTGGTCTGAAATTTCTTCTCTAAAAGATAACCCTTGGAGAGTGTCGTGGGCTTCATCAATGAGCTCCTGTAATGATTAAACTTTAAAAGCTAGTTTAAAATAATGAAATTGTTTTTAGGAAAGGTTTACTCGGCTACTGCATGGTGTGCATGGAAGAAAGATGCTTGAGTGTCTGCTTTTATTTCCCAAGAGCTGGTTGAGGGAAAACTATTATTAGTTCTTTCGTTATCTTGTTCTTGACTTGTTAGTCCCATTTCCATAAATTTAAAATAATTTTGAACTTTTGCTGCTTGTATTGGTATGTTTGCTCACCCTTTCTTCCATTGTTCTTCTGTTGGTTTTCCTCATTATTTTTGTGTTGTTGATATTCTCATTTACTACAGGTACTATGATGGGCAGTTGACTGATGTTACTGAATTAGACTCTATAAAGAATATCACGAAGGTCCAAGAGAATGTTATTAAAGTTTCTAAGAAGGTATGGTTTTTATACTCAAGTTCATTTATGTACGATTGCAATTTGTATAAGTGATGTAGAACAAGCGACCTTAAGATTTGACTAGGATTTCATTTTCCTTTTCTGCTTAGTGGTTATTTTCTTTTAACTTATTTTTGTTTGACCAGGTCTCTTTCCATTCTGTCTTCATGTTGGAGTAGGATTTTTTTTTTGTCATCTTGGAGCAAGATAAACAACCAATCTCACATGGTTTAGGATGTTAGTCTCTATAACTAATGGCCTTATGTTTATTGATACTTTTAGCCTGAAATTGTTCGGAATAATCGAATCAGAAGAGTAGATTGGTTGTATGGTCCTAAAGCCCGTCAGTACTGATAAAGTTGAATACAGTGTCTCAGCCTCTCCCCTTCCATCTCCCCCCCCCCCCCCACAATTTTCTGTCTTCATATTATAAATGTGAGTCTATGTGCATGAGCATCTATTTCTGCCATTCAGTTTTATTTGTCACTTGAATTGAATTGTACTATTAATTTCATTGTTTCTACAGGTTTCAAGAGAACATTCATCAAATATCTGGTCATTGTGGTTTCGAGAACTTCATTCCAAATTTACTTATTTATATTTATCTGATGATGGTCATTTGTTATGCTCAGAAAATGAAAGTTCATTGTTAGTTAATTGTTAATTTCTGAAGATGATTTTTTTCCTGCTGGACTGTTAATGTAACGACCTCATGCACCATGACAAGGTAATTATTAAACTTGGTAATAAATATGCTCTGGTTATCCTGTGACGCTAGAATTTAACTGTTTATGCAGAATTAGAGGTCACATGATATCTTTATATTTTCTGCCTCATGCAACTGTAAATTATTTGGTTGAGGTTGGCTTGTTTTCTTATGAGTTTTTGTTGCACTTCTTTTAATTACTTTTAGTATTATCTATAAAGAAAAATTTCATTTTTCAGGTTTGGAGAATTGTACCAGCCGGAGCAGTGCTACTTCGAGAACATTCAAGTTAGGTTATCCATTATCCACGGTTCTATGTCAGCATGCATAGGATTAAAATGCCCAAAAACTGGCATGTGTTCAGGTCTAGATATTGCTATTCATTGCTCACATTATTGTTTCATTATGGTAATGCTTGTGATTGTTGAAATTGTTGCAACTTGGACACTGAATCCCATAAACAGTATTCAATTGTTAGGAGAGAAGCTAAATTCAAGCATAAAGATTTTTCTTTCTACTGGCAGCATTCTCAGCGTGAAGGAAATCGGAAGACTAATAGGAACAAAAAAGAAAAAGGAAAAGTCTGCACCAATTAAGAAGATGAAGAAGCAAAAGTGTATGACTAAGGTCCTCTTGTATTGTATTTACTTGAGGCTTGATAATTGATATGATATTTTGATGTAGGGAGTTATTTTAGGAATTTTAAGATTTTAGGATTTTATTATTTTATAACTTTTTATTTTATTATAGTCAATTATGGTATTTTATTATTTTAGAACTTTCTATTTTCATTAGAGTAATTTAAGGTATGAAATTTAGTTAACTTAGGAAAATATCTTTTATTTCCATTATAATTGTGATTTAGTTTTCCATTTTTAAGTTATCTTAGGAGAAGTATATTTTATTTTCATTATAATTGTAATTTAGTTTTCTTTTTTAAGTTAATTTAGTTTCCTCTATTATAAATATAGAGGTCTTGTCATTATTTTATAAACTTTTCAAACTCAATTATTCTATAACTGTTATTCAAAGACTTGTTTTCTTTATCTTCTTTACAATTCCGTTTTCTCAGTTGGTGTCAGACCAAGTTCGCTTGTCATCATGGTACAACCACACGAACAAAGGAACAACCGTCCTGAAGACGTTGAACAAGGGATGCAGGTAATGACTGAGGAAAATGTCAAACAAATGGTCACAGAAGTAGTCTTGTAAGTCATGGAGAATGCGTTTAACCTGAGAATGGTAACGATGGAGCAAGCAATCGAGGGTCTCGCATTTTCCATGAATAATATAAATAGATAGTAGCAGCAAAGAGTTAATCGAAAGAGGGCTGTTAAAGGAATCAATCACAAAGAACAACTTTGGAATTATCACCATGAAGAGGTTCGACGGGATTTCAATTGTAAAGCCGCGCCTCAGGGCATCAATTGTGAAGTAGTACCATAAAACCAAGAACTCGCAAGGTGAGTGCAGCTGCGTGTGCGTGAAGAATTAGAAAGCAATTAAGAAGAAGAAAACGCTGAGGATTATGATAGAAGGCATAGGAAGAATTCATATTACAATATTAATATTGATATTATAGATTTTTATGGTAGGATGCATGTTGAGGAATTTTTAAATTAGATATCAAATGTAGAAAATTTCTTCCAGTATATGGAGATTCCGCAGAATAAACGGGTTAAACTTGTGGCATTTAAGTTAAAATGATGCAGCATCCGCATGGTGGCAAAACATCTAGAATTAAAGAAGAGTTACAGGAAAGCAATTGATCAAATTGTGGCCTAAAATGTAGAGGATGATGAAAGAGTACTTCTTGCCAGCGGATTATCAATAGCAGTTGTACGTGAAATATCAGAATTGCAGGCAAGAAATGGTAATGTTGATGAATATACAAAAGAATTTTATCGTCTACACACATGAAATAATATGGATGAGTCAGAGTTTCGGACAGTTACAAAATATCTTGGCGGGTTGAAGCAAGAATTGCAAGATGAAATTATAGACATGATTTGAGATATGTGTATAGCAATTGCTAGAGCAAAGAAGTTAGAAGAATGAAAGCAACGTATTGTTTCTAGAGTTTAGCAGAGATAACTCATTGGTATACAAAATAGACCAAACATTGCAAGGATTGAAAACAAGCAGAAAACTTAGGCTAGTAGTGGTCAAACGCAACAATCAATACAGTAGCAGTTAAGGCAGCAACCGCCTAGACAACAGTAGCCACCTAGATAAAAAAATAATCCTTGTGCAAAGCTTATGCCAAATAAGTGTTTTAAGTATAGAGAATCAGGATTTAGATCGAGTGACTGTCGTTCTAAAAATTTAAATTTGGTAGAAGCTGAAGACGGTGAAGTAAAGGCGAATGACGTTGAGAATGGGAATGACGATGAGGCCTTAAAATTGGAAGAAGATGAAGGGGAGTTGCTAAATTGTATTATGCAAAAAAATTTAATGGCACCAAAGTTTGAAGAAGATAACCGACGCAATAAGGTTTTTAGAACACATGGCACCATCAACGATGAGGTGTGCAACGTGATAATTGATAGTAGCAGCAGCTAGAACATAGTTTCAAAGGCATTGGTTGACGTGATGGGGCTCTCCACAGAGAAGCATCCTGCACCTTACAAAATAACATGGATAAATAAAGGGACAGAAGACAGAGATGTGTAGTGTTCCTCCATTAGAAAGATTTATAAAGTGATGTGGTATGTGATGTAGTAGACATGGATGTGTGCCATCTGTTATTGGGTAGACCTTAGCAATTTGATGTGAATGCAATATATAGAGGAAGGGATAATATGCATGAGTTTTGGTGGAATAGTAAAAAAGTTCACTTAATGCCTTTATCGAATAAGAAGAAGAACCATAAAGCTGAAGGAAAGAATTTTCTAGTTATTGTTAAGGGATATATGGAAGAATATTGTGATGGGAGCAAGAAGTTACAAAAGGAAGATGAGTTCGAGGTAAATTCTGTTCCTGAAGAGGTACAGCCAATGCTAGTCGAGCTCGCAAACATTACACCATCAAAGATGTCAGATGGGCTACCACCTTTGTGAGATATCCAACATTATATAGACCTAGTCCTTGGTGCAAGTTTACCTAACTTGCCTTATTATCGCATGAGCTCTTTTGATCATGCGATTTTACAAGGACAAGTAGATAAATTGTTGCATAAGAGATTTATTAGTGAGAGTATGAGTCCATGTGTTGTATAAGCATTGTTGGTGCCAAAGAAAGATGAGAGTTGGAGTATGTGTGTGGATAATTGACGGATTAATCAAATTATAGTAAATACTGATTTCCTATTCCGACATTTCGAGATTTACTATATCAACTTGATGGAGCTCGAGTTTTCTCAAAGATAAACTTGCGAAGTGGGTATCATCATATTTGTAATAGGCCTGGAGATGAGTGGAAGACTGCGTTTAAGACAAAAGAGGAGTGTTTTTCTTTGCATTCACACTAAATTGGAGAAGTGCAAATATGGACCATTTTGAGTGGCTTGAAAGATCAATGACAATGCTTATGTGCTCTGGTTACCAAACAATTGGAACATCTCTCACACTTTTAATATGGCTTATCTGTTATAGTATCATCTAAACGATGAGGAGTTGTACAAGCTAAACTCGATGATGAGTTCTTTTCTAAGTGCGGGGGATTGATGTAGGGTCTTTTTTTAGGAATTTTAAGATTTTAGAATTTTATTATTTTAGGACTTTTTATTTTATTAGAGTCAATTATGGTACTTTATTAATTTTAGAATTTTCTATTTTCATTAGAGTAAATTAAGGTATGAAATTTAGTTAATTTAGGAAAGTATCTTTTATTTCCATTATAATTGTGATTTAATTTCCCAATTTTAAGTTAACTCAGAGAAAATATATTTTATTTTTATTATAATTATAATTTAGTTTTCCTTTTTAAGTTAACTTAGGGAAGTGAGTTTTCTCTATTATAAATATAGAGGTCTTGTCATTATTTTAAGGACTTTTCAAACTTAATTATTTTATAAACTTTTATTCAAAAACTTGTTTTCTCTTTCTTCTTTACAATTTCGCTTCGTCATATTTAGTCAATTTTGTCAAGTTTAGTTGTATATATCATTTTGGCTGAATGAAAATCTATTTTAAGTAAAATGGAATGTATTTTATTTTATTTTTTTTGTTATTAGATGATTAAAAAATATTCCTATTTTGAACCATGCAAAATTACAAATCTAGCTTTTTTTTTTTCGATTGGTTGAATTATACAAATTCTAATATTATTGTTATATATTAAAGTTGAAACTTGGAGATTGTGGCCCTTCTAAGCCTGCATTATCTTCAGATTGTGTGCTGGGCTTCCAGTCATAACCACAGTCTAAACTGGGCCTTAAAAGCCCTGCTATAGTTGTTATGCTTTGCAACGTTTTAGCACAACTCTAAAAATGCTTTTGGCACCCATAAAAAAGCCCTCTAAAAGCTAGTTGAGTAAGGGATGGCCTCCCCACTCCCATTCTATCCCATTAAAAATTTTATTTTCATTTCCCGTGTCATTTTTCAATAAATTTATGGTGTGTTTACTTCCCGAATTGGAGAATCAGAATCCGAAATCGGAATGATTGATAGCATTTACTTCGCAAAAATAGAACAGAAATCAGAATCGAAATCGTAAGGCCGACCACTATTTGGGAATGAGAAATAGGAGATTGATTCCCATGGGAGGAGGTGGGAATCAATCTCCCATTCCTTGGAATTTCTATTTTGTCCCTCCCCAAAATTAAAAATACCCACTTTGTCCTTATTTGTAATTAATTAATATATTATTATAATTAATTAATTAATTAATTAATTATAATTAATTAATATATTGATACATTATTATCAATAATTATAATTTTTAAATAAATAATCAAAATAATTAATATATTATTATTATAATTAATATAATATTATTATAGTTAATTAATTAATATAATTATTATAACTAATTAATATATTAATATATTATTAACAATAACTATTAATAATTATAGTTTTTAATAAATAATCACAATAATTAATATGTTATTATTATTATTATTATTATAATTAATTAATTTATTGTTATAATAATTATTATTAATAATTATTATAATTAATTCATATATTATCATCAATTAATTGATATAATTATTACTATTAATTTAATATTAAATATATTATTAACAATAATATATTAATATTTATAGTTTTTGATTAAATAATCAGAATAATTAATATATTACTATTATTATAATTAATTCATTTATTATTAATAATATATTAATTTAACAATTACCATTAATTATTATATTAATACATTATTAACAATAATATGTTAATAATTTTAGTTTTTGAATAAATAATCACAATAATTAATATATTATTATTATTAATTAATTAATATACTATTATAATAATTATTAATACAATTTTAATTAATTAATATAATTATTACTACTAGTTATTATATTAAAACATTATTAATGATAACTATTAATAATTATAGTTTTTGACTAACTAATCACAATAATTAATATGTTATTATTATAATTAATTAATTTACTATTATAATAATTATTATAATATAATTCGTATATTATCATCAATTAATTCATATAATTATTACTATTAATTAATATATAAATATATTATTAACAATAATATAAATAATTATAGTTTTTGACTAACTAATCACAATAATTAATATGTTATTATTATAATTAATTCATTTATTATTAATAATAAATAATTAATATAAAAATTACTATTAATTATTTTATTAATACATTATTAACAATAACTATTAATAAAAACATTATTTTGACTAAATAATCACAATAATTAATAATATAATTATTATAATTAATTAGTATATTATTATAATTAATTATTTTAATTAATTAATATATCAATATATTATTGACAATAATTAATAATAATAAAATTTTTGAATAAATAATCACTATAATTAAAATATAAAATAATGATTATGAAAATAATTCATTAAGATCTTTTTGTTAATTTATTACAATCAAATTCATTCCGATTCGATTTTAAGACAAAGTAAACACATTAATAAAGAATCCAAATTTCATTCCGATTTTGATTCCTATAGTTGAGTAAAATAACTTATTATGATCCCATTCTTATTCATTCCTTATCATTTCCCCATTCCCATTCCCATTCCAGCTCATTCCGATTCAAGTTTAGTAAACGCACCATTAGTGGGGTGATGATGAGGAATCCCCATATGGGAAATGATTTCCTTATCCCCACCCTATTTATTTATTTTATAGGAAATATAGATATATGATTTCAGTAAATTAAAATTAGAGATTTAAATAAAATTATTACTATATAGTAAAGTATTTAAATTATTTAAAAAAATTTCTAAAAGTTTGAAATAATATCTTAAAATAATATCAAAATTGAAAATTATTTGAAAAGAACAACACATTAAGAAAGAAAAGAAAACATAACAATATTTTAAGATTGAATAAGAATTATATTGAATGGTTCTCTTTTAGTTATAACCCATTTATATTAAGTAAAAGTAAAAATAAAATTTATTAACTAACATTTTAATTGATAAAATAAAAATTATTATATAAAAATTGAAAAAAAATATTTATATATAATGGGAATTCGGGTGAAGAGTACAAACCAAACCCTGCCCCATTAAAAATTTAGGGATTATTTTTTTCATTTTCAAAAAATTATTTAAAATTCACCCCATTTAGGGTGGGCCCCAAACCCTATTAAGATTTTGCCATCCCTAAGTTGAGTGGCAATCTATTTTTAACAAAATGGAATGTATTTTATTTTTGTTATTAATATGATTTCAAAAATATTCCTTTTTTGAATCATGCAAAATTATAAATCTATTTATTTTTCTTTTTTTACTTTTTTTAATTGGTTGAATTATACAAATCTAATATTATTGTTGTATATTAAAGTTGAAACTTGGAGAATGTGGCCCTTCGAAGCCTGCATTATCTTTGGATTGTAAACTGGGCTTCCAGTCATAACCACAGTCTAAACTGGGTCCTGGAAGCCCAGCCATATTTGTTATTTTTGGCCATTTACAGTACGATTCAACAATGCTATCGGTACCCATCAAAAGCCCTCTACAAACCCAATTTCTAAAACCACCCCATTGTATTTTTCTAAAATGTTGTCATTTCTAAATATATATATTTTCATTCCATAAATACCCTTACTTATGTAGTTTACCCACATCCCCACAACTTTTTCGTATAAATCATCATGCATACCTAAACCAAATCAAAACCTCCCATCTATTCTCGTTCCAATTCTAACAAAAGCTATGCATTTGTATGGTTGTTAATTTCACTGGGTTTCATTTGTAAAATTTAGCATACTAGTAGTCAACTACAAGGATACTAAACCAATCATACAACAATTCTATTTTCAATTAGGAAAAAAAGGGATAAAGAAAAAATTGCAAATATAAAATTTACATATCTGCATGAAAATCATCTTATTGATATACTAAAATTTATTTTTAATAAGAACATAGGTAGAAATCTAAACATGATCTAAAGTTAAAGTATATGTGTGCGTGTGTGTGTATTTATATGTAATGATGAAAAATCAACAAAATATTAATAGAATAAAAATCTTGTTCTGTATTTTTTAATGAAAATTGTAAGAGCACTTGCTTGCTATTTGTTATTTTTGATAATGACAGGAATTCTGAGAGTTCAAAGCGTACCATTAACAAAACAAAAAACATATTTTTATTAATTATTGTATTCCTATGTAAATTTCAATTAGAATAAAACTATAAATGTGTTGAAGGGGTTCAATAAGGATTTTTTAGTGTGCCAATAGATCCTCTCTAAGAGATAATACTACTCTTAAGAGGTAATAATATATGTACAAATCAATAGTTTGTACAAAAAGTGTCATCAATAAATTGCTTCACATCATCTCTTTCAAACTTTTAACATGTTTTATCTATATTTTCACATATAAATAAGTTCGTAGACAAGATAATAAAATATGAGTACTATTCACAGAGTTACATGTATATATATATTAATACATACTTACATATACAACAATAGAAAAGAATATGGCAAACATTTGCAAACCCAAAATAGAGCACCTTGAAACAACCTGAATTCACAGGCAAGCAACTAATACATAACACTAGGATTTTCATGCTCATCTCAGTTAGTGTTGATATATCTAAATCTATACATAAATAAAAGTCCTATTCGTCTTCAATATTGATCAATTAAGTCACAATACCCTCGTCATAATCACCACATAACCTAGTAAATTATATAACTTAGAATTTAAAGTATACGTAGTCATTAATGAACAAAGTAAATGGCATCATCCTCATGGCATGTACAACTTGTTGCCACACTTGCACCTCCATGCTTCCGGGTAATACTCTGCTGTTACCGGCGTCCCTGGTGGCACCGGCACGTGAACCGGCTTACACGGCGTGCACGTGCCGCACTTCGACGTGCAACGTGGCGGAGACGAGCCGGGCCCGCTCAATAATCTCCGACTAGCAAAGTTCACAGCACTTGTCCCCTTTTGCTTCTCTATAAACCCCATGTCAACAATGTTTCCCATCACTTCTTGATCTTCTATTCCCCCAATTTCCTACAAACACGATAACCATTAACATAATAGAAAATTAGTAATAATAGCAAAAAATAATAATAATAAGATTAAAAAAAATAGTATGACTCCTTATTAATTACATGGTCCACGTTCACTGGATTCTCAAAGAATTTTGAAGGGCACGTGTACATCGTTGCGGTTAAGCCGCTGACACTGAGGGCGCAGGATACCGAGACCCATTAAAAAGACAATGACGGATTATAAAACTTTATAAATTCTAATAATACATAGGGTACATGCTAACGTGCACCGTTTCATGTTTGGTGATATGGTGGACCACAAACCCTCGTGTGATTTACTAATGATGATGCATCAGACGGTCAGAGACCTCTCTCTCCTCATGCTGTTTTCAGGCGCATGTTAACCTGATCAAATTTTATTGAACTTTGAAAGACGATGATGAGGAAAGAGAATAAGTACATATTTGGTAGTATTCCGCAACCATGAAACAATTATGATTATATTGTAAGATCATTAATTAATTTATAATTAATTACACATAATGACAAATATTGAAGAATCATCAAGAATCCAAAATGTAATACCTGAAAAGATAAATCAGCTGATCTAACAGAAGATTGGCTCCTGATGAGACCTGCATTTGATAAATATTTGAAAGAGAAATTTCAATAAACACCTGAAATACTTGCACAGATTCTTTTTTTATAAAAAGAAATTTAAATAAATAAAAGGTCTCTAAGCTAAGCAAAGCAAATGGAGAATCAATGAGTGAATAATATTGCTTACCTAAACATGTAGTTTTGAAGCTGACGGTGCTGCTGCATAAGAAGAAGAAGAAGAGAGGTAGTATTAATTTGTTCATAAACCTCAACTCCATGGAAAAAGCGGGGAGAAAATTTAAAAAAAAAAACAGAAGCACTTTGTGAACAAGAGAATCTCCAAATCACTTTGGGACAAAGTTAGAAAACACAAACTCTACTTCAATTTGTCACAATCCATGTAAACTCCTGATCTCCTCAAGTGGCCAACAAGCTAATAGTAATATATATAATATGATATCTCATTGATAATGATAAATTTCATAAGTGGGGAGGGGCTTATTGTTATTATGATCTGATAAAAAAATTAATAATAAAAATATTTTGTGTGTGTGTTTTTGAGCTTTCGATTTTGCAAAGAGAAATAATTTAGATAGCAAATCCAGGTAGTTACTGGCTTAGCTAAAAGGCTTAAATCTTAAGGCTGTAAGGGAATGGGGCATAAGAGGATGGGATTGGGGATATGGTGGTGGTGGTGGTAGATTCTTAGTCTACTTCATGAGCTTTGCCATGTTTGGGGTGTTGGATTCTCTTGCAGCCTTTTCTTCACTTTCTTTCAAGCATTAACAAACCCAGAATATATATAGAGAGAGAGAATGAGTATGTCACTATTAAAAAAAAAAGCACATTTCTTTAATGTATTGAAATTTAAAATAAAATAATACAAATTGTAATGCACTAACAAATAAAAAAAAGTTAAAAAGTTTTCAACGTGTTATTTTTTTTTTAGTGACACCTTCGTTTTAATAAAATTAGAATGTTTTCATTAGAAAAAGAGTGTATGTTCACTTTTGCTATATTATGATACCTCTTCCACAATTATTTTTATTTTTTTAACCCCCTACACCACATCATCTTCCTTTTTATGACTATAAAATTATTTAATATTAAAAAATGATATAATTTGACTTGAAAGCTTAACTAATCGATGATTAAAAAAACTCGATAACTCTTAATAGAAATGCATTCTCTTTTCATCTTAATCTTGTTTTATTAAGGATTTTGTGCATTGTGTTTACAATATTAGTCATAAATAATTTAAATATATTATTATTTTTCTTTATCAAATATCAGTTACATTCATTATCTTTTTTTTCTTTTCAAAATAGGTGGTGAGTAAAGTCTGTATTAAATTTTTAGTTCCTTAACTTCTTCATATGCAAACTTAGATGATCAACCAAAAAAGCCAACTTGCAATCACTTAGTCAAACTCCTAGGAGTGGTAGATTCATGTGTTTGCTAAGGTGAAAGCTAATTGATAAAAGTCCAATGAATTTTTTAATCCTTGTTTAGTATTATTAATGTGTTATGGAATATATGATTTAACGTTAATGCTAAGTATTATATGTGATGAGGTTATCACTACTCTGCTTTAAAATTATAAGATTGTGGATGGTACAAATTTGTGAAGTTAATATTATTCAACTTGCATTTTAGGGCATGATTTAATACTAAATGTTACGGACTTACGGTTTAAATTTGCTTATGCTAAACTTTGAAATTTTCTCCTATAATATAAATAGAAGAGAAGAAAGGGATTAACATAATTATAAAACTCCAACTGCCAATGGGGGTCTCGACTAACTTGGAATATTTTGGTACTTGCAATTGAATCACCCATATGGCACATAATTTCTGTTATGCTAACGACATTTGGCTCATTGTCATTGGTACATTTTTTTCATCAAAACGCATGGTGGTCAGAAATTTTTGAAATAATTTAGACCAAGTCCAACATTTCTACTTAAAAATTAGGAGGAAAATAGAGTTCTAATAAATGCCGAGACTCAACCGGCCATTGGTACAATATTTGGTATCAGATACATCCTTCAAACTTTATTATGGGAAAACGAAAAAGTACATAAGACTTCCAGAGTTTACTTTTGAGCTTAAGTGCTTTTGGTTAGTAGGGAGACAAAACGATGAGTAAATGATAAGTGTCCAGCACGTTTATAATTTCTGTAGTTCAGTTTAATTTTAAAAGCATTATATTTCAATATTAATATCACCTTTGATAAATCCAAGAGTACATGACATGTATCCAGAAATCTTGAACTACACAAAAAGCCTTAATTATATCATAGACAGACTTGATTTCAAAGTTCATTTCATCTGGTCGTAACTCTTCGATTTCCATACAAAAGTTTTGAGGCCTACCAACCAAGCATGTTTCGAAAGTGGTCTTTCATGAATCTTGAAATCATTCAGGCCAAAACTTTCAGTTTTACACAAGACTTTCAGGATCTGCCTAGTCTGCTGCTCCATTTCTTTGCAAAAACTCCAATGAGGGGTCAAGTCCAATAATTTCAAAGCTATTTTTTTGGCGCAAATATATCAAAGATAGTAACAAATTCAACCTTACATTTAGGAAGAAAAGTATATTAGACTCACAAAACCCAAATGTAAAAATAGTTCAATGTGTAGATTGTGTACGTGCTAAGGACACTCTAATACTCAACTTAGTGCTTGGATCGAGTGAAAGTAAAAAGAAATTTGAAATGGTTTAGCCAAAATTAGAATTTTTTTCAATAAATAATAGCAACTGAAATCTGACACTATTTATAGTCAGTTACTAGGCAAAAATTGAGATTCTCTTCTTCTTTATATCTAATAATTGATTGTTCCTTTGGTTTGGAAGAATTAGTTGCTTGGAGAGTTTCAAATGAATCACATGTTTTGTTGGATTGAAGCTCATGATTCCTCTCTTCCATCTATTATGTTTCCTTAAGCATTTCGCAAAGTTCTTTGATTAAGGATAAACTTGGTTATTTACTTGTGCACTCAAGGGTGTGGTTGAGTTAGTTGACAGTGTAACTGTCGCCCTTCACACTCGTGTGAACTCAGGTTTGATTCTTAGGAGTGGTAAGAGGGGTAAAAATTGATTTAAGCTTGCCATTCCCCTTACTGTTTTTAAAGAAAAAAGAAAAAAAAAGAAAAAAAAAAAAACTTGGTCATTTACTTGTGTTTACTTAGGCAAAGAGAGGTGGTATCATGAAATGAACACTACAATTAGGGATGGGCAAAAAACTATTGTTGGTTTCAAAAATTAAAAAAAAGATTAGTTTATATAAAAAGGAAAATACAAAAATTGAAAAAAAAACCATAAAATACAAAGGAATTAAGGGTTTAAAAAAAAAAAATTGAACCAAGAACCAATTCATTCGGATTATATTTTGTAAAAAAACGGATCGGCTTATTTTGATTTTGAACCGAAATTGCCCCGTGCCCACCACTACCTACAATTTTTGAGAAATTGAATCTTGTAATTTTTAATCACAATGTATTTGACTGTAGGAAAGGACCAACATTCAACGAATATAATTTTTTTAAACAAAATCGTTGAAAATATTACAAATGATTATATTTCGTATTTGTCAAATTATGTTTTGAGAATGCAAAACACATCATTATATTTAGTAATTTGCTAATTTTTAACACTAGTAATTTTTTTAGGACATGAACCTTCTGTTTTTAGAAATATCCGGTTTTCAATTACAACATTGAACACATTTTCCACTTGTTTTATTTTAAAATAAGAACAAGGTAACAAACAACAATTGATCATCAAGATGTAAAAATTACGAATTCTAAATTCATAGTGTGATGTACTTGATTAGTCTAACAAAATCTTGACAATTGCAAACCATTTAATTAGTTAACCATATGCACACGCGCACACACACATACATATACGCACACCTACGTCTTATCTTTGGTAACATTTATAGTTTGAAATACAAAAACCTGTAACTTTTTAAAAATTTGCATCCTTGAAGAGATGAAAGTGTATTTATCGTTCTATATAAAAGAGAAAGGTGCCCTTAACATTAAACGTCACATGTGCAAAAACATACTAGTTAAAGAAAGTGATGAAGAGTACTTTGCATTTGACAACTGACATTGGGGAAATTCAAATAGCTTTTGCTTTCTCATATGGAATGCTGTATATTATTGTTGATAAAATGAAGAAGAGGGTCCTTTATGCTTATCTTTTCCTTAACATGAATTCATTTTGAATATCTACACCTGAATCAATTGATATGGACAGGAGCCAACCACTCCTCTAACAAAATCTAATAACAAAAATGCTACTTCGCTCCAAGAAATTTGCCCGAAATCTTTCCGAACAAGCCAAAAGCTTCCATACCCACCGTTTTGATTGAGAGGACGTTTGGTTTGCTCGGGAAAAAAATGTCAGAAAATTTGTAAAAAGAAGGCAAGTTGTTTATTTGTTTTTGAAGATTATCAAGTTATGTTAAAAGGGTCAAAGTTGGCTAATGTAATACATCAAAAGCCACGTTAGACTCAAATAAAATGGGTCACATTTGTCTCAAATACAGCACTTACAAATTTTTATAGAAGAACTTAAGGCTCAGTTTTGATTAGGACAACACTCTAAAACCAACAACAAAAATTAACTTCAGAAGCTACTTATTCCTTTCTTATAATGGTCTAAGTTCTAATAAGATAATGGAGAAATTTTTCGGACTTGACCTTATCTATCCACCTTAGCCGTTGTAAAGCAGTTATGTACCACTAACATTGACTATTTTTGTAGGGTTAATAAAACGATGACGAGACGGTGCTCAACTTATACTACTGACCGATAATGCTAGGAGGTGCTATTTGATTAATCCACAACTAAATATTATTTACAGAGAGTCACATAATTTTTGCCACATGTCCAAGTGCTTACTATTTAGTGCATATGGGTACCCATCTCTAAGGATGAGATTCTTAAATGCTAGTGTTGAGAAATAATATATATTTGGCATGAACTATCACAGTCCATGCTCGTATTCTCTTGTCATGCTCGTATTCTCTTGTCATGCTCATATTCTCTTGCCATTTTGCGTCCAAAATATTGAAAATGTTGTTGCAAGCGTGGGGATGCGAGTATGATCGATGAAGACAGATGTTGATGTTAAGAAAAGGAAAGGTCGATGCATGATGTATGAGTGTGACTTTGTTGCTTTGCTTTTGTTCTCATCCAAAACGAGTCTAATGCCTCTGTCATTCATTTTTCAATTCACAATAATAAAGATGTGACAGACATTGATTTAAAAGTTTTATCTAATAATTTAAGAGTATTTGAAAATTAAATTAAATTAAATTAAATTTATTTAAAATAACTCTAAAATTAATGTAAATTCTGTAATTTACCGAGTCGTAATAATAAATGTTTCAAAACTCAAAATTGACTCACCAAAACTTAAGGTTTGAGTTCGGAAGTGAGACAAGAATTGTGAGAGTACTGACATGTGTAGGCAACGAATCCACTCCTTGACAAACTACTTTCTCAATTATTTTATTTATTTTTTCCCTCATCAATTATTTTACTTGATTAAAGCTGCACTGCTTTTTTTTCTATTTTAGTATTATTTCGATTTGACAGATGGGACTCTTCATTTCCTTCTCTAAATATTTATCTTCATCTGGGGTAACGGATTTATAAATTTTTAAGCGCTTGACAGGCAGCTGAAGGCAAAATTTCAAAAACTTTAATTGGGAGGTGGCGCTCGTTTCGATTTGGTCTGGTCATACTAAACCGAGTTATACTTAAAATTTATTTCAATTTTTCATTCGGTTCGGTTAGACCTTAAAAACTAGTTAGGTTGAAAATTAAAAATTGATCGAGTTTAAATTCGATTATGGCTTAAAACAAAATAGAACACAAAATCCATTTAGTTCCATAATATATATATATATAAACAAATCTAGTAAAAAAATTAATTTTTCTCAAATTCTAAATCAAATTAAATTTTGACTCGAAACTATAACCAGAATCTAAACCGAACTAAACCAAACCAACTTTTAAACCCATTTGGGTTGAGTTTTCAAAACTGAACAAATTATAACCCATATTGACCATAAAAAACCGAACTCAAACTTGAAATGCCTTAGAACTTTTCTTTTCTTTTTCTTTTTCCTTTTTAACAAGTGGGAGTCTTATGGTATATGGGGATGTTTTGTTAGTTTTTTAATTACTTTTAAGTGAACAACATAATTTTTTTTATCCAAGATAAAAAACAACTAATTGATGTCATTTGACATAAATTATATTACAGCCGGACACCGATAATAGACATTTATTAATTTACAAGAGATTCATTTTTGTAAACAGTTGGACATATATCAATGAAACCACATTGACATGCGAGAAGAAAGGCTAGTGCCCTACATCTCTCCACCAATTGGGCACATAACAACTTTGTATGAACACTCATATCTTCATTTACATTAACCTTCATCACTTGATTAGGCCATACCAACTAATTTAATTATGAATATCATGTAAAGAATGATTTATGTACTGTCTTTTATTCACAATATATCAAATTTGTATGTTTCATATATACAAAAGAAACACACATAAGTTGTAACTAGTGACTGACCTAAAAGCTATCATCAATTTGTCATAGATCTAGATGGAAGAAAACACTGACATGAAATGATAAAAGCATCTAGAGAAATGCTCTCTTATGGACATAAAGATGGAATAAGATTTGAAGAACAAGAAGGTTGAGAGAATTTGAAAGGCAATTATAGTGTTGGAGAGAAAGTAAAAAAAGGAATCTTTTATTGGATGTATGATGGTATGACTAGGAAAAGTTAGGTTGTAAAAAATTAATTTAGCATATCTATCATTCGATCAATTGGAAAAGTCTAACTAAAATGTAGAAGATTGGTTTTAGTTTATTATATTGAGGATAATATTCTTCATCGGTTGATAATAGTTCTTGGACTAAAAATATATACAAACTTGAGGTAATCATACTCTTGCGTTAGTTTTTTTAATATGAATTAGTTCATTTATGGGATTTTATATAAAATATCAGAGTTTAAATTTGACACTGGATTTGTTAAGAAGAATAAGAATTCCTCAACAATTAACTTTTTAGTATGAAAACTATAAGATATTTCTAATAAATACTAATAATATTTGTTGGATATGTAACACTTGTGCACTTTTCTGTTCCATGTTTATCATTATGTTCTAAATAATTTGTTAAATGGCATATTGATCAATGGTTTCTTTGGGTGCTGCACCAAACCTTTGGGCATATGAAAATAAGAAAGAGCACTACCGCAAAAGAGAATGGAGAGGAAAACCAATACATATGTCAGTCTATTCCGCATCAACATTGAATCAAGAATTAGAAAGTCCCCTTAATTTTATTTCCTCTCTTGCGATTAGTTCATTACTAATCATTTTTCTAAAATCAAATTTAGCATGGAGCTCCTTTGACAGGTAGTAATGTACTTATGTTAAAGTATGAACTAGAATCATATTTTAAGAACAAATGACAATGTCAGCTCAGCCCATGTGTGCTAGACAACATGGGAGTTTGGTATCAGATGACTTATTGGCTCAAAGCTCAGATCACTAGTATGACATCTAACTAATGTCATATAAGTAAGTAAGCGTGTACATTTTAAATGATTCACACAGTTATTACAAGCTAAAAACAACAAGCTTGAATGTCAATTGACTCCCTTATGGAATTCATGTGTTGTGCACGTGGGCGAAGCTGTTAAAAATGGTTAAGAAAAGCTATAAAAAAACTGGATTTGTTGTAATAAGCCCTAGTATGCAAGCTGGCTTCTGAACTAACTTGATGGATGCTTTTAGACTTGTATATATAGCCTTTAAGGCTGAGTTTTGTTTCATTCGATTCCTTGTAACATTATCCATATGCTTGTAACTTGATTTGCATCAATAAAAGAATTCATAGCTTTATATCTTAAAAGGATGATGGCCACTATGGCTAAATCTTTGTAACTCCGTTTATTTTATTTCTCTTTATCTTTATCACTATTATTTTGAATTTGTTTAGCTTTGATAGACTCGTTACCCATTTTTGATACAAATATCAGAGTGTAATAGTTAAATTTTAGGTTATAAATTAGTTAATTGTTGATGTAATTCTAAAAAATTAGTATCAGAGCTTTACATCTTTGATTATTGTTTGAAAAATTGCTACTTAGAAGCTAGATGTGGAAAAGTTCATTGAGGAGATCTATTTTCATCTGTAGGGCTCAAAATGAGGTCATTACTAGTTCATTGTTAGGGTATTCAAGAAGTATTGGGGGAAGTCAAAGCTCGAAGAAACCAATAAAGATTAAAGATGATGATTTTCAAGACAACATAGGTGATAACTCTATAAAATGAGAGTTATCTATAGCACTTTTGGACTCAAATCAAGATTACTTAGAGAGTAAATGATGTGTTTTAGTTGCATTCTAGCTTAATTTTCCATACTTATCTATTTTTAATTTACTTTCAATAAATTAGGTTGTTTTAGAATAAATTGTGTGCTTAAATTATGCGTTAAATTGTAGGCAATTGGAAGTGCAATTTTAAGGAAGGAAGGTTGTGCAATGGACTTGGAAAAGTGAGGAAAGAAATTGACTATAGAAAAGTGGAAACTAGTCTGAAAGAGTGCAATGTTGTAGCTAATGCTGTAGCAATCCTGGAGTAACAAAGAAGAAAAATTCGTGCGAATCTCAGAAAAAATTTGCAATCTGCAGTTTTCAAATCTGAAAGATACGTGCCCTAAACGTCTAGTTGCCTTAATTTTTAATTATAAAAGGAAGTGCACACAAAGGAAAAGAGAGAGCCGTCATTCATAAGAAAAGTTGAGAAAAGAAAAAGGAAAATAGCAAAGAAACAGAAAAGTTCAGGCTGAAAGAGAAAGATTGCAGGCGTGAGAAAGAAAAAATAAAGTAATCACAAAGGGCCTTGCATTACTATCTTTATCTTTCTTGTTTCTTTGATTCATGATGATATATACAATGACTGAATTGGTTTTTGCTTCTGTTTTGATACAAATTATGTATTAATTTTGTTTGTGGTTGAGTGAATGTAAACTTGATGGTTTATTGACTGAAATATTATGTTGCTACATGATTACTATAGCATTTTTTTGTGATAATGTTTAGTTTAATTCACTATTTCTGCTGACCACCCATTTAGTGATACTAGTTAGGAGGGAGCCACAAAATGCCCTGTTTTAATGGATAATATTAGAACAATACTTGATTTTAGATTAGGTTTCCTAAGTTAGGTTAACTCAATTTGAATAGGTCTATGCTTAATCTAAAACTAGTGATGAACTAGACATAGGGATTCACCTTGTAGGGTATTTAGAACCTTGATCTTATAATGCTATATTTTGTGTGGGTTAACAACTGGTCATTTTTAGGTTACATATAGATATAAGATGTCAAATAGGGGATAGTTGAGGATGCATTAGCATTCTGCCCGGTGCTATAGTAATTGCTGTAGCAACGACACTATAACAGAAAAATAGTCAACACCATTAGGTGAGTTGATTCACTCAATTACATCATTCTTAGTGATTACATTCTTGTGGGATACGTATTGACTTGTTTAATGTATTTTATTTTATTGTTATTTAGATTACTTAATTTAATTTAGTTGATAAAACAACTCAATTCGACTTAATTGAATTTGCACCACAATTAATTGCTCTAGCAACTTTTATAGCATCAGTCCCTGGGGAGACGATACTCGAATACTTATCACTTTATTACTTGTTATGTATATTTGCGCACTAACACCTATAAATTTAGAAATCTACCAACAATAGGCAAAGTACACAGCACTATAATTCTAAGTCTTGGTGATGGATTTCTAAAAGAGATGAGAGATCAGACTACAGCTACTAGTCTTTGGAACAAATGAAAGATTTGTACAAAAAGGAGTCTTTTACACAAAGGTTGAGTGCAAATAAAAGAATATACACCCTCCAAATAGAAGAAGGCAACTTTCTATCTATTGATATTGATGCCTTCAACAAGATTATCTTAGATCTAGAAGATATAAATGTTAAGATTAAAGATGATGATATGTCAAGATTGAAGATGAAGATAAAACTATCATCCTTTTGTCTTCAATACCACCCTCTTATGAAATTTTTATTGATACTTTACTATATAAACAAAATCTTTAATAATGCGCAACGTCAAAGAATCTTTAAGCTCAAAGGAAAGTTCAAAGACACCTGAAATAAGAGATGGTGAGGGATTGATAGCAAAGAGAATAAAAAAAAAAGATGGTTGGAGAGGAAAGAATAAGGGAAGATGAAAGTCTAAAAATAAGAATTTAAAGTGTTTTTAGTGCCACAAAGAAGAATACTTCAAAAGGACTTCCCTAAAATGAAGAACAAGCTTAAGGAGTCAAAAGAGAGAAGTGGCAATGCTACTGTTGTTTTTGATGAACAGAAAGAAATATATAATTTAGTTGGAGTTCTTATGGTCTCTTGTAGGCAAACTAAAGGTAAATAAGTTCTTAATTCTAGTTGTACTCACCATATATGCCTAAATAGACATTTTTCTACTAGTTATCAATCATATGATAGTGATAAGGTTATTGGTTTTGGCTCTATAAACTTAAAAATGTCTAATGGTACAATTAGAGGGTCATATGATGTGAGACATGTACCCGAGCTTAAAAGGAACTTAGTCTCTCTAAGTAAGCTAGATAAGGGAGGATATAATATTAGAGTTGAATCTAGTGTCTTCAAGGTTATTAGAGGGTCTACAGTGTTGATGAAAAATTACATGTTAAATAGCTTGAATGTGTTACAAAGTACAACCATAACTAGTAATGCTAGTGTTGCGATGAATCAAATTAAACATTGTTGTACCATTTAATAGTGGGGCATATAAGTCAAAAGGGGCTGAAAGAACTAGAAAACCAAGGAGCTTTAGGTAATGATAAGATAAGTGCTTTGAAGTTTTGTGAAGATTGTGTCCTAAAGAAGTCTTTAAGAACCAAATTTAAGATTACAATGCATTTTAGATTATATTTATTGTGATTGTACGGGTTTTCACAAACAAAGTTTTATATAGAGCTAAGTGTTTTCCATCTTTGATTAATGGCTTCTCTATAATTGTTTGAATTTATCCAATGAGAACTAATGAGTAGGCTTTTGATAATTTTAAGAACTTAAAAATCTTAGTTGAACACAAACTGATAGAAAATTAAGAAGCTAAGAATTGATAATGATTTAGCGTTTTGTAATAAGTAATTTGATTAACTCTATGTTTAGAATGACATTCTTAGACATAAGATAGTTAGACATACACCTCAACAAAATGGTTTGACAGAAAAAATAAATAGAACTCTAATGAAAAAGGTTAGGTGCATGTTGATTCTTATAATTGCTTTAGATTTTAAAATTCCTTATAAGTATGGTCATCGAAGCTTGCAGATTACTTAAATTTAAAAATTTTTGGGTGTTCTGCATATGCACTCTTAGAACAGGGCAAACTTGAACTCAAAGCCTTGAATGTGTTTTCATACAGTATCCTGATGAGGTTATAGGTTAAAAGCTTTGGTGTACTAATTTACAACCATTAAGGTGCATAATAAGAAAGGATGTTTTTAATGAAGCTAAAATGCTAAAGAATCAAGTTGCCACTAAAACTGATACTCAATAAATTCTAAAACATTTATAAATCTCACTTTGAGATGGTTTTAAGACTAAGTAGCATATGACAGAGATC
Source organism: Luvunga scandens (assembly GCA_030449905.1). Classification (NCBI taxonomy): domain Eukaryota; kingdom Viridiplantae; phylum Streptophyta; class Magnoliopsida; order Sapindales; family Rutaceae; genus Luvunga; species Luvunga scandens. The sequence goes on from JASUUG010000988.1 coordinate 399,195, forward strand.
AAAATAAACCTGATGATGAAGAAATAGAGAAGGCTACTGACCAGACAACAAGTCAAGTTTCTATTCAAGATAATCTACTTATTAGAGATAGACGAAAGAGGACAGTGATACCTAAGAGATTAGGATATATTGATTTAATAGCAGATGCCTTGATAATAGCACATGAATTTGATCAAGAAAAACAAAAAACTTAAGCAGCAGCTATTGTAAATCAGAATTCAACTAAATGGCTTAATGTTACATCGGATGGGATGGAATTTCTTTACAAGAATGGAACTCAGCAGTTGATTAAGAAACCAAAAGGCAAAAAGATTATGGGCTGTAAATGGATTTTCAGGATTCAAGAAAGAATTCCTAATGTGGAACAAAAAAGGTTCAAAGCTAGTTACAAAGAATTCCTAGTTACAAAGAGGTTCACTCAGAGAGAATGGACTAATTTTATACAAGTCTTCTCTTTAGTTATAAGACATGCCTCAATCAAAATCATCTTTTCATTTGTTGCTGTCAAAGACATGCATCTTGAACAGATGGATATCAAAACTGCTTTCTTACATTGTAAGCTTTAAGAAGAGATTCTAATGTTACAACCTAAAGGTTTTATGATTCCAAGAAACTAAGTTGGCTTTGTGTACTTAGAAAGTCACTTTATTGCCTTAAATAATCATCTATGCAGTGATATTTGAATTTTGACATCCATATACAGAAACTGGATTTTTAAAGGCGTAGTTATGATTGTTGTGTATACTTTAGAAAAGTTAATAAAGATGACATGATCTATCTCATTCTATATATTGATCACATGCTTTTGGCATTTAGAGACATGAATCAGGTAGAGTTATTGAAACAACAACTGAAGAATGAGTTTAACATGAAAGACCTTTGTTCAGCAAAGAAAATGTTGGGAATAAAGTTAGTTAGGAGCATGCAAACTAAGACTTTATCTTTTTCTCAAGACAGTTATATCATTAAAATCTTGGAGAGATTTAGGATGTTGAAAATCAAGTAAGTGCAGACATCATTGGCATCATATTTTAGATTTTCAAGCCAATAGTGTCCAGTTATCGATCTTAAGCAATCTAAAATGTCAAAAGTTCCATATGCAAGTGTTATTAGCTACCTAATTTATGCAATAGTGTTAACTAGGTTAGACATCTCTTATGTTGTTAGTGTTATCAACAATTTATGGCCAATCCTGGCAAGGAGCATTGGTGGGTTGTAAAATAGATATTTAGGTATTTGAGAGGAACATCTAGCTAAAGTTTAGTGTGTGGAGGCGAAAGGCAGAATGACAACTTAGTTATGGGATATGTTATCTCTGATTGTATTAGAGAACTTGAAAATAGAAGGTCCCTTGCAAGTTATTTGTTTAATATAAAAACTACACCATCAGCTAGAAAGAAGCACTATGAGGTGCTGTGGCCTTATTAATAATAGAGGCTGAGTACATAACTACTCCAGAGGCTTTTAAAGAAGTAATATAGTTGAAAGGCATGTTGAAAGAATTGGGATATTATTAGTCATCAATAACAGTCTTTTGTGATAGTCGAAGTGCTATCTGCCTCAGCAAGAAATCAAATTCACCATGAGAAGATTAAACATATTGACATCAAGCTCTATTTCGTCAAGCTTGAAGCCTCTAAAGGCATTATTACGTCAATAAAGATTCATACTAATTAATTAGCACTAAAAAGTGTATTTTAATAAGGATAAAATTATCAATTTTTTACTTATAGTATTGATTAATGTGCTCATTATTTCTAAATTATTTTACTCTCCCCTAATAAGTTTTTGTATTAAAATTAATTTGTAGTATGTTAATATCTTTTATATTATAAATATTATAGGAACAAAAAGAGAATTGGAACTGAAAGCAAAAGATGGAAAGAAATTGTTAGAATCATTTGGAGTGCATTATTTGGAAATGTAATTAAAAAAATAAAAAATATATAAAAAAAGAAAAAAAAGATAATGTTGGTGATGGTTAGGTGGCCATTTTGCCACCTTACCATCACACGCTTCAAGATATATATATATATATAATATAATATAAAAATATATATAATAATAAAATAAAATAAATAATAAATTAAAAAAGAGTGAATGCATCCTTGCCTAAGAAGGCAAGCAGATGCAAGATAATGGAGAGGAGAAAAGGAATGCGGCTCAAGTAATAGCTGAGAATGAAAGGAGCTGAGGAATTTTTTTTTTTTCTTGTGTAATCAATTTTCCTGTAATATATTTTAGAAGTTTGTTAAATAGAATAAGTGTTTTATTTTTTTTTTCTTATCAATTTCTTTTATGTCATGTTAATTTAGAGATCTAGATCTTTTCCGATTTATATCGTATTTTGCTATAATGTTGATACTTCAATGTAGTTGTTGCACATTAGGTATTTGATCCTATATTTATCACATTGATAGTTAGTTAAGAATTAAATGACATAATAATTAGCTAGCAAGATAAATGAAAAAATCAAATATGTGAGAGTTATAATTATAATTTGAAATCCGAGAGTAGATCCCGTAACCTTAACATATTTTTAAATTGATTTCCAGTAACTTCTTTTTTGCAATTAATTTTCTTTATTTAAGAAATTGACTACTAAATTTTAAATTCCTTGTTGTTCGACCTCAAACTCACTGGATTATATTATAATTAGACACTCATATACTCAGGGGTAATAACACTTATGAGTCGTATCAAGTTTTTGTCACTGTTGCCGGAGAGTTTTCTAAATTTGGTTTCAGTTTGTCTTTATTTTTTTCCTTTTCGTTGCTAGTTTCTATCTTTGTCTTTTTATTTTATTGTTTATAAAACTTCTGTAAGCTCCCTCTTCTCTTGAGATTTTAATGGCATCTATAAAATTTGTAAAAAATTTCATTTTGACCAAAAAAACTTTGTAACTCTAACATTCAACTTTTGCCTACTTTTTATAATTTTGAGTTTGAAAATACATACTTACATTTAAGAGAATTCGAGGAAGTTTGTTTGTAATACCTGTACTGATCAAAATTGTAGCATGAATATAATCCGATTTAAGGTTTTCCTTTTCTCATTAAAGGAAAAAGCTAAAACTTGGCTACAAATCTTAGGTCAGGATCTATCAAAACTTAGGATGAAATGTAGGCACAGATTTTGAAAAAATTCTTTCCACCCAATAAAATAAATTTTTTCAAAAGATAAATCACCACCTTCCCTCAAAAGCTAGGAGAAACCTTCTAACAATGTTATGATAGATACAAAGAGTTACTTAACATTTGCCTACACCACGGTTTTGAAACATAAAGGTTAGTGTCTTATTTCTAGAGGAATTAACATTCCAAAATAGACAAGTTATTGAAATGATGTATAATGGTGAGTTTAAAGACAAATGTCTTGAAGATGCATTAGATTACCTTAACTATATAGTAGATAATGCATAACACTAGGATACAATTGGGTCTTATATGTTATGAAGTAAACAACAATCATTTTCATCTAGTTGAGGCATGTACAATGTTAGGGAAGACCATGACCTTCAAGCCAAATTTGCATTTTTGGCTAGAAAAGTTGAAGCTTTAGAGTCCAAAAAGAATGATCATGTAAAGTCTATTCAAGATATTGAATGTTTGCGATTCTACTGACCATTCTACAAGGACTGTTCGACCTTGCCAGCTTTTAGAGAAAGTTTGCATGAATAGGTAAATGTCATCGATAATTTCAAAAAGCTAAATCCTAATCCATACTCCTTAACTTACAATTATAGTTGTAAAAACCACCATAATTTTAGTTGGAGAAATGACAATCATGCATAACCTTCACAACCAGCTCCTCCATGTCAGAATTTCAAAAACTCTCATAGGTACCCACCATATGTCCTACCTCTAAGAAAAACTTTGAAAGATACTTTGCATTCATGCATTCATTAAAAAACAAGAGTCAATTAATAACCAAACCATGCAAACATTCACCAATTTGACAAAAATTGTCTCCAAATTTACTTCAGCCCTCACCTTATATGAGAAAGATAAGTTTCCTACTCAACCTGAACCAAATCATAAGAGTTAGCAATATCCTCAAATGGGTAATACAAGAAACCAAAATATGAGCCAAGTAAAAATGGTTATTACCCTTCGTGATGGTAAAGTTGTCGAAAAACACATTCTAGACTCTTTAAAATTAGCAAGGATTCAATTTTAGAGAATAAAGAAGAGTTTGTTGAACCTTTAACCCATGAAGAAATAACCAACTCTCTTATGAGATTTATGAAGTTTTTAAACAAGTGAAAGTTAACATTTCTCTGTTGGACGTCATTAAATAGGTACTTTCTTATGCTAAATTTCTAAAAGATTTTTGCACTATGAAAAGAAAACATAAGGTGAAAAAGAAAGCATTTTTAGCAAAACAAGTAAGTTCCATTCTCTCAACTAATAATGCTTTGAAATACAAGGATCCCTGGTTGACCAACTATTTTTTGCATTATTGGAGACCATAAAATTGAACAAACATTACTTGATTTTGATGCTAGTGTTAATTTGTTTCCATACTTAGTGTACCGGTAACAAAATCTTCGTGAGTTCAAACTGGCATCTACCAGCCTTTTACTTGTCGATAGGTTGATTAAGGCACCAAAAAAAGTAATTAAAGATGTATTAGTATAAGTCGATAAATTTTTATATCCTTTGGATTTTATTGTTTTGGAAATAGAACCAATTACTGATGAATGCAAACAAATTTTTATTATATTGGGGCAACCATTTTTAGCTACTGCTAATGCTTTGATTAATTATAAGAATGGAGTAATGAAATTATCTTTTAGCAACATGATATTGGAACTCAATATGTTTAACATGTGTAAACAAACTAGCGACACAAAAGATGAAGATAGTGAGAATAAGGAGATTGACCTCATTGGGCCAATCATTGAGGAACACATTTAGGATGAGAACTTTACAAATTCTATGGAAATTTATTTTGTTGTTTCTTTTAAATCAAGTAAAGAATTAGAATGTGATACTATTAACTAGGGGTGGGCCAAATCGGATTCGAATTAGGTTCGGATAAACCCGATTGGATTTCAGGTTGATCGGGTTGGAGAAAAACTCATCCGAACTCAATCTGAATCTGTAATCCAATCCAATTCGATCCAAATTATGTTCGGATCGGATTAAAACTTCAGATTAAATCGGGTCACACAAAGCTAATAAGAAATAGAACTATAGAAGTTTGAAAATGTCAAAAGCCGGTTTCTAGCATTCTCTATTTTCTTCATCTAATTTTTTCCCCTCAACATGGCCGATAATATCATATTTCTATCATCAATTTTTCAACTAATTTATAAGTTGTAAAGAAACCTAGACCTAAAAAATAAAAAAGAATTAAAAAAAATACATACAAAAATTATGTATTAAGAGTGCAGAATCGTGCTTGAGCAGATGGCAACAAATCACGCCATTGCTGTGCAAATTCGTCGCAATGGCAAGCAAATCAAGTGGCAGCAACAGTTGTAGTGTAGGGTACCAAATCGAGTGGGCTCGTCGCGGATCGCGGTGTAGGGTAGCAGATCGCGTCGGCTCGTTGCGGATCACGGTGCAGGGCAATAGATCATCGACTCATTGTGGATCATGATGCAGGGCAGCAAATAGCGTCGGCTCGTCGCGGATAGCGGTGTAGGGTAGAAAATTACGTCGGCTTGTCATGGATTGCGGTGGCTTTGCGTAGATGCATTGGATTGTGTTAAGGCTACTTCGCTGCCATGCTGTCTGTATTTCAGCATCTGTTTGCCGTGCTGTGATTGCCATTGGCTACCACTGCGTGAGTGCGTGTGTGATTGTGTGAAGATGTGATTGTGTTTGTTATGTGTGTGATGGCATGATGTTTGCACTTTGTAGTTAAATCAATTGCTTTTGTAAATAAGTTATTTATTTATTTTTTTAGCCAACCCGATCAAATTTTCGAAACACGATCCGATCGGGTTGGGAAAATATTATGCGATTGGATTTTCTGAACAATCTGATCCAATCCCAACCTGATATTTTTTGGATTGGATTGGGTTGGATATTTTGCCTAGTCCTACTATTAACATATGCTCTATACTTGATTCTATATAGGTGCCCATAGGTGACGATGACCAATTGAACTTTAAAAATATGACATAATTTGAAGAGTCAAATGAAAAGGAAGCACCAGAGCTCGAATTAAAGCCCTTACTAGAAGAATTCAAGTATGCCTATTTGGGAGAGGAACATACATATCCAATGGTAATTCCTTCTCAACTCACAAGTGATAAAAAAGGTAAGTTATTAGCTGTGTTAAAAAGGCATAAAACTACATTTAGTTGGACTTTAAAAGACATAAAGGGCTTTAATCATTTAATCTGCACACATCGAATATACTTAGAGGAAAATGCTAAAACAACCCATCAGTCATAACAAAGACTAAACCCTTATACGAAAGAAGTGGTAAAAAAAAAGATCCTTAAACTACTAGATGTAGGAATTATGTATCTTATCTGTAATAGTAATGGGTGAGTCCAACACAAGTAGTACCAAAGAAATTTAGAATAATTGTTGTAAAAAATGAGAAAGGTGAACCAATCCCAACACGAATTCCATTTAGTTAGCGCACATGCATTGATTATAGAAAATTAAATGATGCCACTAGAAAAAATCATTTTCTCTTTTTATTTTTGGAACAAATTCTCGAGAAGGTAACAAGACATCTCTACTATTGCTTTTCTGATGGCTACTTAGGCTATTATCAAATTCCTATAGCTTTAGAAGACTAGGAAAAAAGCATATTCACATATTCATTTGGAACATTTTCATTTAGAAGAATGCCTTTTAGACTTGGTAATGTTCCTACAACATTTTAAAGATGTATTCTTAGCATTTTTAGTGACATGGTTGAAAATCGTCTAAAAGTGTTGATGGATGATTTAAATGTATTTGGTAATTCTTTTAATACAAGTCTTGATAGTCTAAAAAGAGTTATAGAAAAGTGCAAAGAAAAAGGACTAGTTTTAAACCAGGAAAATGTCATTTCATGCTACTTTTAGAATTGTCTTGGGCCATTTGTGTCTTCAAAAGGAATTGAAGCTAACAAAACAGAAGTTGAAGTCATCTTAAAATTACCCTCACCAAAGACAATTAGAGAAGTCTATTCCTTTTTAGGACATCCATGATTTTATAAGTGGTTTAGAAAAGACTTTAGTGCCATTTTTAGACCACTTTGTAACCTCCTGATAAAAGACACACCATTATAATGGACTAGTGATTGTTAGCAAGCTTTTGAAAAGATAATTAGCTTTTTAACATCATTCCAAATAATGTAACCCCATAATTGGTCTTTACCTTTTGAACTAATGTGTGATGCTAGTGATTATAATGTTGGTGTTGTTTTGGTACAAAAACACAAGTAGAACTTTGAATAGTGCTCAAATGAAGTATAGGATGTCAAGCCAAGATTGATATGGTGGATTTTGCTATTTCAGGAATTTAACATGACAATCAAGGACAAAAAAGGTGTCAAAAATATTATTGTAGATCATTTTTCAAGACTTACAAATGAGTATTTAATTGATACAATGCTTATAAATAATTCTGCCTTTGGTGAATTTTTATTTTCTATAAGCAAAATGCCTTGGTATGCTAATATTATTAATTATCTTGCAACAGGTGAAATGCCGTGTGATTGCAGTTCCCAAGACAAGAAGAAATTCTTAATATAGGTAAAAAAAATTTATTGGCACGATCCATACTTGTTTAAGTGTTGTTCTGATCAAATTTTTTGAAGATGCATATTAGACAACGAGGTGAGTAAAGGCATTCAATTCTATCATTTTGAAACACGTGGTGGAACTTTTCTTCAAAAACACAATTGCAAAAATATTACAGTGTGGATTTTATTAGCTTACATTATTTAAAGATTCACATGCATTTTACAAAGTGTGTAAGAATTATCAAATGGTTGGGTCTATTTCAAGCGAAACATGATGCCTTAAATCCCTATCATTGTCATTGAGATATTTGATTATTGTGGAATTGATTTTATGGGCTTTTTTTCATCATCATTTGGATTTGTATATATTTTAGTTGCTGTTGATTATGTTTCATAAAAGATTGAAACGATTCCTTGTCGGCACATTAATCACAAGACTTTGATCCACTTTTTACAAGAAAATCTTTTGAGCATATTTGAAATCCCTTGAGCTATTATCAGTGATGGAGTTAAGTATTTTTGTAACAAGCCATTTGAGTCTTTAATAAAAAAATAGGAATTACACATAAAGTTGCTACCCTTTATCATCACAAACCAGTGGTCAAGTTGAATTAGCCAATAGAGAGATAAAACAAATTTTAGAAAAGATAGTTAACCTAAACCGTAAATATTGGTTCCTTCAACTAACTAACGCACTTTGGGCATATCGTATTTCATTTAAAACATATTTAAGAATGTCACCCTATCGGCCTGCTTATGGTAAACCTAGCCACTTACCAGTCGAACTTGAACATAAATAATTTTGGGCTATTAAAGCTTTAAATTCAAATCTTGATGATGCTCGTAATATAAGTAAATTACAATTGAATGAAATTGATTACGGAATGATGCATATGAGAGTTCCAGAGTTATTAAGGCAAGAACCAAAGTTTTGCATAAAATTCTTTTTTTCGAAAGACATTTGAGATTGGGAAAAAAGTAGTACTTTATAACTCTTGGGAAAAAAGTAGTACTTTATAACTCTTGTCTTTATTTATTTCTAGGAAAGTTAAAGTCCAAGTAGAGTGGCTCATTTGTTGTAAAAAATATATTCATATAAGATTGTAGAAATTGAGAATCCAAAGGACAGTGTCAAATTTAAAGTTAATGGTCAAAGATTGAAACCATATCTGGAATACCAACCACATGAAGCGGGCATCGAAATAAATTCGAGTGACCTACCAAATCTTGTTTAAATCATTTGTTTTTAACTTTTTGCCATTTTTTTTATTGTTACTTTACCATTTGAATTATTTGATTTTTTTTTCTTGAATGAAGTGTATTACGTTGATTTTTCTTGTTTAAGTGTGTTCGAATTATTGAGCTACTAGTTTCTAAGATAAGCTTTGATAACCCTTGATCACCTTCTCCATATACAAGATGTAGTTTTCTCTTTGCTATAGCACAACCAAGATCTACAGTTATTTGAACAAACTTCTTATACTTTCTATCGTGAAATCCAGAAAGGACACAAGTGTTCTTAAGTTTTCTATTCAAAATTACTGCCATTGAAACAATTCTCAAAAATAATTTATGGGTGCTTGAAAAGGGGAACCTATTTAATGATCTTCGTGACAGATGCAATGATACACAACTATAAATAAGATGGTGTGTTCGAATTAGGAAGAATTTTAAGAATTTAAAAATTCTAGAATTTTATTATTTTAGGGCTTTCTATTTTAATTGGAGTCAATTATGGTATTTTATTCTTTTAAGACTTTTTATTTTAAAAGAAGTCAATTTAAGTATGAAATTTAGTTAACTTAGGAAAGTATATTTTATTTCTAGTATAATTATGATTTAGTTTCCCTTTTTTAGTTATCTTAGGGAAGTGGGTTTCCTCTATTATAAATATAGAGGTCTTGTCATTGTTTAGAGGACATTTCAAACTCAATTATTCTATAATTTTTTTTATTGAGAGACTTGTTTTTTCTATCTTTATCTTTTTTATAAATTCTGCTTCGTCAGTTGGTATCAAAGCAAGTTTGCTTGTAATCATGGTACGACCACACAAACAAAGGAATAATCGTCCTAAAGACATTGATCAAGGGATGCAGGCACTAACTATAAAGGCTGTCAGACAGATGGTCATAGAAATAGTCTTGCAAGTCATGGAAAAGGCGTTTGACCTGAGAATGGCAGCGATAGAGCAAGCAATATAGGGTCTCACATTTTTCGTGAATAATATAGAGAGAAGGCAATAGCAGAGTTAATTGCAAGAGGGCTGTTGAAGGAGTCACTCACGAAGAACAACCTTGGGATTATCACCATGAAAAGGTTCGACGAGGTTTCAATTACGAAGTAGCGCCTCAAGCATCAATCGTGAAGTAGTACCATAAAACCAAGAACTCGTGAGGCGAGGGCAGCTACACGTGCGTGAAGAGTTAGAACGCGATTTAGAAGAAGAACATGCTGAGGATTATGATAGGAGGCATGGGAAGAATTCAAATTACAAGATTGATATTGATATTGCAGATTTTTATGGCAGGATGCATGTTAAGGAATTTTTAGATTAGATATCAGATGTAGAAAATTTCTTTCAGTATATGGAGATTTCACAGAATAAGTGAGTTAAACTTACGGCATTTAAGTTGAAGGGTGCATCATTCGTATGGTGGCAAAACATCTAGAATCGAAGAAAGTTGTGGCAAAGCCATTGATCAAATCGTGGCCTAGGATACAGAGGATGATGAAAGAGTACTTCCTGCTAGCGGATTATCAACAGCAGTTGTAGGTGAAATATCAAAATTACAAGCAAGGAAACTGCAGTGTTGATGAATATACAAAAGAATTTTGTTGTCTGCACACAAGAAACAATATGGATGAGCTAGAGTTTCAGAAAGTTACAAAACATCTTGGTGGGTTGAAGCAAGAATTGCAAGATGAGATTATAGACGCGATTTGGGATATAGATACAGCAGTTGCTAGAGCCATGAGCTTTACATGTCATTTGACAAATACACCAACCAATTTACAGCTGTGTATCATTATGTCTGTCACCAAGATCTTTAAATATGAGCTCATTTTTCAAATATTTACAACTTGTTTTTGAAAATTTTTCCAATGGCATAATCTTCGAGTAAACAATTCAAAAACATTTGTGTGCTTTCTGGATTTCATTATGGAAAATACAAAGAGTTTGTTGAGGCAGCTGTAGATCTTGGTCATGTCATAGCTGAAAGAAAATTACACTTTATATATGGAGGAGGTGACCGAGGGTTATCAAAACTTGTCTCAGAAGCTGTTTTTACTAGAGGAAACCAAGTGCTATGCATTATTCCACAAGCTTTAAAACCTCTAGTATGCATACATGGCCCACCAATTGGAGAAGAAATAGTTGTCTCAGGTATGTAGGAAAGAATAACTGAAATATTAAATCATGCTGACGCTTTTATTTTCTTGCCAGGAGATCTTGCAACTTTAGAGGCATTGATTACATTTGCATCTTGGGCCAGTTTGAACATCCATAAAAAACACATCGGTTTGTTAAATGTTAATAACTTTTATGATGGCTTGCTAACATTCATTAACCATGCAATTAAGAATCATTTTATTCCAATCTCCGCAAAAAAACTCTTTATTTGTGCTTCTACTGCTAATGAGTTACTTGATCTTTTACAAACTTATAAACCAGAACCAGATCCCAAGACTTTGAAATTGAAATGGTTTATTAATGATGGTAACCGTAGCCCTCGTAAGAAGTGCAAATTAGATTTAACTCTTCGTTTGTGATTATTTTCTTGAACCAATCAAATAATATCTTTTAAACTCTACTTCTTTCCTTTAAAACATTGGGGACAATGTCTCATTCTGGTTGAGGGGAGGGAATAGTTGATAATTGTGGAATGTTCAGTACTGGTGATATTGTAAAAACTAACTTTAAATAAATTTGAGTCGAAGATGGCAAAATATAGAGTGTAATACTTCTAGAAACACATCTTCTTATTCCTAGAGTTGTTGTTATTTTTTTTTGGTCATCTTCTTCAAGCTTCTGCAATCGATTCAGGTATGATTTTTTTTCTTTATCTTTTTCACCTTTTTGCATGTATATCTTTAAATTATGAATAATGTTTGAATTTGGTTGGGGGGGAGGGGATAGTAATGTACATTATAAATAGATATGTTTATCTATTTTTCTAAAAAAAAAAAACAAGAACAACAATTTTTTTTGTGTGTTTAGGATGACTGTATAAAGAGTCACGGCTTTTGATACGCATCCTAATAGTTCTGTTGTATTATATTTTGATTTTTAAATTCATAGTAAGTTGTCTTTATTCCTTTTTTCTTTAATTACTCAAATTTTTGAACTCTCCAATTGGTTATTAAGTCATTTTGTTTACTCATTTAACAGGTATTATTAAATCATTCTACAAACACACACTGCGACACATATTAGTGGGTTGTAAGTTAAAGTTTTTGCAACATTTAGTTCTTTAAATTTATTAGAGATGATATCTAAGGTAGTAAAAAATGTATATTGCAAAAAAAGAAAAAAGAGAAAAAGAAAAAAAGGAAAAAAATTGAATGTCTACTTTTGCTATATCTAAACCTGAGTAATTAAATCCGTAGGGGTGTTTCAACACCTAGTGCCCTAAGGCCAACTGGTCTGAGAGTCATTGGCCTAAAGCTCACTACCTGGGTTATAGATATATTGTTTACTTATTTATAAAAATCCGAGTAATTAAGTTTGTCGAGGTGTTTCAACACCTAGTGCCCTAAGGCCAACTAGTCTGGGAGTCACTGGCCTAAAGTTCGCTACATGGGTTAAAAATATAATATTTTAAAATATATATGAATAATCTGCTGCCTAAAGATAGAGTTTCTAATGAATTTTGTAACGAAAATATTGTTTTCTTTTATTGAAGCCCCATAAGTATTGTGTTAATGACTTGGGAACAAAAGAATATTTGGTGATGTCTTGGATAATGAGTGAACGACAAAAAGTTAAAGAAATTTAGGAGATTTTATTTATTTAATAATTTAGAGGTTAGATGAATAATTATTAACTTGCATGTGAATTTTATAAATCTTAATTTAATATAACTCTTTAATTATTAGAGACTAGCAATAAGCTGATTGGGGAGTGTGATTAGTGTTAAAAATTATATATTTATTAAAGGATAAAAATGTTATTTTGTGCATATATTATAATTTATATTTGTATTCATGTAATATATTAAGAATTATTAATTATGTTTTAATTATATTTAATTTTGAGTATTTTTATGTATTTATTAGGTAAAATATTGATTTCAAGTAATTCGAGGCTCTAAATGGAAAAATGAAGGTCAAATTTGGATTCCAGAGGTCCAAAAACCTTATGATGGATCAAGACCGGGTTAAAATTCAGCTTTTAGAAGAAAAATTGACTTTTTCAGTTGAACGAGCATTGATTAGATGATAAAATGAGATTATAATAGATATAGATGCACTGGATATCTTTTAATTTTGACTAAATCTCAACCGTTCATTATTCAATGGTCAAGATTGTGCCACGTGGTAGTAGTTGGTGAAGCAAGTTGAAGGATCCGAATCTTTGTATTTGGGTCGACCCGATCCACCCATTAACCCACCAAATCTCAACCGTTCTTTGATCAAATCAGACATTTTATATGATGCCACGTGTAAGGTTGACTTTTGAAGTTTGACCAGCCGTTGGATTTTGATCTAATGGTTGTGTTGAGCGCATGCATCAAACTTATCATAGATCGCAATGCACTGGATTATGAATTTATTTTTCTATAAGTAGAGCCTCATTTTTGTGTTTTTAATCATCTCTCTTCTTCTCAAATTCTCTCAATCCCCTTGTAATTCTCTTTGCAAGGTGTGTTTTAATATTTTGTGTAATTATTTTCATAAATAATATTAGTTTTATTTTCAATTTTAGTTATTTTATTTCCTTTTAATTATAAGTAATTTAATTTCAAGAATTATTTTTATTTCAATCATGCTTAATTAAATAATAATGTTAGGGTAAGGTGAAACTCTTGAGAAATAAATATGATTTAATCAAATTATATTTTTTATTATATAAATTAAATTATTTTCTAATTAATTTTATACATATTTTATATTTTGAAATTTTGATTTATTGTAGACAAAAAATAAATTTTGGCACAATAAATTCTTAATATCTTAATATAAATATGGTAACTTGGTATTTTGATTTATTGTAGACAAATTAAATTTTAGCACAATAAATACTTAATCCATAATAAAATTAATGAGAAAATAATAATAATTTATATAATTAATCTTTTGGGCAATAAATGTAAATAAAAATGGCAAAAAGAATTTGTTAAATTTTATTTACTATTAAGAGTGAATCTATAACCCTAACTAATTCAATTTCATAGTTTCACTTAAATTAAATTTCATTTATTCAGGTTTTATTTTTATTTTTAGAAATAAAATAAAATAAACAAATTAAATCTTTTCTCTGTGGATCGACTTCGGACTCACCGAGCTATAATACAACAAGACACTCTCATACTTGGGAGTTGAAAATCACTTGTAATTCGTGTCACTTATGCCAAGCCTATGCCAAATAAGTGTTTCAAATGTGGAGAACCAGGACATAGATCGAGTGACTGTCATTCTAACAATTTAAATTTGGTAGAGGTTGATGACAGTGAAGTAGAGGCGAATGACATTGAAGAAGAGAATGATGAGGAGGCCTTGGAATTAGAAGCAGATGAGGGAGAGTTGCTGAACTATATTGTGCAAAAAATTTTATTAGCACCCAACTTTGAAGAAGATAACCAGCGCGATAAAATTTTCAGAACATGTGGCACCATTAATGACACCATTAACAATAAGGTGTGCAATGTGATAATTAATAGTGGTAGCAGCGAGAACATAATTTCGAAGGCATTGGTTGACGTGATGGGACTTTCCACAGAGAAGCATCCTACACCTTACAGAATAGGATTGATAAAGAAAGGAACAGAAACGCGAGTAACAGAGGTATGTTGTGTTCCTTTCTCCATTGGAAAGATTTATAAAAGTGATGTGGTATGTGATGTAGTAAACATTGATGCGTGCCATCTATTATTGGGTAGACCTTGGTAATTTGATGTGGACACAATACATAGAGGAAGGGATAATGTGTACGAGTTTTGGTGGAATAATAAAAGGGTTCGCTTAGTGCCATTATAGAATAAAAAGAAAACCCAAAGGCTGAAGGAATGAATTTTCTGGCTATTGTAAATGGACATTTGGAAGAAGATTGTGATAGGTGTAAGAAGTTACAGAAGGAAGATGAGTTCCAGGTAAATTCTATTCCTGAAGAGGTACGGAAGATGAGTTCCAGGTAAATTCTATTCCTAAAGAGGTACGACTAACATTAGTCGAGTTCGCGGACATTACACCATCAGAGATGCCAGATGGGCTACCACATTTGCAAGATATCGAACATCATATAGACTTAGTCCCTAGAGCAAGTTTACCTAACTTGCCCCATTATCGCATGAGTCCTTCTAAGCATGCGATTTTACAAGGATAGGTTAATGAATTATTGAGGAAGAGATTTATTTATGAGAGCATGAGTCCATGTACTGTACCAGCATTGTTGATGCCAAAGAAAGATAGAAGTTGGCGTATATGTGTGTATAGCAGGCAGATTAATCAAATTACTATGAAATACTGATTTCCTATTCCTACATTTCGGGATTTATTAGATTAGCTTGATGGAGCTCAAGTTTTCTCAAAGATAGACTTGCAAAGTGGGTATCATTAGATTCGAATCAGGCTTGGATATGAGTGGAAGACTGCATTTGAGACAAAAGAAGAACTATATGAGTGGCTTGTGATGCCATTTGGATTATTAAACGTGTCGAGTACTTTTATACGCTTAATGAATCAGGTTTCTTGCAAATTTTTTATGGTATATTTTGATGATATTTTGGTGTATTTTGATGATGTGGTGACACATTTAAAGCATTTGAGGATGGTTATGGAGGTGTTACAGAGAGATAAGCTTTACGTTAATATGAAAAAGTGTAGCTTTCTACATAATAATGTAGAGTTTTTAAGTTTTATAGTTGATGCAGATACAATTCGAGCTATTGAGTCGAAGATACAAGCCATTAGAGAATGGCCTACACCTAAGACAGTGGGTGAAGCTAGGAGTTTTCATGGGCTAGCAAAGTTTTATAGGAGATTTATTCGCAGTTTTAGCATTATAGTCAGTCAAAGAGTGCTTGAAGAAAGGAAAGTTCAAATGGGGAGAAGAGGAAGAGGCGAGTTTTGCATTACTAAAAGAAAAATTGTCTACTACTCCTGTTTTAGCCTTGCTAAACTTTGATAAGTTGTTTGAGGTTGAGTGCGATGCTTCTGGCAAGGGAATTGGGGCAGTTCTTTCCCAAGAAGGGCGGTGTTGAGTGTTATAAAGTGTATATTTATATTGGAGAAAATAATCATTTTATACTCCAAGTCTCACTAACATCCATACTGTTATATCTTTAAGTCCATTGTGATTTAATTATGTATGTTTTATTTTAATTAAGTATTTTATGTACTCTAAGGGACATCATGGTCATTTCACAATGAACGAGAGATCAAATAGAAAAATGGACAGTAATTTTGAACGCAAGACAATCGAAAACCTTATGGTACTGTTCACATATACGGTACTGTTCACGGCACTGCTCACTTGTACTGTATGATGATGTGGCACTATACAATATCGTGGTGGCATTTAATTGGACGAATGATGTGGCATTGGACGAACGATGTGGCATTGACTGATGATGTTGTGTTGACTGATGATGTGTCACAATCCTATTGAACTAAAATGCTGATGTGGAGTTGACCGGCGATGTGGCAGTATGTTAACGTTCTCTAAAAAATAAAAGTGTGTGTTGCTACATTTGAAGGTCCATCTAACTAGTAGATATGGAAGATTATTTAGAACTCTAAAAGATGATAGAAAAGCCATCTTTGGTCCATTTTAGCCTTTCCAGCCAACCCTATTAATATATATCTATAGTTAATCCCTTTGGGCCTTGAAAAAAAAAAATCCTTTTTTTTTGTAACCTACTATCTTATCTCACTCTAATGTGGAGTATCACAATGTATTTTGTATTTCCCACCACCCATTTATGTTTAAAAATAGAGATAATTTTGCATTCACGAAAAAGGTGCTATAAAAAAAAACAAAACAAAAAAAATATATGTATATAAATAAATAAAATAAAAAAAAGAGAAAAAAAAGAAAAAAGAAAAGAAAAGAAAGGAAAATTCAAAGCACCTAACGATCTCCAAAATTCTCTATTTTTAAAACAGATATTTTATTTTTCCTATTATCCCTTCTTTGTTAGCCACCTCCCTAGCCCACGTTACATCCTAATAAAAGTCTTTCTTGATTTTAGGGAACTATAATTTGAAATAGAAACTAGTTATATGGGCTGAAAAGATGTGGTAGTGCATATTAAAAAAAAAAGAAAAAAAATGATAAAGAAAAAAGAATGATGAATACATTGATTTGATTAACTTTTTGTTTGAATTAAGATCGTACTATTTCTAAGCTGAGGGCATATTTCTGTCACCTTGGTGAGAGTGTGATTACTTCTTTATTATTTTCACTAAATTTACCATTCATTAGAGTGATTATTTTTTGATTTAATTTCTTTGTGAGAGTATCACTATTACCGGTGAGATTTTGGAGTTTGACATGTCATTCTTGAAAGTGACTCGATTACTGTAGTTGTGACAATTTTTTGGATTGATTCATGTGGAGACTTGATGTGGGAATGATATTTCTTTAGATTGGAGATAATGCTTATACTTTTATTTGATTGTTATCATTAGTCTGATTGAATAAATATGACTATTTAAAAAAAAATCATTTTGGTTTGAGTTTTGTTTTCGTTTAATTTTCTAGGGACTAACAACAAGCTGGTTGGGGGGTGTGTTGAGTGCTAGAAAGTGTGTATTTATATTGGAGAAAATAATTATTTTACACTCCAAGTCTCACTAACATCCCTACTTTTATATCTTTAAGTCCCTTGTGATTTAATTATGTATGTTTTATTTTAATTAAGTATTTTGTGTATTCTAGGGGACATCATGGTCATTTCATAATGAACGAGAGATCAGATAGAAAAATAGACAGTAATTTTGAACTTAGGACAGTAAAAAACCTTAAAAGGAGCTTAAAAAAATAAATGGTACTGTTCACATATATGGTACTGTTCATATATACAGTACTGTTCACGGCACTATTCCCTGTACTGTACGATGACGTGGCACTATACGATGACGTGGCAACATTTGATTGGACGAATGATATGGCATTGACTAATGATGTGGTGTTGACTGATGACGTGTCACGATCCTATTGGACTAAAATGCTGATGTGGCGTTGACCGGCGACGTGACAGTCTGTTAGTGGACCGAAAAAACATGCATACGGTACATGCATATACACGGAATGACAGCCCTGATGATGTGTTACATCCAATAAGAACTTGCCATGTTGCGCAATCCTGAGCGTCCAAATTGTTTTAATCCGATGGTTATGATTTACTCATTGTATCTATAAAAAGAGGGCCCCCCCTAATTTGACACCCCTAAATCAATTTTTGGGCTCAATTTTCTGTAATTCCATCTCCGTCTTGTATTTTTCTATGTATTTTTATAAAATTCCCATTTTACCCCTAGTTAATTATGAGTAGGTAATTTTCTTTCAAGCTTGGATTAAAGGTGAAGTCTCAACATGCTCCATGGGCTTAATTTGGTAAATTTACTTTTTCTTCCCCTCTAATTTATGTGGATGTTTTGACTTTTCGTAGACAAATAGTAATAATCTTATCTAGATATCGGCTGGTATTACCGTCTCCCTAGGCAAGGTTATTACCATTTTGCATAGGAAGCACTTAGCACTATATCTATTTGAGTGAGGTTCACGAGGAGTGGAAAATCCCCCTTCATGATTTAATTGGTACTAATAATGAATATTAAGCCGATAATGCATGTTGAGTACAGACCTAGAGTTCCAAGCATTTCATTTTAATAGTTTATTCACACTGCTTTAATTTAAATTAATAGATAGCTTACATCATTTTTATTATAAATCCAACCACCAACTCAGAAAATTAATTCTACAAGCAATTAAAATCCACCTTCTCGTGGGATCAACACTCGTCACCGTTGATCTATTCTACAATAGATTCGTGCGCTTGCGAGTTCAATAAAATTTGCACAACAGGCGGCCAATTGAGTAAATGAGTGTGAAATTGAATGAGGCACAACAGAAGTGGTCTATTTACGACCAAGAATTTTATGCCATCCTTAGAGCATTAAAGGCATGGGAGCATTACTTGATTCAAAAAGAGTTTGTGCTTTACAACGACTATCAGGCACTGAAGTACTCTAACAATCAGCAGAACTTGAGCAAGATGCATGCGAGATGAGTTAGTTATATATAGAAATTTACTTTTGTTTTGAAATATAAATCTGGGCAGCAAAATAAAGTGGCAAACGCGCTTAGTAAGAAGATAACATTACTGGTAACTTTAGTTAATGAAGTTTCTGGTTTTGAGTGCTTAAGGGATTTGTACATTGAGGATGACGACCTTGCACATATTTGAGATTACTGCATTAATCATCAAAACACTGAGGATTTCCTTTTTCAAGATGGATATTTATTCAAGGCTAACTCATTATGTGTGCCTCGAAGTTCTTTAAGGAAGCAGATTATTCACAAGTTGCATGGAGGAGGATTGGGCGGACATCTTGGACGAGATAAGACCAAGTCACTTGTAGAGGAGCATTATTATTGGCCACAGTTGAACAAAGATGTGCGAAAAATCGTGCAAAGGTGTCGAGTTTGCCAAGAAAGCAAAGGACATGAACAGAATACGGGTTTATACATGCCTTTGCCTGTTCCAGAAAATATTTAGTTGGATCTGTCCATGGATTTCGTGTTAGGATTACTGTGCACAAGGACAAGTCGAGACTCTATACTAGTGGTGGTTGACATGTTTTCAAAGATGGCGCACTTTATTGCTAGTAAGAAGATTGAAGATGTCGCTTCAGTAGCTCATTTGTTCTTTCGAGAGATAGTATGTTTGCGTGGTGTTCCAAAAACTATCACTTCTGACAAGGATGTGAAGTTATCATCAAGCTTTGGCATCATCTCTAGGACAAGTTTAGTGCACAGTTGCAATTTAGTAGTGCTTTCTGTTGTGCAAATTTTATTGAACTCGCAAGTGCACGAATCTATTGTAGAATAGATTAATGGTGACGAGTGTCGATCCCACGAGGAGGTGGATTTTAATTGCTTGTAGAATTAATTTTCTAAGTGGATGATTGGATTTATAATGTCAATGAAGTAGGCAATATATTAATTTAAATTAAAGCTGTAGGAATAAACTATTTGGATGAAATGCTTGGATCTCCGGATCTGTCTCAACATGCACTATCGGCTTAACATTCATTATTAGTACTAATTAAATCATGAAGGGGGAACTTCCACTCATCATGAACCACACTCTAATAGATATGGTGCTAAGGGCTTCCCGTGCCAAATAGTAATAACCTTGCCTAGGGAGGCGGTTATTCCAAGATATCCGACAAGATTATTACTATCCTGTCACGAAAAGTCAAAACAACCACATAAATTAAAGGGGAGAAAAAGTAAATTTACCAAATTAAGCCCCGTGGAGCATGTTGAGACTTCACCTTCAACCCAAGCTTGAAAGGAAATTAGCCACTCATATTTGAACTAGGGGTAAAATGGGAATTTTATTAAAATACGTAGAAAATACAAGATGGAGATGGAATTACAGAAAATGGAGTCCAAAAATGGATTCAGGGGTGTCAAATTGTGGGGAGCCCTTTTTTATAGTTACACTGAGTAAATCATAGCCATCGGATCAAAACAATTTGGACGCTCAGGATTGCGCCACGTGGCAAGCTCCTATTGGATGGAACACATCATTAGGGCTAGTATTATGTGTATATGCATGTACCGTACACACATTTTTTCGATCCACTAACATTCTGCCACGTCACCGGTCAACATTTTTGGTCCAATAGTATCGTGACACGTCATCAGTCAACGCCACATCATCAGTCAATGCCACATAAGCGGTCAATGCCACATCATTCGTCCAATCAAATGCTGCCACGTCATCGTATAGTGCCACGTCATCGTACAGTGCCACGTCAACGTACAAGATACATGTGAATAAACGTGCATGAATAAAGTCAGGTGTACGAGAACATATATATCAACCGCATCAGTATGTGTGAGCGATCAAGACTAGTATATGTGAACGACAGTTTTTCTTTTTATACTCCTCCTAAGGTTTTCGACTGTCCTGAGTTCAAAAGTGCTGTCCGTTTTTTCATCTGATATTTCGTTTATTGTGAAATGACCATGATATCCCCTAAAATACATAAAATACTTAATTAAAATAAAACATACATAATTAAATTATAAGGGACTTAAAGACATAAAAATAGGGATGTTAGTGAGACTTGGAGTGTAAAATGATGATTTTCTCCACTATAAATACACACTTTCTAGTACTCAACACTTTCCATCGACAAACAGATGGGTAAACGGAAATGGTCAATCAAACTTTGGGCAATATGTTACGCTGTGTTTGTGGTGACAAGCAACGAAACTGGGAAGCTGTTTTGCCTCAGGTTGAGTTTGCTTATAACAGCATGGTGAATTGTTCCACTGGCAAGAGCCCTTTTAAAATTGTTTATACTTGCCACCCTCTCCATGTGTATGACTTGGTTGTCTTGCCAACAATAGCTGTAGTTAGAGAAAGCAAGGCGGCGGATAATGCGGCAGAAAAAGCTCTAACGATTCATGTCGAGGTACATGCTCACTTGGAGGCTGTGAATGCTAGGTACAATACTGAAGAAGACAAACATCAGCAAAATAAAGTGTTTTCAGAAGGAGACTTAGTGATGGCATATTTGTGGCAAAGTCGATTTCCTAGCATTCGCGCTAAATTGGAGAAGCGTAAATATGGACTATTTCGGGTAGTTCGGAAGATCAACGACAATGCTTATGTGCTCCAGTTACCAGACAATTAGAACATCTCTCACACTTTTAATGTGCCTGATCTGTTCGAAAATCATCTAAATGATGAGGAATTGTACCAGCCAAACTCGAGAACGAGTTCTTTTTCAAGTGTAAGGGACTAATGTAGGGAGTAATTTTAGGAATTTAAAAATTCTAGGATTTTATTATTTTAGGACTTTCTATTTTAATTGGATTCAATTATGTTATTTTATTCTTTTAAGACTTTTTATTTTAATAGGAGTCAATTTATGTATGAAACTTAGTTAACTTAGGAAAGTATCTTTTATTTCTAATATAATTGTGATTTAGTTTCCTATTTTGAATTAACTTAGGAAAAATGTCTTTTATGTCCATTATAATTGTAATTTAGTTTTCTTTTTTTAGTTAACTTAGAGAAGTGAGTTTCTTTTATTATAAATATAGAGGTCTTGTCATTGTTTAGATGACTTTTCAAACTCAATTATTCTATAAACTTTTTATTCAGAAACTTGTTTTCTCTATCTTTATCTTCTTTACAAATTCCGCTTCGTCACCATTTGGATTGTAACAAAGTTTCTATTTGAATTTTGATTCTAATGTATATTTATGGTTATGTACTTCTATATTGGCAAAAGTTTCAAAAACTTGAAAATGCACAAAAGAACTCAAATAATCTTGGGTTATATATCTTATCATCCTCTCACTACATCAAATATTGTGAAATAATAAACTATTACACGAATTATTAAAAGGTAACACTTTACAACATTAATTGTTTAAAAGAATACTTTACTAATTTTTGTCGCTTCCTTAAGTTAGTTTATTTATAAAATATCAACTTTGCGCTTAATGAATGACTCCTAAAAGAAAAAAAAATGATACAAATCAATGCTCTATTATTTTACAATTTTACGATACTCTTGGAGCATAACAATATATTATTGCTGCTTAAATTTACATTGTTAATTAAATGATAATATTGCCCCTAAAATTGATCTATTGCATAATCAATTGTAAATCGAGGGAATTGTAGTAAACTATTATTTTTAAAAAGTTAATATAGTGAAGTGTTACCTTTCAATAATTTGTATAGTGGCTTGTTATTTTGTATTATTTACCATAGTAAAAGGATAATAACCTTAAAATTTAATTACACAATTGTATTTTATTTGATAAAAATATAATTTTGCCCATATGATGCTAGTCTGACATCATCATTAGACTAACAGCATTGGTGAAAATGTAATAAATTGTTATTTTTAAAAGTCAATGTAGTGAAGTATTATCTTTTAATATTTTGTATGGTGGTTTGCTATGTTGCAATACTTGGTATAGTGAAAGGATAATAACACAATAATTTTCTTTCAAACATTTAAAATTAATAGGAAAACCATTTTTGTAAAAATAAATTCAGAAATTTCTCTTGATAAAAAATAATTTATGATTCCATTTGCAATAAAAAGAAAAGCAATGTTAGAATATTTCAAGAACAACCAATTTATGCAACCATATAGGTCAGTATAATATAATAATTTTCTAGTAAGGACATTTTCATTTTAACATTAATACGTGTGTGTGTTAATAATATTATTGCTACTCCTGGATTCTTATAAAAATTTCTAAGCTGGGAAGAACATTTTTATATTGCTTGTTCCATTCAAAGTTTGAAAACTGTAACATGTAACAATATTCTGGGAAACTGGGGTCAGTTCAAATAATAGGACCATTTAATTGTGCCAATTACACTCTCAACAGCAGGCTATGTAATAAGTTTTTGGGTTATATGCATGATGATTCAAGCAAAGATGATGACAGGATTAAAAGATACGGTATACACATTGTTATTATATGCACAATATGTTACAAATTTTCTAGCAAATTAAGGTTCCCATTGCTGTCAATAATTATTATCCACTCTATACATATAGTATGTTACCATAGCTTTTTATGTATTTATATGATACATGCGTGTATGCAAAAATTTATTAATTATTGAAGAAAGCATATATGTACTTTTGTTATCAATGGCCCTATTGTCTTCGATGACTTGTGTCTGGCTTCATTTATGAATTATTGAATTATGAACAGTTTATGGCCCTTTGAAGAATATAATTTGCCGAGGCATGGATGGTCTGCAACTCTTCACGTGCTCAAGGTTTTTCTTAGCAATTTTAGCCGAAGCATGCATTGCCATCGCGCGTATATTTTCTATAATAATTATTATTTACATAATTCCATGCAGACAGATTTTCAATTATCCATGTGCACTTGCTAACTTGATCATGCCTCTTTCTTTTTCCTTCTATATTTTTTTTCAATTTCGTTTTTATGATTTTAATTTCAATTTTTTTTTAAAATAAGCTACTGAATCTGCAAGGGGAAAATAATATTTCTACAAAGATTCATTAAAGAATTCTGACAAAGATAACCGAAAAGTAACTGAATGATAAAATTTTAAAAATTAGTTGTAGAGCAATTGTAAAATCTTTTTGGTGCTACATGAAAAAATTTAAAAGGTCATGCGGAGTTTAAATTGCTCTTGGAAAATCTAGGTGGCTGCATAAAGATTCGCTGAGGTGGTGTAGAGATAATTTTTTTTTATAATTTTTTTTAATTTTTTTCTTTACAATTTGAATATATAACAATATTATAATAAGCCAAAGTTGGCTCTTGATTAAATTTTGCAAGTTGTTAATAAGGTATTGTAATTCCAAATTTTGTAAGATCCTTTGAACAACTAACTCTCTTCTAAGTATCGTTTCACATATGTTGGAAAAAGAGATTACAAAGAGACAATACAATGCCACACATTTTCTTTGATACTTTTTTTTTTATTAAAAGAGACATGTTAAAATTATTATTTTTTCACTTATACTATTGATTAATGTGCTCAAAATTTATAAATTGTTTTAATACTCCTCTAATATAATTTTATGTTAAATTAAATTATATTATGTTAATTTTATCTTAATTTTATATTGTAGATACATTTCAAGAATAAAGAGAAAATCAAAACCGAAAGCAAAAGGTAATGAAGATAGATTGCATTAAAATAAGAAAAATAAAAAATAATAAAATAAATTTTAAAAAAGAGAAGTGGAGCCACTTTGCCAAGATAAGTCAAATGGTGGCTGCCACTTGCTTATTTTTGCATTATTAAAAATATAATAAAAAAATTGAATAATAATAAAATAAAGAGGAGGAAGAGTTGCATGCTGCCTATAAAAGGAAGAAGGTAGGAAGAAAGAAAGACATGGAGAAAAGAGAGAAAAAGAAGAGAAGGGATACAATAAAATTAGAGAGAAGGTAAAGAAGTGTGGAAGGGAAGTTGAGGAAGGTAGGAACTAAGAAAAATATATGTTATTTTCTTTTGTATTTATCTTCTTTTAATTTATTTTGAAAGTTTGAATTTTAATTCATAATTAAATTTAGTTTTATCTTCAATCTTAACTACTTTAATTTTAATTATGTGTAATTTAATATTAGCAATTATTTTTATTTCAATTATGTTTAGCTAAATAATGATAGACAAGGTAAATTGAAACTCTTAGTAGAAAAATATGAATCAAATTCTATTTTTAATTATACAAATTAAATTATTTTTTATTTGATTTTATCCATATTTTTGTATTTTGAAATTTTACCTCATTGTAGACAAACAAGGGAGTTTGGCATAATAAACTCTTAATATCTTATTATCAAATATGTTAAAATGATATTTTGACTTATTGTAGACAACTTAAATTTTGACATACTAAGTACTTAGTCCATAATAAAATTAATAAGAAAATAATAATAATTTATACAACTGATTTTTTGGACAGTAAACAAAATTAAAAGCCAACTGCCATTCATGAAAAAAGTAAGTTTTCTTTTCAACTTGAGTTAAATCCCAAGAGTCAACAACACCCTCAAATATATAGTATAGGAAACCAAAACATGAGTCAAGTCAAATAAGTTATAACCCTTTTTAGTGTTAAAGTTATTAAAAAGCACATTCTTGATCCTCATGAAATTGGTAAGGAGTTAATTTTAGAAAGTAAGGAATAGTTTAACAAACCTTTAACTCATGAAAAAATAACCAACTCTCCTTCTATACACCTAATCCCTTAAGCACTAATCAATCCGAATGATTAATCCAAAGAAATCAGACCATGGTCCAGAGATTTATGAAGTCTTCAAACAGGCAGAGGTCAACATTCCTTTGCTAGATGTCATTAAACAAGTATTACCTTATTCTAAATTTCTGGAAGACCTGTATAATATAAAATGGAAACATAAGTGCAAAAGAAATCTTTTCTAACAGAACAGTTAAGCTCCATCTCTCAACTGCTAATGCTTTGAAATACAAAGATCCTGGTTGTCTAATTATTTCTTACATTATTGGGGATCATAAAATTGAACATACTTTACTTGATTTGGGCATTAGTGTCAATTTGCTTCTATATTCAGTATATTGACAACTTAATCTTGGTGAGTTAAAGCCAACTTGTACCACTTTTTTATTTGTCGATAGATCAATTAAGATACCAAAAGAGATAATTGAAGATGTATTAAGTCGACAAATACATATATTCTATGGATTTTATTGTTTTGAAAACTAAACCAATTGTTAAGGAATGTAAGCAAATTCCTATTATATTAGGTCGACCATTTCTAGCCACAGTTAAAGAAATAAAGTGATGAAGTTATTTTTCAGCAACATGACGTTGAAACTCAATGTGTTTAACATGTGTAAACAACCTCTCGACAAAGAAGATAATGATAACGAGAATGAGGATATTTAGCTCATTAAATCAATTATTGATGGGCATTTTTTGGATTTTATGAAAATTTGTTTTGCAGGTTCGTTTGAATCAAGTGAGGAATTAGAATATGATACTGCTAACATATGCTCTACACTTGATTCTATATAAGTACTAAAAATGACAATGGCGATGACAGTGGCCATTGAACTTTGAAGACATGATATAACTTAAAGAGATAAAAGAAGAGAAAGCATAAAAACCTAAAGAGGAAGAACCATAGCTTAAATTGAAGCTCTTACCCGAAAAATCAAAATATGCATATCTTGGAGATCAACAAACCTATCTAGTGATAATTTCTTCCTAACGCACGAGTGACTAAGAAGGTAAGCTACTAGTTGTTCTAAAAAGGCATAAGACTACAGTTGGTTAGGCCTTAAGACTACAATTGGTTATGCCTTGAAAGACATTAAGGGCATTAATCCTTTAATTTAAACAAACATAATACATTTAGAGAAAAATACCAAATAACCCATTGGCCACAAAAAAGTCTAAACTGTCATATGAAATAAGAGATAAAGAATGAGGTCCTTAAACTACTAAATGTAGGAATTATATATCCTATTTGTAACAGTAAATTGGCAGGTCTAACACAAGTAATACCAACAAAATCTGGAATAATTGTTATGAAAAATGAAAAAGGTGAACCAATCCCAACATGAATCCCATCTAGTTGGCGTATGTGTATTGACCATAAAAAATTAAATAATGCCACTAAAAAACATCATTTTTACCTTTTACTTTTAGATCAAGTTCTTGAGAAAATAACAAAATATCCCTACTATTGCTTCTATAATAGCTACTTGGGCTATTATCAAGTTCTTATAGCCTTAGAAGACTAAGAAAAGACTATATTCACATGTTCATTTAGAATATTTGCATTTAGAAGAATGCCTTTTATACTTTATAATGCTCATACAACATTTCAAATATGCATGCTAAATATTTTTGGTGACATTGCGAAAAACTATTTAGAAGTTTTTATGGACGATTTAATTATATTTGAAAATTATTTTGATAAATGTCTTAGTAATTTGGAAAGAGTCTTAGAAAAGTACAAAGAAAAAGGGCATGCTTTAAATTAAGAAAAATGTCATTTCATGACGATTTCTATAATTTTCTTAGGCTATGTAGTGTCTTCTAATGAAATTGAAGTTTATAAAGTCAAAGTTGAAGTCAATCAAATTTAAACCCCACTAAAGACAGTTAAGGAAGTCCATTTCTTTTTAAGACATGCTAGGTTTTGTAGAAAATTTATAAACTACACTACAAATGGTGTTTTGTAGTGTCATATCTGGGCTACTTTATAACCTCTAGATAAACAACACACCATTTAAAAAGATAATTAGCCTTTTAACATTAGCCTCTTTAATGCAATCTCTTGATTAGTTTTTACTTTTTGAGTTAATGTGTAATGCCAATGATTTTATTGTTCGAATTGTTCTGGGATAAAGAAAGGAAGGTAAGCCCTTTGTTATCTATTATGCAAGTAAAACTTTGATTAGTGCCTAAATGAATTACACCACCACTAAAAAACAACTACTTGTCGTAATATTTGCATTGGATAAATTTCTTTCATATTTAATTGGCTCATTCACTATTGTTTATTACAATCATGCTACTATTAGATATTTAATGTGTAAAGAAGATGTCAAGCCAAGATTAATACAATAGATTTTATTATTTCAAAACAATCATGGACAAAAAGGGTGCCTAAAATATTATTACAAGCTATCTTTCAGGACTTAAAAATGAGTCTTCAACTAATACAACACGTATCAATGATTCTTTCGCTGATGAATTTTTGTTTTCAATACACAATATGCCTTGGTATGCTAGCATTATTAATTATCTTGCCATAGAAGAGATGCGATCTAATTGGAACTTTTAGGATAAGAAGAAACTTTTAATAAAGGTGAAAATGTTTTAATGGGATGATCTGTACTTATTCAAGTATTATCAAGATAAATTTTTTAGAGATGCATATCGAATGGCAAGGTAAGTAGAGTTATTTAATTTTTTCATTTTGAAGCATGTTGTGGCCACTTTTGTTCAAAGAAGATAACTGCACAAATATTGTAGTGTGGATTTTATTGGCCTATAATTATTTGAAGATTCACAAGCATTTTTTAAAATGTGTCAGAATTGTCAAATGTTATGGTCTATCTCAAAGTGAAACATGATGCATTTAAACCCCATCATTGCCATTCAAATATCTGATTATTAAGAAATTGATTTGGCCTCTTTCCATCCTTATTTTGGATTTGTACATATTTTTGTTACTATTGATTATGTTTCAAAATAGATGAAATGATTTCTTACTAGCACAACAATCACAAAACTGTGATCCATTTATTAAAAGAAAATCTTTTGAGTAGCTAATGTGTGTTATAGATGCTATATGTGTTTGTGTGCAAGTGTATACAACAAGTAATATACTGATGAGTATTCAAAATATCTCTATAAGGATTAATGTTATCATGTTTGCTACAACAATCCTAGCAGTGTAATTTCACTCTAATTAAAATAATTAAGGAAAGTAATAAACTACTAAATTAAAAATGCAAGAAATAAAAATGCACTAAGAAAAATCTAAAGTCAAACACAAGGACAAACTCAATGTGAGAAGAGTAGTTGAGTGATTAAACTCCCCTAATGGTATTGACTTATTTTCCTAATTAAAATTCTATTGCTACAACATCTAATACAGCACTGGGCAAAATCTCTCATGCATCCTCAGCTGTAGCCTGTTAGATATCTTTTATCTATATGTAACCTAACAATGACCGGTTGTTATGCCAACATATGATATAACATTATACGCTCTAAGTTCTTATTGCCTTACAAGGTGGATCTTTATACCTAGTTCTTCACTAATTTTAGATCAAGCATGGCCATATTCAAATTGAGATTAATTTAACTTGGGAAACTCAATTTAAAACCATGTATTGTCTTAATTTGTTTCGCCAAGTCAGTTCTTTTTTAGGTACCTTCTTAGCTATTATCCATTACATGGGTAGTCAGCCAAAATAGAGAATTGAAATAAATAAAATTAAGAGAAGTTACCGTCGCAAATTAGAGCAACACCCATACATCAGTCAAATAACCATTAAATTAGTTTATCACTCAACCACAATGAAGTTTAGTTTATAATTTGAAATAAAACAGCATCAGAATCATTTTAGCCATCAAATACATCCCCATAAATAGAAGAAAACAAAGATATGAGATTAGGTTCCGCTTGATATTGTGATTACTCTTTTTTTTTCTCCTTCAATCCTTGGTTTCAGCCCCTTAAATTTCTCTTTTTCTATGTTTTCTTTTTGCTTTTCTCTGTATTTTTCCTAATGACGACTCTTTCTCTTTTTTTTTTTTTCATGTGTGCTCCTTTTACAACCTAAAATTAAGGTAACCAAAAGCATATAGCCACGTGTCTTCCATTTTTAGAAACCTTATATCACAATCTTTTAATTATACTGCATGAAATCATCTCTGCAGTTATTACAGGATTGTTGCAGCATCGGCTACAACATCTTTACTATTCTAAATTTGTTTTAATTCCTCTGTGGCCCATCTCTTTTATCATCGTTGTAAGTTTATTACAACAGCATTCCATCTATGAAACTTAGGCTTTTGGGTACCAATAATTCACACATAATCAGAGCATAAAACGATCTAATACAAGATTAATTTACTAAAAATAAAACTTAACTAAATGCTCATACAAAATACACTAATAATGCAATGAAAACACATTATTTACTCTTTAAGTAACATTGATTTAAGTCTAATAGTGTCATAATAACTCTCATTTTATAGAGTTATCACACCTCAAAACTTAAACCATTACTTGTTCTCCAAGTAATGACACAACAAAAGCACCACAATTATGCAATTATGTCGCAAATAGCTTAGCTTTATCATCAAACTTGTTGGGATTCATCAAACCCTCTTATCACATTCTTAAAAACACAAACTACCATCAGTAGTTCCTGCTCTAGACTTAAGTCTTATTCTGTCCAAAGTGTGTGTGACACTCAGATCAAGCTCTAGAGTTGTTGCATCATCATTCAAGCATTAGAAGTGCTTCATAGATAAAATAGCACATACAAGGGTCATAAAAACAGATTTAAACTGCACTATGACAATAAATTTTTTTTATCAAACAAATACCCTCAATATAACATTCACTTTTCATGTGAATGTCTATCACTTGTAATGATGACACCCAATTACTTAATTAATGTATTGTAGTAAAAACATATAGGATGTTATATCTTAGTCTTATCTTTGAACACCTTTAACTTAAGGCTGAGCATAGGGCTCGTGAACAGACTTGCCTACTCAGTATCCTCGACAAAAGACCCCTTTATTCTGTAAATTTTTTTTTAGTGTTACAGTAATGCTCATAAGTTTTGCTGCCGTTTTATTCAAGTTTGCATATGGGGTACATACTCAGCAAGTAAGTCATTAGAGTAGTATTTTATTATCTAACATAGTTTATAACAATCTTTAAAAATTTTTCAAGTTTCCCCCCTAAACTTGAGCTTATTTTTACCCTTAAAATGCTATTATTCTCTACATTACTCCATCTGGTTTTGCTACAACAAACTCATATAACTCAACCTAAGCTTAAATGTCAAGATAGAATTTAAACCTTCATTCATCCTACATTTCAACATTCAATTTGTCCTTATTGGGTTTTTTAATCCTATAGCAAACTTGATAGACATAGCCACATACATAACACTATAACACATACATTCATAATCAATAACACCATCACATAGTCCCCCTTATACTTAAGAGGTGTTGTGTCTGCACATGCACACAAAATAATTTTAAAACAAACAAGTATATGTAAAATGAAAATAAATGCAACATAAACAAGAAAATATAAATATATAAAAGAAAAGTTTCAGAAATTGATAAACTAAACTAGCTAGTAGAAGGACTCCCCTATTGTTAGAAGTTCTGCTATAACACGTGTTGAAAAGGTTCTCTTATTTTTAGATGCACTGCAAACGTTCCTTTGGCAAACCTATAGATGCAGTAATAAATTGCTTATTTTTCTTACTCTGAGTTGGACTGATTGGAAGGGCTCCAACAGCTCCAGTAACGTTGGGCAAAGTATGTCTTTCTTTCTTATGATCTCGCTCTTTTGGTGCTATAGCACCTCGAGAGAATTGTGCCCTTTTGTGTTTGCTGGATGCCTTGAGAGCTATGACTAAATATTTTGCTAGTGTTAGCTGCGTAGCAGCTTGTGTAAGTATTGCTGCTACTGGTTCCTTAGCAGTGGTACTGGCAATGATGTCTCTTAGACTGCTTATTGCTTATTTTGTTTTAGTAACTTTGCTAATGGCTTCCTCTATGACTACATCCACATACTTTTCCCGCTCGACTTCAAACTCCTCTTCAACTATAATTTTCTCTTTTCTTTTGGTCACGGAAGGTACCTTTAAAGATTATTTATTATTTTCCTCCTCTTTCTCTTCCTCTTCATCTTATTCTTTTTCCTTTTTTCACCTTTTGAGTCCTACCTTAACATCTTCTGCTTCCCTTTGCTCTGGTTGTTGTTCCTCTTCAGATTCTTCTTCAGTTTCTGCATTTTCGCTCACTTCTGCTGGAGTAGTTTCTTCTTTAATGTTAAAGTTAAATTGTTGCAGTAACAACTCAGGGAAGTCTGCATCTTTACTTCTCATGTATAGGACGAATTGATGCTTTTGTGCTTTCAGATGTTGTAAGTATGGCCAAAATTTCTAATTTTCATCTATATGTCCTTGGACACATTTCTTTATAGTTGCACTGAGTTACTGCAGTATACCTCAAGTCTTGGAGATTGCTTTGACTTGGTTGTAGTAGGGCGTTTTAGGGTTGCTACTGTTCTGCAAATTTTATTGAACTCGCAAGCGCACAAATCTATTGTAGAATAGATCAACGGTGACGAATGTCGATCCCACGAGGAGGTGAATTTTAATTGCTTGTAGAATTAATTTTCTAAGTATGTGGTTGGATTTATAATAACAATGATGTAGGCTATCTATTAATTTAAATTAAAGTGGTGGGAATAAACTATTAAAATAAAGTGCTTGGATCTCCGGATCTGTACTCAACATGCATCATCGGCTTAACATTCATTATTAGTACCAATTAAATCATGAAGGGGGATTTTCCACTCCTCATGAACCTCACTCTAATAGATATGGTGCTAAGTGCTTCTCGTGCCAAATAGTAATAACCTTGCCTAGGGGGGCGGCTACACCAGTCGATATCTAGACAAGATTATTATTATCTATCTACGAAAAGTCAAAACATCCACATAAATTAAAGGGGAAGAAAAAGTAAAATTATCAAATTAAGCCCATAGAGCATGTTGAGACTTCATCTTCAACCCAAGCTTGAAAAGAAATTAGCTACTCATAATTGAAATAAGGGCAAAATGGGAATTTTATTAAAATACTTAGAAAATACAATATTGAGATGGAATTACAGAAAATGGAGCTCAAAAATGAATTCAGGAGTGTTAAATTAGGAGGAGGGAGCCCCTTTTTATAGATACAATGAGTAAATCATTGCCAGTAGATTAAAATAATTTGGACGCTCAGGATTGCGCCACGTGGCAAGTTTTTATTGGATGGAACACATCATCAGGGCTGTCATTTCGTGTATATGCATGTATCGTACACACGTTTTTTCAGTCCACTAATATACTGCTACATCGCCGGTCAATGCCACATCAGCATTTTAGTCCAATAGGATTGTGACACGTTATCAGTTAACACAACATCATCAGTCAAGCCACATAAATGGTCAATGCCACATCATTCGTTCAATCAAATGCTGCCACGTCATCGTACAGTGCCACGTCATCGTACAATATGGGTGAACAGTGCCGTGAACAGAGTCATGAACAGTATTGTATATGTGAAAAGTATCATTTATCTTTTTATGCTCCTCCTAAGGTTTTCAACTGTCCTGAGTTCAAAATTACTGTCTGTTTTTCTATATGATCTCTCGTTCATTGTGAAATGACCATGATGTCCCCTAAAATACATAAAATAATTAATTAAAATAAAACATATATAATTAAATCACAAGGGACTTAAAGACATAAAAGTAGGAATGTTAGTGAGACTTGAAGTGTAAAATGATGATTTTCTCCATTATAAATACACACTTTCTAGCACTTAACAGCTACAGCTATGGTTTCTCCAGCAACTCTGTCAATTGTCCTTACTGTAATGTCTCTTTCATTCTTTGTTCTCTCATTACTTTCCATAAACTTCACTCCCGAGGCCTCACATATACCCGTGATCAGAGAAGGGAATAACAATGCAGCTAATTTCTATTTTCTTATTACACACTTTGTAATTTCTTTCTCAATGATCTTGTCTACATCTATGGCCAACCCTTTGACTATAGCATAGATGAGTATAAGTCTATCTTACAAAACCGTAGTAGTATTGGTGGTTGGCATTAACCTAGATTTTAAAAACTTGACTTAGACTTTGGCAATATGTTTCAAATCCATCCTAGTAACCACTCATCTTTCTTCATTCATCCATTGACTACCTAGTACAGTCAAGATTTTTAAAACTTTAACCCAGTTCTTGACAATCATATTCTCAATAAATTTTGTATATTCACAATTAATAGTAGTAGGCAAATCATAAAACATTAATAACTCGAGAATCTAAAAGTACCTACACTTCCTTCATGAAGATGTTGCGCTGATCTTGCTGTAACATTTTAGAGTAGAATTCATTGACAACTGGGATAACTAGATCTTATGGGTGAGAACAAAACATGACCCATCTTTATTGTGCTACAGTAGTAGAGATGTTGTTCATTACTCCTGTTGGCTGCTTTGGGAATATAAAGCCCTTTTCATCAAATTTATCCTTGGCTCTGTAACTATGAAAGTGTGCAGGGTCTTTCAATCTAACAATGCGTGATTTGATTTTCACTATTGTTATAGCAGCTCTTAGTAAATAGTATAGTGCTGAAAGAAGACAAACAAAACGTCAAAAGTGATTGCAATTATGCAGAAAGTAACACACAGAGAAAGAGTTATTGTAATAGTGAAATAACCACAACAAATTCCTAATTTATAGATAAAAGGAAAGTAAAAAGAGGAAAGTAATTAATTAAATAATCTTGGAAAGAATTTTGAATTTAAGAAACAAATCCCAAATTGAAAAAGAAAGAATATATGTCACAATAATATAAGGATTGTATTATCTCCCTTATCTCAATTTATGATTCGCTGACATCAGCATGTCAGCCCCTCTAATGGTAAAAAATTAAGGCTAAGATTGCAACGATAAAATCTTAATGAATAATGCCTCAATTGCCTCTTAAGATTTTTTGTCTGCCATATTAAACCGATGCTACAGCAATTCCTTTGTTACTTCTTTGCCTTTTTCATTAAAATTTCTTGCTGTAATTTAAAGAAATAAAAGGAAGAAAATAAATAAAGTTAGATGCTCGAATTAACATGACAAAAAGATAAATTTAAAACATGTAAAACTAGAAAAATTTAAAACAACTTCCCTCATTGGGTTGCCTCCCAATTAGTGCTTGATTTTAGGTC
Source organism: Luvunga scandens (assembly GCA_030449905.1). NCBI lineage: Eukaryota > Viridiplantae > Streptophyta > Magnoliopsida > Sapindales > Rutaceae > Luvunga > Luvunga scandens. The sequence continues at coordinate 434,356 of JASUUG010000988.1, forward strand.
TTTTAGTCTAACCATCCCTAATTGCTCATACTGGATCCTTTAGGAATAAGTCCTTTCTTGTGTGGTTCATATCTGCTTCTATGGAATGCTTCACCCGATGCCCATTAACTTTGAATTCTTGATTTGTTCTTTCATCTTTAAGGTCAACAACACCATGTGGGTAAACTCTAATAAGCTTGAAGGGCCCTAACCATTTAGACTTTAATTTACTAGGGAAGCGTTTTAATCTTGAGTTATAAAGCAAGATTTGGTTGACTAGAATGAGTTCCCTTTTCTGGATTCATTTATCATGCCACTGTTTACTCTTCTCCTTAAAAATTCTTGCATTTTCGTAAGAGAATAACCTCAACTCTCCCTACTAATAAAGCTGTAACTTTCTCTATTCTATGCAGCAGTTATAACCATGTTAAATTGCTGGACTGCCCAATATGTTTGTGCTCCATTTCTAATGACAAATGGCAAGCCTTACTATAGACAATTTTGTATGGAAACATTCCAAATGGGGTTTTCTAGGCTGTCCTATACGCTCATAAATAGTCATTCAATCTAAGCAACCAATTTTTTCTATTGTGGATGATATGTTATAGCAACCTTATGCTTAATTTTATATTTAACAAATGCTGCAGTAAACATTCTATTGTAAAAATGGGTTCTTTCACATCGATGAAAGCTCTTGGGGTGCCAAATCTTGAAAAACTATTTTTCTGAAGGAATTTCCCTAATACTTTGGCATCATTTGTTTATAATGTTGCTTCCACCCACTTGGATACATAATCCACAACAACTAAGATGTATACACTGCCATAAAAGGGTGGAAATGGTCTCATAAAGTATATCCCCCATACATAAAAAAGTTCCACTTCCAAAATGTTAATAAGCGGCATCTCATGCTTTTGAGAGATGTTCCCTACCCTTTGACACTTGTTACAACATTTAATTTATAAGTATCTTTAAAGATAGAGGGCCGGTAATAATCTGATTGTAAAACTTTTGCTGCTGCCTTGTGTCCTCCAAAGTGTGCACCATATGTTGCAGTATGATACGACTACAAAATACTTGAAATTTCTTCATTTAGTACACATCTTCGGATTGCATGGTCTAAACACAACTTGTATAAATAAGGCTCATCCTACTAATAACTTTTGACATGATGAAGAAACCTTTTCCTCTATAGGTAGTTGAAATTAGGTGGTAACAGCCCACTCACTAAATAATTAGCAAACTCTACATATTATGGAAACCCTGATTACTTTAGCATCTGTGAATGCCGTAACATTAACAATTGCTCATCCGAAAATGTTTCTGTGATGTCCTGCTTTGTTAGAGTACTTACGTTAGCTTTTAGTCTTGATAGATTGTCTGACACTTGATTCTCAATCTTTTTCTATCCTTGATCTTCAAGTCAAACTCTTGTAACAAAAAAATCCACCTAATCAGTCTTGGTTTGGCATCTTTCTTAGAAATCAAATACTTTATAGCTGAGTGGTCTTTGTAAATAGTCAGCTTGGTGCCAACCAAACAAACTTTGAATTTGTCAAACGAAAAAACAATAGCTAGCAACTTTTTTTTAGTGTGGTATAGTTGAGTTGTGCATCCAATCGGGTCTTGTTTGCATAATAGATAGAGTGAAAAATCTTGCCTTTCCTCTACCCTAACATTCGTCCAACAAAATGGTCACAGCGTCATACATCAACTTGAAAGGCATACTTCAATCTGGTGCTACAACAACTAGTACTGTAACCAAAACTATTTTCAACTCAACAAAGACCTTTAAACAATTCTTATTAAAAATGAAGGGCTTGTCATGTTATACCAACACGTATAAAGGTTTAGTTATTTTAGACATATCCTTAATAAATCCTCTATAGAATCCAACATGTCCTAAGAAACTCCTTATACCTTTGACTGAAATAGATGATGGAAGTTTATCAATCACCTCTATTTTTGTCTTATCCACCTCAATTCCCTTTCTAGAAACCGTATGGCCTAATACTATCCTTTCTTGTACTATGAAATGACATATTTCCCAATTTAATACTAAATTTTTCTCCTCACATTTCTTAAGCACATTTTCCAGATTATGCAAATAGTCATCATATGATTCTCTAAAGATTGAAAAATCATCCATGAATACCTCAAGTGTTTATTCAACCATAGCTGAGAAAATTGCCATCATACACCTCTGAAATGTTGCTAAAGCACTGTACAAACCAAATGGAATCTTTCTAAAAGCAAAGGTTCCATAAAGACAAATGAATGTTGTCTTCTCTTAGTCCTCAGTGCTATAGCAATCTAGTTGTAGCCTGAGTATCCGTTCAAGAAACAATAATACTCTTTTCTAGCAAGTCTGTCTAGTATCTGATTTATAAAAGGCAATGGAAAGTGATCTTTCCTTGATGCTTTATTTAACTTTCTGTAACCCGTGACTGTTCTCGTGGGACTGAGCTCATTCTTTTCATTTGCTACAACAGTCACTTTACTTTTCTTTGAAACACATTGTACTGGATTTACCCATGAGCTATCTGATATTGGGTGTATGAATTCAACATCAAGCCATTTAATGATCTCTTTCTTCATAACTTCCTTCATAATAGGATTCAGTCTTTCTTTGTTACTCCATTGAGTTACTGTAGAAATGTTCCAATAGAATCTTATGTATGCATATGGAAGGGCTAATCCCTTTTATATCTACCATAGTCCATCCGATGGCATTTTTATACCTCCCCAATACATTCACTAAACTCTTTTCTTGGTCTGCATTTAAAAAAGATGAAAATAATCACAAGAAGTGTGTCATTGTCATTAAGATATGCATATTTTAAATATGAAAGTAAAATCTTTAATTCTGAAACAGATGGTGACTTAACAGAAGGAACAGAAGATTTTACTTCCCTATTTGAGAGATCAAGAGGTTCAAAGCGCTAGTCTGTTTTGAAAGGTTGCTTCTCTCTTAGCCATGCTATGTCGGCTGTTTCAATATCTTTATCTTTAACTTTTTCAAATGTTATAGTTTTGACTTTTTTATTACTGCAGTAACTGTCTACTTGTTATGCTACAATAAAATCCACAACACTAATAAAATTAAAGCCTTCAATCTCATCGGGACTCTTTATTGCATCTCGGACATTGAATGCAACTTGCTGGTCATTCTCTTGCATGTTTAATTCTCCATTTTGCAAATGAATTAAAGTATTTTCCATGGCTAAGAAAGGCCTTCCTAAAATGATTGGTACCTTTTTGTTTGCCTTAAAATCCAACACTATAAAGTCCACTAGAAAAATAAATTTATCCATTTTCACTAATACATCTTTAATCTTGCCATCTAGATAAACATGAGATTTGTCAATTGAAATACTAACTAGGCTACCTAAGAGGGGGGTGAATTGGGTTCTTAAACAAAATTTAAAAAACTAAAAGTTTAAAGAAAATTATAAATCAATCAAACTCAAAATAAATAATTAATATGCAATGAATAATCAAGAGATAAGGTAAGACAAAGCAAACACGTGATTTTTACGTGGTTCGGCCAACCGTGCCTACGTCCACGCCTCTAAGCTCACCGAGCTTGAGGATTCCACTAAACAAGCCTCCAAGACTTCAACAACACTTACAATTAACTTCAAAGGTGTCAATAAACCTTTATGACAAGAGATTATTATCAATCTCTTAACCTAAGTGTATCCCAACACTTACAATCACTCAAAAATAAAAATTACAAACAAATAATCTCTCACACAAAGTATATGATTTCCAATGAAATATCAAAGTGTGAATCAATGAAATAAAACAAGTTTAAAGCTCAAAAGAGATTGTATACTCAGTAGCAAGCCCAATGATGACTGTTGGATCTCCTTTTATTTAAATTTGATTGAGTCATTTTATAGTTGAAGCTGAAAACTAGGCGTTGTTGACTTTCTGAGAACAATCGAATTGCCGTTTGCTACTGTTGGTTTACCGTTTTAACTTATCTAAATAGCCGTTGTGCTTAGATTTTTAATAAATGGTTTATCGTTTTCCATTATCGGATTGCCGTTTATTTTCAGAATCCTGCAAAATGACTTAGGTCTCCGTTTTTGCTAAACGGTTAAAGATTAGAAAAATCTCTTTTTTCTGTAAATTATCGATTCAACGTTAATTTCCAGAATGCTTTAAAACAAGTCTAGCTAACCATTAAAAGACCAAATCTTTTTTGTAAATTATCGGTTTGCCTTTTCTAATAATCGATTCAAGGGTAATTTTCAAAATCTATATTTTGACAACTTTTTGTAGAAAAATAATTTTCCAACTCAAGTTAACCCTAAGAAATTCATTTTAATAGCCCCAACTTTTTAATCAAGAACATATAAGTTTTGTTATCATCAAATTCAATATTATAATATTAACAATCTCTCACTTTTTTATGATGACAAACTGTATATGTAAAGATAAGAAAATTTTGTTAACGCCCCCTGAAAAATTATAAAACTATCACTTATTCTCCTCCTTCGTCATCAAAAAGAAAAGAAAAAAACATATCTTTCCTCGGCAAGTGAAAATTTCAGCAGAATCGCCCCTGAATATTAAGCATCTCCTAAAAAACCATTAGCAAAATTTACACCCAAAAAATCAAAATCAATATTAAAACAATTACTACCAATGCTAAAATCATAGTAAAATCAATGCTAAGTCTCATATATAACACAAGCATTCATAAAAACAAGAAACAATCCATCACACATAAAAGTATCCAAAATATGAGAATATTGTGCGAAATATCCAATACTTAATACATTTCTAAACTATTTTATTGATAAAGAATGTCTTTAAAGGCCAATATAATGCATGATTCATAAATTTACATAATGTAAAACATCCCATTCAAACAAATAATGATAACGAAGAAGATATTGTACAAAGCAATACTATTGTGCAACATTTATCATTCCAAGCTCATGACTAATTTTATCAAATTGCTCTTCACTAAGAGGTTTAGTAAAGATATTAGCAAGCTGTTTTTCAGTTGAAATAAAATTAAATGAAATATCCCATTTTTGAACATGATCTCTCAAGAAATGATGTTTTATCTCAATATGCTTGGTTCTAGAGTGTTGTATAGGATTCTTGGATAGATTTATGGCACTTGTATTGTCACACATTATAGGTATATGAGCAAGATTAATACCATAGTCTCTAAGGGTTTGTTTCATCCAAAGTGCGTATGCACAACAACTACCGGCTGCAATATATTCAGACTCGATGGTTGAAAGTGTAACCGAGTTTTGCTTCTTACTAAACCAAGAGACAAATGAGTGACCTATTAAGTGACAAGTTCCACTAGTGCTCTTTCTATCAACCTTATAACCAGCAAAATCAACATTCGAATAACAAGTTAAATCTACATGAGTTCTTCTAGGATACCAAAGGCCAAGATCTATGGTTCCTTTCAAATAATGAAAAATTCTCTTGACAGCAAGCAAATGAGCTTCTTTAGGACATTATTGAAATCTTGCACACAAACATACTTTAAACATAACATCAGGTCTACTAGCAGTTAAATAAAGTAAAGATCCAATCATACCTCAATATGTTTTGACATCAACATCTTTACCTTTTTCATCTTTGTCAAGCTTAATTGTTGAGCTCATTAGAGTACTTTTGACCTTTCCATCTTCAAGTCCGAATCTTTTGAGTAAATCTCTCAAATATTTGGCTTGATTGATGAAGATTCCTTCTTTATTTTATTTTATTTATAATCCAAGGAAGTACTTCAATTCTCTCATCATGGTCATCTTAAATTATTTGCTCATGCAAGTTGAAAATTCCTTACACAAAGACTCATTAGTAGAACCAAAAATAATATCATCAACATAAATTTGGACAATAATTATATCTTGATTTTTATGCTTAATAAATAGTATAGTATCTGCTTTTCCCATTAAAAAATCATTTTCCAAAAGAAATTTACTAAGTCTATCATACCAAGCTATAAGTGCTTGTTTTAATCCATACAACGCTTTGGACAACTTATAAATATGATTTAGAAATTTTTCATTTCCAAAACCAGGGGGTTGTTTCACATACTCTTCTTCCATGATGTACCAATTTAGAAATGCACTTTTGACATCCATTTGATACAAAATAAAATTCTTATGGCATGAAAATGCTAAGACCATCCTTATGGATCTAATCTAGCTACAGGTGCAAAAGTTTCATTAAAATCAATTCCTTTTTCTTGATTGTAACCTTGAGCTACAACTACACCAGATTCATCCATCTTATTCCTAAATACTCATTTAGTGCCTATAACGGATTGATATTCTAGCTTAGGAACTAATTTCCACACATTGTTTTTCTCAAATTGATTTAACTCCTATTGCATTGCCATAATCCAAGATTCATCATTTTTTGCATCCGCAAAGGATTTTGGTTCAATTTGAGATATAAATGCAGTATGTGCACATGTGTTGCTAAGTGATGATCTAGTCGTTACACCTAGTGAGGAATCACCTAAAATTAAATTTTTAGGGCGAGAAGAAACGCACCTCCACTCCTTAGGGAGTGTTTGAGAATTACATTCATTATACTCCATATTAGTTTGTTCTTCTGGTTACTTCTCTTGATTCTCACAAGGTGAAGCATCTTGTTTGACGTTCAAAGGTTCTTCTTGTTGTACTTCTTCATCTGCATCATTATTAACAACAACTTTCTCCATAGAAGAGAGGTTAGATTCATCAAACGTAACATGCATGGATTCTTCAACAACCAAGGTTCTTTTATTGTATACTCTATAAGCTTTGCTAGTAGTTGAATATCCAAGAAAAATATCAACATCCGATTTTGGATCAAATTTACTAAGATTGTCTTTAGTATTCAATATAAAACATTTGCACCCAAAAACTTTGAAATAACCAATGTTGGGTTTTCTATCTTTCCAAAGCTTATCGGGAGTTTTATTAAGATATGGTCTAATCAAAACACGATTTAACAAATAACATGCGGTATTTACGTCTTCGGCCCAAAAGTATTTTGGTAATACATTCTCATTCAACATAATCCTAGCCATTTCTTGAATAGACCTATTCTTTTTCTCAACAACTCTATTTTGTTGTGGAGTCCTAGGTGGTGAAAATTGATGTTTAATTCCGAAATCATTACAAAAACTCTCAAATGCATTATTTTCAAATTCTCCACCATGATCACTTCTAATGCAAGTAATGAAATAGCCTTTTTCATTTTGAACCTTTTTACAGAAAACTTTAAATGCATCAAAGGCATCATCCTTATTAGCTAAGAATGATACCCATGTATATCTAGAATAATCATCCACAATTACAAATGTATAATATTTACCACTTAGACTAGTATATATAGAAGGTTCAAACAAATCCAAGTGAAGAAGTTGAAGTGGTTTTGAAGTAGAAATATGATTTTTGTTTTTTAAAGAAGTTTTGATTTGTTTTCTAAATTGACATGCTTTACAAATTTTATCTTTTTCAAAACTAATTTTCTGAAGACCTTTAACTAAATCGCTTTTGGAAATTTTTGAAATTAAATCCATGCTTGCATGTCCTAGTCTTCTATGCCATAACCAATTATCATCATGTATTGTGGAAAAACATTTATTATGAGTAGATGCACAATCTATATTAATAGTATAAACATTAACACACCTCTTTCCAATAAATAAAATTTTACCATTACATGCATTTTTAATAACACATTTTGTGTTTTATCAAAAATAACTCTATATCCTTTATCACACAATTGACTAATACTAAGCAAGTTGTGTTTTAGATTTTCGACTAAGCATTCATTTTTAATGAGAGTTGAGGAAACTTTACCGACATTACCAATACCAATGATTTTTTCTTTTGAATTATCTCCAAAGAATACACATCCCCACCATTTTCAATCTTTGTAAAACTTGAGAGCCATGAATAATCACTGGTCATATGTCTTGAACATCCACTGTCCAAATACTATTTATTTCTCTTTCTATTCTTCTTTGATTTCTACAGAAAAGATCTCAAGTTTTAGGAACCCAAAACTTTTTGGGTCTTTGAGTGTTAGTAACGTTTCTTTTTAGAACCCAAACACATTTAATTCCATAATATGCATTTTTCTTAACAGGATATTTATAATTCATGTGACCATTTCCATAATAATAATGACAAATAATTTTATGATTACTAGTGCAGGTAGCCTTAACAAAGTAGCTTTTATAATATTTTTGTTTCAAGTTAGACTTATACTTAATTCCTCCTTTATCAAACACATATTTTTAAGAACTAAGTAATTTTTCTAAGTTCTTTTGACCATGTGTGAATTTTAACACAATCTCATTGAGCTCATTTCTCTTTTTTTTAAGCTCTTCATTTTCTTTGATCAAATTATCAAAATGTAATTTTTTATGCTCATATGAAGTACTTTGTTTACCTTTTAAGGATGCAATCCTATCATGCAATCTTTCGTTATCTAATTCTAGTCCTTTAATCTTTTCATTTAGCAAATCATTGCATTTTTACAAGGCCTCCTTTTCATTTGAAAGCTCTACCATTTTCTTCTTAAAACATGCATTTTTCTTACCAATTTTCATCATATCACCATGCAACTCATTAAAAGCATCACATAATTCATTATAAGTTAGAAGATCACTTACCTCATCAAGCTCATCTTCTCCTATTGCTATAATGCCAAGTTTGACATTTCTTGCACTTGTTCATCTTTACTTTCAACTGTCAAATCTTATTCATAAGAAATAAGTGAGCCAATTAGATCATCAATAGATAATGTATTTAAATCTTTGGCTTCTTCAATAGCAGTTCTCTTAGGTCTCCATTCCTTTGGTAATGATCTAATTATTTTCTTTACCTTCTTACTATTTGAAAAGGTCTTACCAAGTGCTCCTACAGTGCTTACGATGTTTGTAAATCTAGTATACATAGAATAAACACTCTCTTTTTGCTCCATTTGAAACAACTCATATTGCCTAATGTATCTACTAATTTTGGATTCTTTAACCTGATTTGTTCCTTCATAAACTACTTCAAGTTTCTTCTAAATCTCATAAGCATTAGAACAACCTGAAACTTTATGAAACTCTTTCTTATCTAATGCACAAAATAGGGCATTCATAGCTTTAGAGTTTAGACAAGTTTTCTTTTTTCCAGCTCATTCCATTCATATAAAGGTTTTGAAATATCTTCCCCTTCTTCATCTTTAGTCATAGGCATAAATGGACCATCACAAACAACCTTCTAAATTACATAATCTAATGCTTGAAAATAAATTATCATCCTAGTTTTCCAATATGGGTAGTCATTTCCATCAAAGAACGGTGGCCTAGTGGTGGATTGTCATTCCCTAAAGCTAGAATCATTTTGAGTTGTTATGGATCTTTTGTTCTAGACGGTTAAGTCCTAACTAAAGAACTTTGCTCTGATACCAAATGAAATACTAACTAGCTTACCAGGAAGGGGGTGAATTGGGTTCTTAAACAAAATTTAAAAAACTAAAAGCTTAAAGAAAATTATAAACCAATTAAAATCAAAATAAACAATTAATATGCAATGAATAATCAAGAGATAGGGTAAGAGAAAGCAAACACGTGATTTTTACATGGTTCGGCCAACCATGCCTACGTCCACGCCTCTAAGCTCACCGGGCTTGAGGATTCCACTAAGCAAGCCTCCAAGACTTCAACAACACTTACAATTGACTTCAAAGGTGTCAATAAACCTTTACGACAAGAGATTATTATCAATCTCTTAACCCAAGTGTATCCCAACACTTACAATCACTCAAGAATAAAAATTACAAACAAACAATCTCTCACACAAAGTATATGATTTCCAATGAAATATCAAAGTGTGAATCAAATAAAATAAAATAAGTTTAAAGCTCAAAAGAGATTGTATACTCAGTAGCAAGCCCAATAATGATTGTTGGATCTCTTTTTATTTGAATTTGATTGAGTCATTTTATAATTGGAGCTGAAAACTAGCCGTTGTTGACTTTCTGAGAACATTCGGATTGCCGTTTGCCTCTGTCGGTTTATCGTTTTAACTTGTCTAAATAGCCGTTGTGCCTAGATTTTTAATAAATGGTTTATTGTTTTCCATTATCGGATTGCCGTTTATTTTCAGAATCCTGCAAAATGACTTAGGTCTCTTTTCTGTAAATTATTAGTTGGCCATTTTGTAATAAACGGTTCACCGTTAATTTCTAAAATGCTCTAAAACAAGTCTGGCTAACCATTAAAAGACCAAATCTTTTCTGTAAATTATCGGTTCACTTTTATAATAAACGGTTCAAGGGTAATTTTCAGAATCTATATTTTGACAACATTTTGTAGAAAAATAATTTTCCGACTCGAGCTAACGGTCGTTAAGTTTCTTTAAACATGTTTATGGCTTTAAGAAATTCATTTTAATAGCCCTAACATTTTTATCAAGAACATATAAGTTTTGTTATCATTAAAATCAATATTATAACATTAACATCAGTAAGTTGTAAAATCATTTTTGTTGGCCTCACTTCTCCAACTCCCAATTGCTTAAACACTGATAAAGTCGTGAGGTTTATGCTAGCTTTTAAATCACAAAGTGCTTTGTCACTATATTTCATTCCTATCGAACACAAGATTGTAAAACTTCCTGCATCTTTTTATTTCTACCGTATTTTATTCTGAAATATATGACTATACTCTTGTGTGAGAGCAATTGTTTCAAATTCTCCAAGCCTCTTTTTCTTTGCCAAAATATCTTTCAAGAATTTCACATAATTTTGCATTTGTTTCAAAGCTTCTAAAAAAAAAATTTTGATACGTAGTTGCTTTAGCACTTCTAAGAATTTGCTGAATTGCTTGTCTTGTTTTTGCTTCTAGAATCTTTGTGGAAATGATTGTGCATGCATAAACTATTAAGCTATAGTAGGCTGTACAGATTGCTTCTTTTTTGCCATGTTCTGGACTGCCGTAGTTGGTGTTGTAGCATCTTCCCCAATAGATTCTGAATCCTCATTATCTACAGATACTGTAGCTTCGTTGTTCTCACTAGTGTGCTGGATTGTTGAAAGTTGTGGCTCCTCATCAACTTGATTTTCTTCTTAGGTCGCGATAGGCTAAACTTTTCTCTTTGGTACACCAACTAGAATATGAACATCCTTTCCAGATCTTAGATTAATCACCTTGCAATGCTCTTTTCCCTCTCTTTTTCAATCCTCTGTATTACCAAGTAAGCTCCCCTGAGGTCTGTTGCTTAATGTTGTAGCAAGTTATCCAACCTAATTCTCTAGGCTTCTTAAGGATACAACTTGAATTTAAACAATCACTTCATTTGTCATGATATACTCCTTAATCAAAGCTTTAAGAGAATTGAATTGATCATTACTGATGCTTCTTTACCCTTGATTTTGTTGATGAAATCCTGATGGTTGAGCATGCTTATTTTGTCCACTAATTACTACACCAACTTAGTTCTATTACTCCATGAAAAGTTTGGGTTTTATCTCTATTTAGGGTTATAAGTGTTTAAGCATGGATTGTTATACTTTTATTGGTTGAAGTTGCCCACATAGTTGATAGAGGCTAGATTCATAGGATAATTATCAAGCAAATGCCCTTCTCCGAAATAAAAAAATTATATATCTATAACTTGGCTGACCATTACTAGAGCAGTAGTCAGAGCCTTCACCATATTTGTTAACGAGGTTATCTAGGCTAATAATACTATCAAAGCGTCTACATTATGAACTCCAGCTATACCTCTTACTATAACTTGTCTGGTTAATGGCCATTCATAGTTATTATTAGATATTCACTTTAAAATTTCATACGCTTTATTGTAAAACTCAGATAGTAGAGCTTCATTTGCTGAAACATCTACCATCAATTTAGTACTTAGGTTAAGACCATTGTACAAAGTCTTCAACTATATACAACAAAGAATGCCATGATAAGGACATCTCCATGTAACTCCTTGAACCTTTCTCATGCATCATATAAGCTTTCATCTTCTAATTAATAGAAATATGTGATCTTATCCCTCAACTTTGCATTCTTAGTAGATGGGAAGTACTTCATCAAAAAGTTGTCGTCCAAGACATTCCATGTAGTGATGAAGTCTGGTGGTAAAGAATTCAACCATTCCCTTGCTAGATCCTTTAGAGAAAGTAGGAAAAGCTTGAGTCTCAATGCTTCCTGTGATGCTCAAGCAATTTTAAAGCATTACTCACCTTAAAAAATAGTTTAAAGTGAAGATAAGGATCTTCTGATGGCAATCCATTTAAGTGTCCCACTGCTTGCAACATCTGAAACATCACTGGCTTGGGATTGAAATTATCAGCTTGAACTTCAAGTCTGACTATTCCAAGATATGTGGCTTAATAAGTTAATATTGCATAGTTCGGATGGCTCTATCCCTATCATCGGCCATGTAAATAATATATTTATTTCTTAGTTGCCCATAAATATGTTGTTGATTTTGACCTTCTTATGCTTTAATTGGTTATAATTCTCCATAAGGGTCAAGTTTCCCGTATCTTGCAGATCATCCATGTCTCCGCAATTCTTAAATTCTTGTACTCTTTCCTCAATATTCTTATTGTCCTTTCAATTTCTAAATCAAACTAGATTCAACAGGTTTGTTTCTATGCATGCAAAGGTTATTAAAGCACTTTTGTTAGCACAACAAACTAATTAAAGGACAACTAAAATTGGCACCACTAAAATTGATTTCATAAACCACAATAGACAATTAATCCTTAGCAATGGCGCAAAAAATTCGATGTGCGTTATAGGTGCTATATGTGTTAGTGTGCAAATGTGTACAACAAGTAATATACTGATGAGTATTCAAATCGTCTCCACAGGAATTGGTGTTATGAAGTTTGCTATGGCAATCCTAACAATGCAATTTCACTCTAATTAAAATAATTAATGAAAGTAATGAACTACTAAATTAAAAATGCAAGAAATAAAAATGCACTAAAAAAAATCTTAAGTCAAAACACAATGACAAACTCAATGTGAAAAAAGTAATTGAGTGATTAAACTCCCTTAATGTTATTGACTTATTTTTCCAATTAAAATTTTGTTGGTATATCATTTAATATAACACTGGGCAGAATCTCTCACATCCTCAGTTGTCGCTTGATGGATATCTTATATCTACATGCAACATAATAATGGCTAGTTGTTATGCCAACATATGATATAGCATTATATGCTCTAAGTTCTTATTGCTCTATAAGGTGAATCCCTATGTCTAGTTCTTCATTACTTTTAGATCAAGCATGGCCATATTCAAATTGAGATTAACTCAACTTAGAAAACTTAATCTAAAACCATGTATTGTCTTAATTTGTTCCGCTAAGTTGGTCATTTTTTAGGCACTTTTTTAGCTAGTATCCACTAAATGGGTGATCAATCGAAATAAGAAATTGCAATAAATAAAATCAAGAGAAATTACTGCAGCAAATTTAGAACGTATATATCAGTCAAATAACCATTAAATTTGTTTATCACTTAATCACAATGAACTTTAGTTTATAATTTGAAATAAAACAGCACTAGAATCATTTTAGCCATCAAATACATCATCATGAATAGAAGAAAACAAGAAAACAAAGATACGAGATTAGGTTCTGCTTGATATTGAGATTACCCCTTCTTTTTCTTCTTCAATCCTCGGTTGCAGTCCCTCAAATCTCTCTTCTTCTCTATTTTCTTTTTTCTTTTCTCTATATTTTTCCTAATGATGGCTTTCTCTCTCCATTTTCATGCATGCTCCTTTTACAACCTAAAATTAGGGTAACCAAAAGCGTATAGCCCCATCTTCTATTTTTAGAAACCTTAGATCGTAATCTTTTAATTATCTCTTACAAAATCTTCTCTACAATTGCTATAGGATTGCTGCAACGTCGACTACAGCATCTTCACTATTCCAGATTTGTTTCAATTCTTTTGTAACCTATCTGTTTTTTCATCATTGTAAGTTTATTGTAGCAGTATTCCATCTATGAAACTTAGACTTTTGGTTACCTACAATTCACATATAATCAAAGCACCAAGTTATAAAAAACAAGATTAATTTACTAAAAATTAAACTTAACAAAATGCTCATGCAACATAAACTAATAATGCAATGAAAACACATCATTTACTTTTTAAGTAACATTGATTTAAGTCTAATAGTGCCATGATAACTCTTAATTCATAAAGTTATCAGTAGATTTGGAATTCCTTGAGCCATTATCAATGATTGAGATAAGTGTTTTTTTAAAATGTCATTCAAGTCTTTAATAAAGAAATATGAAATTATACATAAAATTATTATCCCTTATCACCCTCAAACAAGTGGTTAAGTTTAATTAGTAAATAGGAGATAAAATAAATTTTGGAAAAAAAAAGATTAACTCAAGTTGCAAAGATTGGTCTTTTCAATTTACTGATACACTATGAGCCTACCACACTGTATTTAAGATGTCTTTAGGAATGTTATCATGTCTGTTGATTTATAATAAACCTTGCCACTTACTAGTTGAACTTGACCATAAATCATTTTAAGCTATTAAAGCTTTTAATTCAAATCTTGATGATGCTGTTAATGTGTGTAAATTGCAATTAAGTGAACTTGAGAAATTAAGGAATGATGCACATGAGAATTTAAGGATTATTAAGACAAGAACCAAACCTTTTCATGATAAAAAAAAAATATTGCTTTATAATTCTCATTTTCATTTGTTTACAGGGAAGCTAAAGTCGAGGTGGAATTGTCCATTTGTTATATAAAAAAAAATGTATATCCATATAGGGTCATAGAAATTGAGAATCCAAGGAAAAGTGTTAGATTTAAAGTTGATGGTCAAAGATTAAAACCATATTTGGAATAACAACTGCTTGAAAAGTTTGAGTTATCCCCTAAATCTTGATTGAATCTTTTAGGTGATTTAGTTTTTTTATTGTTACTTTACCATTTGAATTATTTTATTATTTATTTCTACATCTTGAATGATATGCATTATAATGTGATTAGAGTTAAAAATTGCATGTTTATTAAGAGATAAAAATGTTATTTTGTGGTGATATTATAATTTACATTCATAATTATGTAACATATTATGAATTTCTAATTATTTTTTTAAATATTTGATTTTGTACATTTTTGTGTGTTGATTAAGAAAAAATAATAATTTTACACAATTCAAGGCTCTAAACAAATGTATGGATGCTCAAATTTAGATTTCGGAGATCTGAAAGGTTAGGGCATTGTCAAGGAGAATCTATGACTTTTGTTGTAAAATTATAAGTTATTACCGTATTAAGTATGGTAATTGTGAAATTATAAGTTTTTACCATATTAGTGTGGTAATTATTAGTGGAATAAATTGGATGCGCTTGAGTGGATTAAGTTAAATTTATATTTTGTTAGTGGGACAAATGTATTGCTATAATGTAATTGGCTTTATTTATGTGTGTAGTGTGGATTAATCATGAATTATTATAAATAGAGAGGGGAGGAACATACCTCTCCACACCTTTTCTTCACTTCCTTCTCCTCAAATTCTTAACTCTCATCTCTCTTTGTAATATATTTTCAATAAATAAAAATTAGTTTTGTTTCCAATTTTCAAATACCATTTTTTTAATTATGTATAATTTAATTTTAATTATTATTTTTTCAATTATGCTTAGATAAATATTAATTGTTAGGTTAAGGTGAAAATCTTAGTAAAAAAAAATGATTTCATCAAATTTTATTTTTAATTATATAAATTAAACTATTTTCTATCTAATTTTATCCATATTTTATATTTTGAGATTTTAATTTATTTTAGAAAAATATGGAAGTTTAGTGTAATAAATTCTTAATATTTTAGTATAAAGTATGGTAAAATAATATTTTTGATTTCTGTAGATAAGTTAAATTTTGACACACTAAATACTTAATCTGTAATAGAATTAAGAGGAAAATAATTGTAATTTATACAATTAATCTTTTGGGCAATAAAATAAAAATAAAAAGAATTTATTAAATTGTATTTACTACTAAGAGTGGATCTATAACCCTAACTAATTTAATTTCATAGTTTTACTTAAATTAAATTACATATATTTAAATTCTATTTTCATTTCTTAGATAAATTAAAATAAATAAATTAAATATTTTCTCTGTGAATCGATCTAGGACTCATCGAACTATATTATAACTAAACGCTTTTATATTTAGGAGCAAGCTAAATGTTTCTTGCTTAAGTGTGTTGTTTAATAATTGTGTTTCATTTTATCCTTCTTAATATATGTCTTGAGTACCTCAATAAAAAAAGATTCTCTTCAGACATGTGGAGAACTTCTACATATGAAATTTTATTTAAAAGGCCTAATACAATATTGTAAATCACATCCTATTTGAAATTTTACAACCACCAATGTTAATATCCCATCTTAAGAATCTATGAAGACAACCCATGGAAATTGAGGGTGGTATATATGATTTTTAATTGGAACATAGGGTTAACTCAATAAAATGATGAAGGTGAGTTTAATATTTGATTATATCCATTTCTTTTTACATTGTGTGTTTTCATTTTGTTATTTTGTCTGCTTTCATGTTTGACTTAATTTTGCAGAGTTGATTTATTTCTTTGATGTGTTTTAATTTACTTTCTCATATAAATGGTGGATAATGATACTCCGTGACTTCTTGATCGGTATCTTTAGTTTTCCACAACAACTGAAACCAAAATCAAGCATGAAAGAAAAACAAAATAAATTGCATAAGTGTTTTACTTCTCTCCCTTAAAATGCCATCAAGAAAATTTACAAAGCTCATTGTGAGTGATTGCATTTGTTAATGATCAATGGAATTCCTTCTGACAATTGTTGGTTAATTGAAGCAATGATCTGATTAGCCAATGAGTTTTTTATCTATTTATTTCTTACATGCCTTTTTTGGGTAAAAGCACATTTGCTAAAGAAAGAGAGATAATCGACTTGGCTCTAAATTTCCTAACTATGTAAGACTTTATTGCAATTAACTACATTGTAAAACTTTAGGGATGATTTTTGAAAATTATGAAGATAAAATTAAATTCGTTAAAAATGGCCTAAGCAAAAAATCATTAGATGATATGTTATGATCTCTTAAGATGCATCTAAGCTAATATGTGCAGCGTGACATTTATAATTTATGAAAACTATTCAAAAAATAAAGCGCACAGTTTAATCTAGGAAATCTGACTCTAATAAAGGCCTTGTTTGCCAATTTATAAGAAAATTGGATGGGAAACCTATTCTTAACATATAAAGAGAGTTCAAATCATTATTAAACGTAAAATCAGAGAAAGATGTGAGCCACAATCACAACTACCAGTAAATATTCTTTCTATTTGAATATTCTTTTATCTTTTACTTTTTACTATTTACTTTTGAATTATTGAGCTATAAGTTTCACGCGTCATTTGACAAATACATCACCCTGTATACAACCATGTATCATTATGTCTATCATCAAGATCTTTAAATATGTGCTTCTTTTTAAAACCCACACAAATTGCTTTTAAAGATTGTTCCATTAGCAACAACTTCGAATAGACAATTTAAGAATGTCTATGTGCTTTGCAGCTTTTCCTATGGGGATACAAAGAGGTCGTTCAAGCAGTCATAGATCTTGGTCATGTTATATAGCAGAGAGAAAACCACACCTGGTATATAGAAGAGATGATCGCGGGTTAACAACACTTATCTAAGAAGTTATTTTTATTAAAGGAGTCTAAGTACTAAATATCATCCCAAAAGTTTTAAAACATTTAGGATGTCTGCACAACCCACTAACTGAAGAAAAGTTAGTCGTCTTAAATATGCACGAGAGAAAATAAAAAATGTTAAAAAAATCATGTTAACGCTTTCATTTTCTTATTAGGAGATCTTGCAACTTTAGAGGTGATAATTACATTTGCTTCTTAGGCCCATTTGAATATGCATAAAAAATCCATTAGTTTGCTTAATATTAATAACTTTTATGATAGCTTGATAGCATTTCTTAACCATACAATTAAAAATCACTTCATTCCATCCTTAGAAAGAAAAATAATTCTTTATTAGTGCTCGTATTGCTAATCAATTACTTGATTTATTACAACCTTACAAACCAGAGTCAAATCCTATGACCTTGGCATTGGATTTGTTGACTAACAATAGTAGTAGTAGCCCTAATAAGAAGTGTAAATTACATTTAACTCTCCATTTGTAGGTATTTTCAAGTAGTGGTTAAGTAATGTCTTCTAAACTCTACTTCTTTCCGTTAAGACATTGAGGATAATGTCTTGTTCAAGTTGGGGAAAGAGAATAATTGACAATTATAGAATATCTTAATACTACTGATACTTTTACTAATTTTTGTTGTAAAGACTAACTTTAGATAAATTTGAGTCGAAAATCACTGAATATGGAGTATAGTGACTTTAGAATTGCATCTTCTTAGTTTTAGAGTTTAGTTTTATTTTTCAAAAAAAATCTATTTCTAACATTTTTCTTATTCTTTGTCATTTTGATTTAAAGCCATCATCATTCGTCACCTATTCATGTTTTGTTTATAATAAACAAAATTAAGGCATTTTGTGTGATCAATTAACATTAGATCACATGATAACTTTAAATTTTAATATTTATAATATATTCGACCTTCAGTTATGTTATATTATGTTTGTCAATTTGCATGTTGATGTTGATGACAAGCATGAATTGAGAAATTTGACGAGTGAAATTAATTGAGCTAGTAGAAAGAATGTACATGTCATAATAACTTTTAATTGAGTTTTTGAGTTTACTATCCTTGGAGAGTTACCCTATTTGCCTATATAACTTATAAGATCATTATTTTATACAAGATCTCTATATATTCTTTAAAGCCAAACAATAAAAAAAAAAAAAAAGAAAGAAAAATGTTTGTGCAACTATATCTAAAAGTTTATTGCACTAGTAGTTATGAAAAACTATTTAGAGCTCTAAAAGATGATAGAAAAGTCATCTTTGATCCGTTTGACCCTTTCTTTTTTATCCATCCCCATTGTAAAGTATTTATAGTTAGCCCTTTTGAGCACACGCGTGCACACACACAAGCATATATATATATATATCATTTTTTTTAACAGTAACTTATCATCTTATCCTACTATAACGTGGAGTATCTTCATATGTTTTATGTTCTCTACCACCCAAACATGTTCTTAAAAGAATTAAAAATAATAATTATAATATAAAAAATGTGAAAAACATCTTGGAATCTCCAAAAGATCTTTTTTTTTAAACATATATTTTATTTTTTCCATTATTTCTTCTTTGTTAACCGTGTCCCTAGCCTATATTATGTCCTAGTGAAAGTCTTTCTTGATTTTAGGGAACTATAGTTTAAAGTAGAGTTAGTAATATGAACTAAAAGATGAGATGATGTATAAAAGTGAATAAAAATAATATTATTGATTTAACTAATAATTCATTTGACTTGAAATCATATTATTTTTAAGTTGTGAGTATTATTCTTTCATTTTAGTGAAGGTGTGTGATATTACCTTTTTTATTTCTCTCAATTTAGTTTTTTGTTGAGTGACTATTTTTATTTGGTTTCTTTTTTTTATGAGAGTCACTTTTATCTGTGAGATTTTGGGGGTTTGATATGTCACTCTTAAAAATAGGTTGATTAATGCAGCTTCGATAATTGATTATTTTGTATTAGTTTACTTGAATGATTTGCCTAAATGGTTGATGTGGGGTTTGACATGTCATTCTTTATAGTAGCTTGGTCATTTTGCATGAGTTTATCCATGAGATTTTAGGTTTGACGTGTTATTCTTGAGAGTAGCTTCATTAATGTGGTTTTGATAATTGTTGATCATTTTGAATAAGTTTACTTGAATGATTTGGGTAAATGGATATAAGGTCAAAAGCAGAAGAAAGAAGATGAATTGCTTTGAAACAAAAAAATAAAAATAATAAATAAATATTAAAATAAAAAGAAGTGGAGCCACTTTACAAAGATAAGTCAAGTGGCAGGTGGCTGCCACTTGTTTATCTTTTGCATTATTATAAAGTATAATAAAAAAATAAATAATAATAAAATAAAGAGAAGGAAGAGTTGCATACTACCTATAAATGGAGGAAGGCAAGGAGAAAGAAAAGCACATAGAAAAGAGAAAAGGTAAAGAAGTGCAGAAAGGGTTTACAACAAGGTAGTAACTAAGAAAAATTTCATCTCTTTTTTTTTTTTTTTGGTATTTAGCTTTCTTGGAATTTATTTCTGAAGTTTGAATTTAAAGTCATAATCAAATTTAGTTTTATCTTCAATCTCAACTATTTTAATTTCAATTATATGTAATTTAATTTTAACAATTATTTCTATTTGAAATATTTTTAGCTAAATAATAATAGTTAGCATGAGATGAAACTCTTATTAGAAGCATATGATTTTATCAAATTTTATTTTTAATTATATAAATAAAATTATTTTCTATTTGATTTTATCCATATTTTATATTATGAAATTTTGATTTATTGTAGACAAACAAAGGAATTTGATGCAATAAATTATTAATATCTTAATATAAAGTATGGTATAATCCTATTTTGGCTTATTGCATACAAATTGAATTTTGGTGCACTATGTGCTTAATTCATAATAAAATTAATGGAAAAATAATAATAATTTATACAAATAATCTTTTGGGTAGTAAACAAAATAAAAAGAAAAGAATTTATTAAATTATATATACTATTAGGAGTGGATCCATAGCCCTAATTAATTTATTTTCATAGTTTCACTTAAATTAAATAATGTGTATTAAAATCATATTTTTAACTCTTAGATAGTTTATAGATAATTAACAAATAAAATCTTTCTCAGTAGATTGACTCCGAACTCACGGATTTATATTATAACTAAATACTTTTATATTTGAGAGTAACAATATTTTTTAGTCAAGTTACGATACTAGGTAATAAGTATCCTTGCTTATTTAAATGAGGAGGGATCTTCATTCAAGATTTATAATAAGCTTTCAATCGGGTATCCTTAACCATATTAAAGTAAAAAATAAGATAAAAGAAAAAAAAAGATTTTAGTATAATACAAAACAAAGTGCATTGTATTGGAGTTTATATATATTTTTTGTTTTCTAAGTTGTTCCTCACTTTAATATGGTTAAGGATATATATATCTAAACATAAACATGTTACAACATCATTAAATATTTTGTCAGACCGTCAGTCTAGCAAAGTATTTATGGGTTGTAAAACATTTTACGATACCATAAAAGTGTCCGTCCATATGAAATAATTATATATAAATTTGAATAATTTTTAATTAGGAATCTTTAACTATATTAAAGTTAAGGATAAACTAAAAGACAAAAAATATGACTTTCAATGATAGTGTATTTTATCTTATAATGTATTGAACTGTATAGTTTTTTATCTTTGAACTTATCCCTAATATTAATATGATTAAAAATCCTTGGATGGAAGTTCACTGTACATATATATATATTGAGTGGGTTTTCAATTAAGGATTCTTGACCATATTAAAGTCGGGAATAAGTTTAAAGACAAAAAAACATAAATTTTAATACACTAAAAGACAAAATATATTGCATTGGAGTCTATGGCTTTTAGTCTTTTAGCTTGTTCTTGACTTTAATATTGTTAGACATCTCTAATTGGAAAATCTATAGATACATAATCATTTTCAAGAGCAGGCAGCCACGTTTTCTATAATATAAATTTAGGGTTTTACATTGTTGTCAATTGCTTTTACAACATTGTAGATTGCTAAAAAATCATTTCACACCATTGTAAAAATATTTTGCACTGGTGTAAAGCCCCAAATCTATATAAAAATTCACACTAACTCTATTAAATCATATAATTTAACAACATGTCCGTATAAAAAGAAAATGATAGCACGCACATAAGAGAAGGACTACACACACATATACATTCAGTCATTTTCTAGTCCAGACACCCTCGTTTTTCTTCATGCCAACATGCTTTTAAGTCATTCAGATTAATAGAGTTAAATTTTAAGCTATTAAATCACATGGTTCCATAGTGTGTCAGCATTAAAAAGATTGAGAGCACCCACACCTAAAAATAATTATGTGTGTATGTGTATGTGATCGTCCTCCATTAAAATGAGGATGCCAAACTTTTCAAAAAAAAAAGTGAGGATGCCAAATAAAAAAAAAAAACATAGTTTTTCATGTAATGAAATCTGTGTTTTGTATTTTAGTGAGATACTCTCTTTAACAAAGTTTATAAATCGACTCCTTGTTATTAGCCTTGAGAAATGACCAAAGCCTTATGCCGGACCTAGAGCAGAGCTTTAAGCCTAAGGACTGACGTCAGCCTAGAGAACATTCTTTAGATAAAAAAAAATTAACCAAGGACTGACGTCAGCCTAGAGAACATTCTTTAAATAAAAAAAATTAATTTTTTTTAAATCCCACCTAGTTGCTTAATACACTCATTTTAATGTACAGAGGTTGCAATCATCTACCATTTTAAAAAGAAAAATCAACATATTAACTAGAGATAGCCAATGGGCCAGACGGCACGAGACACGACATATTTTCGTACAACATGGCACGATAGGAGCACATTTCGGTGGAGCATGCGGCACAGTACGGCACATATATGGGTTGGGACGAGCTAGAATTTTAGGTACACGAGCCTTAAAACCATGGCATGATTAGAGATGGGTCAAAACACGGCATGCAAAAAAGCAAGTAATAAGCACGTTTCACTTTTAATGACAGTAAACTTAAAATTTTATAATTTTATAAATAGGTTGAAATTATATTTTTCAATATATTTTATTAGCTCAAGTTTTTAAATTTATTTAATCCTTAGTTTCAAAAAAATTATAATTCATTTATATTTATAATTTATTAAATAAATAATTGATATTATGATTTTAGTAAATAAAATTTTAAATATAATGATTTTATAAATATTTATTAATATTATTTATAAATTATGATATATGACTCTACGTTATTTCAAGTTAACAATTAAGTTAACCATTAAGAAAAATTTATTATTATTGTTGTTGTTAAGTATTATAAAAGAATTCTAATACTATAAAGTCAAATTTATTAATTAAAATTACATTATCTTATTATTATTAATTTATTATTATTGAATATGGACTTGAGTATTGAATTTTTAATTTTATTAAATTTGAATAAAGGCACATGGATCCAAAAAGGTATATAGACTTGAAAAAAATATGCTAACAACTTGGTATATGCTCTTAAGGGAAAAAAAGAAAAGCTTAGTGAGTTTTTTTTCAAAAAGCTTTAGTGGGTTTTCTTTTCTTAGACACGTCACGACACAAGCACAAGCACGCATGGATTTTTCTTTACCGGCATAAGCACAACACGGCACGGTCCATTAGCCACCTCTAGTAGTGACATCCAAGACGAAGGATGCTCATTAAACAAGTTCATTAAGTCAAATGTTCCTAAGGCGGCATCAAAGTCTAATATTGAATAAATCCAATAATTTCTAAAATTTCTATTCTAGTGATTGTTTAATGTTTGGGTATGGGGAGTAGCAAGAGTTTTTGGTCCACATGATAACTTTTGTATTATTTTTATTTACTGCTTTTTATTAATTATTTTAATTAATTGTTAACTAAAATTGATGTATCTAAAAACCTAGATATTACAAAATCAAATAGTGAAACTCAACGACTTAAAATAACTTTTTAGGCAAGCTTTTACTTTTATCAAAATATAACAACTTTTCTTGGCAAAACTTTAAAGGAAATTATCTCTGTACAATCTTTATTTTGTCATATGCATATCTAATCATCTCAAAATTTTGATATATTCTTTACGCCACTTTTGTCTTTAAGTTTGTATCAGTAAACTACTTTAACACTTAAAAATAATCATTTTACTCCTAAATAAATAAAGAAAATCAATTTTTTGAGAATAAAAAAGACCCATTTTAATCTACAAAATTTTAAAAAATAAAAATTATAATTACAAGATTATCCCTGAATTTAATAAAATAAATAAATCTCCAATCCAATATGTTTATTTTTTATAATGATAATTTCATTTAAAAATTGTCATTGTCATGTTAATTTTTTGTAATTATAATTTCACTTATTTTGTATAGGGAAGTTTCTTAATATTAAATATATAGGAAGTTTACACTAATTGTAGTGAGTTTTTCTCTCCACGTTAATTTTTGTAAACTTCCCTATACTTAATTTTATTACAAAAACTAAATGAAATTATAATTACAAGGTGTTAATTTTTTTATAATTATAATTTCATTTAAAAATTATCATCTTAGATTTTGAAATTTATTTGTTTTGAATTCAGGGGTATTCTTGTAATTATAATTTTTTATTTTTTAAAATTTTGTAAAATAAAATAATTTTTAATTCATTTATAAATAAAATGATTATTTTTATTGTCAAAGAGATTGATTGATATAATTTAAAAATAAAGTTCGCACAAAGAATATATCAAAATTTTGTGATATTGAAATATACATATAACAAAATAAAAAAAATCGTAGAGACAATTTTTCAAAACTTTAACAATGCCCCTTTGACAATTTGAAAGTGACCAACTGTAACATCGAAAAAAGGCAATGACGACCTAGTCCTCTGGAAAGCAACATTTGCAGAGGGCAAGGCCTTGCCCGGGGAACAAATTTTGTGTTGCTTTGTATTATTTATTACCTTGACATCTATACATTTTCTTTTGTGCGGAACACGAACTTCGTTTTACTCCATTAATTATTTGTATCAAATCAAAGCAAAGCAAAAGTTGAATATAAGTACTCAAGCTCTTGTTTGAAATTAAAGTTAAGCAATCATAACTTAAAATTTATAACATTTAAGTATTTAGTAAATAGTAATTATTGTAATTTTAAAAATAAGTGGATTTAATTTTATATTTTTTAATAAAAATTTATTATATTTTTAATAATTTTATCAAAGTTATTATTTAAAAATTGTATTTATTACATACTATTAATTTTCTTTTGTTGAATAACTTTTTTTAATAGTAATTGTAACTTAAAAGTTATAGCACTTCCATATCAAACAGAGCCTAAATCGCCTTTATAAGTTGAACTATCTTGTCGTCCTTTTATTCATGAGTGCATGTTAGCATAAAATGATATAAAATATTAATGCAAATATATATTTGGATTTTCTGACTTTTCTCGAACTCCAAGTGTTGCTCTTGTGTATAATGAAAGAGATTTGTTAAGTTTTATATGTTTGTGGAGGACGTGATAATAATTTTTGACTTTTTATATTTTTAGCATCCATAAATGAATAGGATATCAAATTTCACATTTTATTATTTTTATGAACTTATTATAATCAACAAATACTATAATATGAGTTTTATTGTGAATTTAAATTTATACATTAATAATACAATCCAACAATCTATCAAGCATCGATTGAAAATTTACATCAACTAGAGATTTGACGACTTTCAACCAACAATTATAATAAGAGAATTTATTATAATTGAGAACATAAACTCACCACTGGACCTAATCCTCGGTGGCCCAATGCCACGATATTTAAAAAATAATTTTAAATCCAACTTTTTTAACCATAACAATGTTGTAAAGGATTGTTTTAACACAAAAAAGTGCAGGAAAGAGATAATGCAAGAAAATCCAGAAAAGTCACAATGAACCGAACCCACTTGGCCCACTTTCTTGATCGTGAAAACTTTAAAGCCCATTTCCAAACAAGTTGGACTTTTGACACCCCAAAATTCTTCATAAACCCCCTTTTTTAAATTGAAATTACAAATTAATTCAATTCTCATTTTAAATAGAAATTCAATTAAATACTTAAATAATTATTATTTTAATAAAATTTTTACACCGCCCATTTTATAATTTATATTTGTGTTTTTAAATTTAATTGGAAAATATTCTTTTAAGAAAATTATAAAAGTTTTAAATTATGGAGATAAAACAATATAATAAGAAGAAAATAATTTAAGATTTTATGATTTTTATGTACTTTAATAATGAAAATTTTAAATAAGTACTTTTTAGGGTGACATTTTACAGGAAGACGATAATTTTTAATATATGAATTTATATTTTTCATAAATAAGTAGTTATATTTATTTAAAAATATCTAAAATACCCACCAAAATAACTTAACAAGCCTATTTATCTCTCTATTCTCTCGCCAACCCTTACTTTTCAAGTGTGGCTAAAAATACTCCGTGTACCTATTTGTTTAATAAACCCATTATTAAAATTTAAAATTAAGATTTCATTACACACACCCATCTGAATACCAATTACACACTCACATTACATTATTCTACTTAATAAGCTCAAAGAATAATGATGCAAAAGAAACTTGTCTTTGTTTTGGAGTATTTGAGAAGAGAATTCCACTCTAAGGTCAAGTTTGCAGACAAGATTCATTTTGCAGTTTGGAGCTTTCCAGCGTGCAGGAAAGCTTGATTCCTGCAGGCTCGACACGGTATTATGTTGTGTATAGGCTTTTGATTGGTTGGTTTTCATGTTTGTTATTAATTGAATCAGATTAAATATTTTTCAAGTTGTGCTTGAAACACAAAGCAAATACATTTAAACATGAAGCAAATACGTTTGATATTCCATTAAAAGCAATATAGACGCTTTAAGACCTAAGAAAATAGATTGTTGATTATTGACAGATTTTCAAATAGTTTAAAATGAATTTAGAGAATATTTTTTTTATTAATTATATTAATTTGTCCATATTTATAATTTAAATTGTGTGTTTTAGTAATAAGATATTTTATAAAAAAAGTGGATTTGTAAAGTACTTTAATAGGATTAAACAATCTCACCCCTACTTTTTTCATTTTAATTTAAAATGTCTAAAATATTAGCAAACTCACTTAAATTTTTTATTTTCTTTTTCTTTTCTTTCTTCTTCTCTCTCCTTCCCCACTTTTCTTCGTCTTCATTTATACTTAGAAGATTAAAGAGTAGCACACTTGCCTTCATTTTCTTCTTTGCCAATGATAACAAGAACAGTCACTCAGACAGATTAGCAAGGCTCAAAATAAAATGATGCGAAATTTTACGTTTTAGTTTCGTTAAATTTACTCATGATCAATAGCATTTTCATGATTGAGGCGTCAATGGCTAGAGATTGGAAACAATTGATTTTTTTTTTAACTTAAAAAGAATAAGTGTAGTTTTAGAAATTAATAGAAATAATTGAGGAGTGTAGACTTTTGAAATAAGGATTTTTCATTTTTTATAGTGTTGATAATAGGTTGTTCTAAACTTTTAGATTTGAATATTTTAATTTTTATCACTAGTTTAAATAATTAGATAAATAATTAGTTAGTTAATAAATAATAGATAAACTTTAAAATTAATTAATTGATGAATTGTAATTAAATAGAGATACTTATGAAGAATTAAACACGAAAAGAAAAAGATTGTGATCCATTATAACTTTTTTTTTCTTTTTTTATTTATAAAACCTTTTTAACCAATTTATTAATTAGTATAATATTTCTAAATAATTTATATATTCTTATTTATAAAATAGTTTACACCATTTATGAAAATCTAAAGGTATAAATTTATTACATTATTGATGCAATAGAAAACTAATAAAATCTTAAAAAGACTCAGTAAGAAAAAAAATTAAGAGGATAAACATCATTATCTTTTTGTAAATTAAATTAAAACATTTAAAAAAATTAAAAATTGTTTTAAAAATTTTAGATGGTATTAAAATGTCCTCTTTTTTCAAAACCTCTTTGTCCCCATTGCAACAACAGCAGAAAAGTTTCAATCTTGCGCAGAGTGAAGTTAAAAAAAGTCTCCCCTTCCGTCTTAGATTGCGTGACGCTCCTGACAAAGAAGAGGTTAAAGATAAGAAAGAAGATCGCGTGTGCTTATTAATTTAACATTATTATTTTTTTTAAATAGCGATATTTGAACCGCAAGGCAATAAAATTCGAGTGACTGAACCACGTTACGCATTTTGACTAGTACAGTATTGCTATGCATTTAAATAATAATATTTTAATTAGTTACAATAATTATAATTTATAATTAAATTTTTCAACATAAAAATAAATAACAAAACAATAGAGTTAAGTTGATTAATAGATGAATTTTAATACAACTTAGGAAGACCTTACTATTATTTTTCTGTTCAAATATTAGTGTGCCTAAGTAGAAGTCGTAAACACTAATATAATATAATTTGACAAAATGATTACAAAAATTTTCTTTTGAAAATAATTATACTATTTTTATTTTCTTTTACACACAACTTTATTTTGAAATGGCCAGACACTGGATTTTACAGCTTTCTAAAAATAACTGCCCCTGTCTCTTTATTAGTTATTACATAAATCTTTTTTTTTTTATAGAAGTTATTACATAAATCTTAATAAAAAAGAATTCAAACAAAATACTGCTGGCATTTCTTGCAGCAGCTTCTGAACATGTACAGATTCCCGGTTTCGTTTCACTTCTTTTCTTTTAAAACAATATTGTGTAATCTTAATGTTTTTCAAAATTAACATCATCTCTCTTTCAAATAAAACACTAAAATGCCCGGTTAACAAAATGATCCTTACCAATGGGCCTTTGGTCCAATGGGAGAACCCTTGCACTTACAATTGTGAGAGCAAGGGTTCGAGCCTCCATAAAAATATTATGAAGGTTAATTTCAGTCTCCCTCAATTATCATCTAATTGAGTGGAGGTAGTCTCTCCCTTACGAAATGTGAGTGGAGTAGACAGCCCTCGAATATTTGAGAGGGTTTAAAAAGTTATGAAGGTTAATTTCAGTCTCCCTCAATTATCATCTAATTGAGTGGAGGTAGTCTCTCCCTTACGAAATGTGAGTGGAGTAGACAGCCCTCGAATATTTGAGAGGGTTTAAAAAGTGTTTGGGCAGTACTTCAGTGGGAAATATATGGCGGGAAATGTGAGTGGAGTAGACAGCCCTCGAATATTTGAGAGGGTTTAAAAAGTTATGAAGGTTAATTTCAGTCTCCCTCAATTATCATCTAATTGAGTGGAGGTAGTCTCTCCCTTACGAAATGTGAGTGGAGTAGACAGCCCTCGAATATTTGAGAGGGTTTAAAAAGTGTTTGGGCAGTACTTCAGTGGGAAATATATGGCGGGGAGTGTCCCAAATGCATAGTTTAAATTTTGGGCAGTACTTCAGTGGGAAATATATGGCGGGGAGTGTCCCAAATGCATAGTTTAAATTGTAAATATCAGTTGTAATCTGTCTCTGCATACAGATTTCAAAAAAAAAACAAAATGATCCTTAAATAAATAATTTATTTAGCACCAGAACCAATACTGCTGAGCATTTACTACTCTAGTTTTGAGCCAAACCCAGAAACCTTGAAACCATCGTCGGAGATTAGATACTAGAAGGGCCAAAACTTAGTAATTAAATTCAAGTGGGGTTTTTTCCGTTTTGCTAATCCAAATGCTGTTTGGTTCGTTCTTTAAATTTTAAAGCACAAAACTTGTTTGTTTATTTGCTTTGACATCGTGTGTCTTTTATGTTGAATGTTTTGTGCTTTTAATGTTGTTAAAGTTTCAATCTTGTGCATATTTTGTTGGTTGGTTTTTACTGAAATTCCTTTGTGTTTGTTTGGGGTCTTAGCATAAAGGTTAGTACTTTTAATTAGTTTGAATCTATTTATTCTCTTTTCACTTGGAATTGGGGCCTGTTTTATTTATTTTAATCAGCCTTTACAGGACATAATAGTCAGACACTAACTGAAACCCTAGTTCATTTTCTATAATCTGGGTTTGCACTTGCAGGGTTTAAGGCACTTGGGGTACTGTATTGGATCCCATATCCATTCTAATCCCACTTTAAATTTTTGGTATTTGTAGAAGCTAAATCCATTTACATTAGATCTTTTATTGGTTAGGGAGTTGTTCTTTAAAGAATGGAATGTGCCACCACCATTAGGCCCTCAAAACCCTCTTCTAACATATCGGATATCGTCTCCAAATTTGCAAAAGTTTGCAAATTGAGATCCATTGGTGTTTTCTACTCCGAGAATCACTCGAATCTCAGAAACAATACTATCTCGGTGAGTAAAGATGGCAGTGAGAATACTACTCAAGAGACTGAATGCGGTGGCATAAAAATCCATCCTCAGCCTGTTGAAGTTCCTTGTAAAAGCGATGTTTGCGAAGATGTGGAGATTATAAAGTTATTTGATATAGTTTCGGGTTTGAAATTAGCTTATGTTCAGCTACAGGAAGCTCATATTCCCTACGACCCGGAAAAGATTATAGCTGCCAATGAGCTTGTTGTGGCTGAGCTTGAAGCACTTTGCAAAATCAAGCGTATGTATAAAGAGAAGAAGCTCAAAAATGTTAAGCTGAAATCCTCTCGTTCTGATCTTCTAAAGCAGAGGTTGAGGTCAATGAGAAGATATTAGAGGTATTGAAGCAGAATGTGAAAGCTAAAGACTCTGAGATTTTCCATTTGCGACAAAAGCACCAAGATTTGGATTTGGAGAATGGAATTCTGCTTGAGATGATAAGGCAAGAATGTCTTGAAAGAAAGAGGGTGAGGGTTTGGAACGTTGATGCTTTTGAGGATAGCTTCAAGGCAGCCTCAAAATCCATCCATGATTTTGCAAAGCCAATGATTAGCTTGATGAAAGCTTCAGGTTGGAATTTGGACCTGGCAGCAAATTCGATTGAAGATGCTGTTGTCTATAGAAAAAGGTGCCACAAAAGTATGCATTTGAAGCCTATATTGCACAAAGGATGTTTAATGAGATGTCGCTGCAGTCAAGTAATGTGGATGATATTATGAGATTTGCTGAGGCATTTGATTCTCTGATAGTTCATCCGGATTCAGATTTTGCCAAATTTTGCAGAGAAAAGTATCTTTTAGTTGTTCACCCGCAGATGGAAGCTTCATTCTTTGGGAATTTGGACCAGAGGACTTTTGTATTGAGTGGCAAGCATCCGAGGACACCATTCTACCAAATATTCGCAAAGATGGCAAAATGGGTTTGGATTTTACTCAGGATTGCATCCTCAATTGATCCCAAAGCAAAGTTATTTGTTGCCAATCGCGGATGCCAATTCTCGGACATATACATGCAATCTGTCGAGGAGCCCTATGAAGGTGCATCTGGGGTCGGTGAAGCACAAACCAATTACAAAGTTGAATTCATGGTAATGCCTGGGTTCAAAATTGGAGAAACATTGGTGAGATCTCTGGTTTATCTTTCAAGAATGAAGTAGCCGAGTGATAATTAAGGCCGGACAAAGGTAATGTCATCTGCAGGTAACAAATTGATAAAAGCTAATCACTTTTTCTGTTTATTCCTTAACTGGAAGTTGGCTGAGAACTGTTTTGAACATTAGTTGTAGAAAATGGAGTGATTGTACCCAAAGCTAAGAATTGGTACTTCTTTCAAGTTCCTTATTCTTGATATATCTACATTGTAAGTTGCAAAACTCGTTATATGCTTCCTGAACTGTAAATATAAATCTAGTTAACGGTATCACAGTAGTCTTTTCATTCTATGTTTGTTTGCAGATAACTGATGCCTTCATATTCTCCCATAACAACTGGACTAATGCATACTTGGGATGAAGTTTGTTACGTACAATTAAACACATTGCTTGTTGCTGTCGATTCAGATTCAGTCATACTGTTGTTAGTTTTCAGGTTGTATGGAATATTTGTGAAATTGCCAGAATGTGAAACCCTTGCCGTGACAGACTTTGCATGCAGTTGTTAGTTTCGATCCAGATTCAGGTTGTTAGTTTTAAGGCTTAAGCTATCGAGACTCAACTTTGTGTTTGTGTTCCAAATGGTCAGAATTGAAGAATACCTCTGGTCATTCTTGCTTCGTCACATGGCAGTATGGAACAGGAATTAGTCTTTGCCCACAAAGTCAACGATTTGACATCAACTGAAGAATAGGCAATTGCTTCTTAACATACCAAAACACTGTTCAATCATTACAAATATGGTATGTGTTTGAGACAAAAAATGAAATTGAAAAGGGAAACTCTGCAATAATAATAAAACAGAACAATTACTGGAATAAAATCATTTTGGTTGAGTCTGAAGGTTGACATGATCTTCATCATCCTCAGGGGAAAATAGGTCCTTACACAGCTCCCCGTAGAATCTACAAACTAAATCAATGAACACAGGGCACTTCAGATTCTTCCAACAATAAAGAAGCTCTTCAACGTCTGTCAAATCCCCAACTTTTCCTTCTTCGACAACCATTTCCACCAGATAATTCTCAAAACTCCTGCAAGCATCTTCCACATCTTCAACTTCATCCCTTTCACTTAACCTGCAAGCTTTGACGTAATCTGGTGTAATAGGCGATGGAAAGAGCACTGGTGTAATAGGCGACGGAAAGAGCACTTGATCACGTTCTGGATTCCCGGACACACTCCTGAGCTCCTCGGCAAGTTTCTCCATCTTTTTCCACTGCTTTAGTGGGCGAAAACTCGGCAACAATGCTGAAATTCGAGTCCTTGAAGGAGATTTTTGGGGTTTGAACCGTTTGGTTGTGGGAAAAGAACGGGGACGAAGAGATCTTATAAAGAAGGATCTTCTAAGCTTAAACTTGAATATTTGGTTGAGCTTCTTGCATGGCTTGAAAAGCTTGGTTTTCACGGCAACCAATGCTTTCACTTTCATTTCTAATAATTATGATCGTATTCGAGTGTTGTTAAAGGAAAGAGCTATACAGTTTGTTGATGGTGGCGTTTGTTGTTCTTTGTACAGAGCAGTAGTTGAGTTATAAATTATAGGGTTCAAGCTTTTGGTCTCAAGAAAGTGACACACCATGAAAATGAAATTGGATGGTCTTGATTTGACCCCCTAATTAATACATGGAATGGTTTTAGCTTATGACATAATTAAGTAGACATAATTAAGTAGTTAAGCAATGAAATTATTAAGATGGATTTGGCATTGAGGACCTAAGATTTAAGTATTCGCTACCAACTAATTAATTTAACCAAAAAGTTGTGGGGATGTATGAATATATGGATAAAGTATGCACGCACGTCGACCCCTCGAAACTTCTATTGAAAGCCTTTTCCATGAACATTCTGAATTCATTTTGGGCAAGTCTTGCAGGCAATATTGTGTTTTGTTCACGTTGCATAGCTCGTAATCTTTTACATACATACATTAAAGTTTACACGAAATCTTAGGAATTATTTATTAAACATCCAAAATCTAAAATTTTATTACTTTCTGATTTTTTTAAAATTTATTTTCTTTAATTTATGTATGATTTTCACACATTTACATTTGAATAAAAAAAATAAATTTTTATAACTTTTTTCGGAGTGGAAGAAATAAATATTTATTCAAAAAATGTCTTTATTAAATATACTTATTTTTTAAAACTATAAAACTTAATCATTCTTTTTCTTTTAATTTAGAAGGACTTAAATGTTAAATGATCGTGTTTAAGATTTTTTTTATTTATAAAAATAAATAAAATAATACTTGTATTCAAATATTAAAAAAAAAGTCAATTAAACATTTATATTCAAACAAATAATATTTTTTTATTGATAGTAAAAATGAATAATTAGTACGGCTAAGAATATATTATTAATTATTTTCTACTCTCTCTCCTCTTGTTTTCTTTCTGATATTTAACATGCCTGAATTCTCTCTCTTTACTCAACTTTATCTCTCCCTTACAAGTCTATTGTTGGGCATCACTACGTTAGTACACATGAAAAAGATAAATGAAGAAGAGAAAAGAGAGATGAATACATTAACATCGTAATTCATCAAAGGTTTTCTTGAGACATCGTTGCATTAACAACAAAGTATTAATTTTATTGTAAATATACAAAATGGTACTGACCACTTAAACCTTTTAGGACAAATTACTCGCAACATTAACTTTTATTATTCACAGGCTTTTCGCTTCATCCTCGAGGAAGACAGAGTTGAGAGCTACTTTTGACTAGTTTATTTAAGGATCACAGCTTCGTCCTCGCTCCAGATAATGGATGCCTTCAAAAGCTCTAGAACGTGAAATAAACCATTCTGTTAAGAAATAACCATAATTAATTTATTTTGTAATCATGTATCGTAATTTGCAAGAGTGAAAAGCTAAAAAAGTTCATCTTGGTTTACTAATTAATTCAATCTAGTTAAGAACATAGCATAACATTTCGAATTCTAAGGATAATTAAGATAATGAATTTTTTTTTATGAAATCAATGCTTATTAATTTTAGGAGAAAAATAGGAGGATACAGAACAAAAAATAATTAATACTACATAAATTTTCTTTGATGAGGATATACTCATTTTAACAAACTAAGGATGCTACCAATGGATAAGAGAAAACACAAATTTCAATACATTAACAAATAAAAAAACATGCTCTCTATTGTAATGAAATCTATTTTGTTTTTATATATTTTAGTTATATTCTCATTTTAACAAAATTAAAATATACTCATTAGAGAAGAAATACACACACTAAGGCACACAAACATAGAGACACACATACACATAAACACACAGACACGCAAATATAAATAGTCATTCTCTCACGTTGGTGTCCTTATTTTTTTTTAACCCATATAAACATATTATTAAGCCATATGGTTTAATGGAGTTAGTATAGATATATTATTCAACCATATGACTTTACAATGAATTGAACACTATCTCTATTAAACCATACAACTTAATATCGTATCTGCATAAAAGAAAAATAGGAGAACCCATATCTATCCCTTAATAACACTGTTATCTTTGTTGATCAAATATTAAATATTGATATTGTTGTTGCCCGTTATATATTTAATTTCAGTTCAATTGAACTCTAGTGCAATATAAAGAAAATGGCAAAACTGCCTTCTAATCTATTCATCTTTTTTTCCCCAAATTAATGGGTGTGTTCTTTGAGATCCAATTTCTATTCATCGATGCACCAATTTAAGTGTTCTGTGATTTATTATGAAGAGCTTACGGAGAAGATTTTGAATCATACATTCAAACATACCTCCTTAATGTACATATAGCACAAACTTGTCTAAACATAACTATTTTTATATTATTTTTGTAACGATTCCCCACAATAATGAAAATTGACCATAGATACAAAAAGGATGTTTTGGCATCAAAATATTTTTAAACTTGGTGATAGAGTTTAACAGATTAAAACCTACATAGGATAGGTGAGTCTCAACATTTGAACCTTCTCTTGTGAAAATATAACTACTATACCGGTTAACTAGTAAACGTAATGTCTTTGACCTATCCTACCATTCATGCATATAATGATATGTTTATTTTGAACCTGAACATCTCCATGCTTCTATAAATTGAGCTATACACAATTTCATTTAAGGCTATCGTACTTCTCTCTCACATATGTGATTTCTTGATTAAGAGTAACCCATATTACACTGTTTAGATTGTTAGTGTATAAGACTCATTAAGAGCATAGCTCATCCTTTCTCCTATAAGTATCATTATTTCATCATAAGAAAGGACAAGAGGAAACCCCAATAGTGATCTCACTTGGTCTTTAATAATTAAATTGTCCCTTTGAACTTATAGTTTGGGGATCTCCACTCAACTAGGTTGGATTTTCTTTTATTATTAAGTTATAGTTCCATGGGCTTCAATCCCATTCCTCTCAATGATTTTTCTACTAGTTCTTTGTTGGTTAGCGAATTTGCAATATTATTATGCTACTTCACATGTTTGATATAAATAAATCATGGTCTTTTCGTTGCTTATAACCTTTAATATAAGCCTAGCCTTGTACTTTTTAACTGATCTATCAACTTTCATTTTTCTTATGAAAGTCCATTTGGATTTTAGAGGTTTGCATCCTGGAGAAAAATACACTAACTTCTAATTATGATTTTGTAAGACGGATTCAATTTCACTATTAATGACATTTTTCACAAAGTACCTTATGGCGAACTTATAGGTTCCTTGAAGTTTTAAGATTTATTTTCTCGCAAAAAGGTTGCAAATCTAGAAAAAACGATTTTCCTACTCTAGCTTTTTAGCTACATTTAGGTTAAAATTGAACCTTTTACTTATCTTCTTGAATCTCTTACTCAAATCCATTTTGAATTTATAAGGAAACAATTTTTCAAGAAACGATGCATTTCTTGATTCTATTATTGTGTTTTTGTGAATGTCTCATATATTTAACTCATACACTAGAATTTAATAAGTACTATTGTTATGTGCATAACCAATGAAAATGCAATCCAAAGTATTTGGTCCTATCTTCATCTTCTTAGGTGGAAGAATTACCAATTTAGCAAGATAACCACACACTTGTAAGCATATATAGGAAGGTACTCTATCTTCTATAATTCACAAGGATTTGCTTTACTTTCTTATAGGGTACCTTATTTAAAAGGTAATTAATTAGCTGATAAAGGCATTTCTGTCTATATGCTTTGAGCTAACCGAATACTTATCAATGTTGCATTCATCATTTATCTAAAGGCATGCTTTTTTCGTCTAGCAATCTTATTAGAATGAGGTGAGGAGTTACTATTTAATGTACGATTCTATATTATGTTAGGAAATATGTCTTATTTTTTAATAAAGATTTTTTAGGGTATTTTCTTTTTTAGTAAGATTCCTATTTAAAGAATAAGTAATTTTCCCTTTGGGACTTGACTTATTCAAAGAGAAATACTACTGGTATAAAAAAATAAATAGTTCTCTTACAAGAAATAATCATTGTATATAGAAAGGTTTGGTTTACTTGTTTGTATAATACAACAATCAATTTTCTACAAGCATACAATTTTTAGTGTGAGAGAAACAATAGATTTATTAAAAGACTATGTGTTATTGAGCTTTGACTGTAAGGAAAATAATAGAGTAATTGTAATAATTGTTCACATAGTGAACTTTTATCTCGTTGATCTTGTTGGCCATGGTTTTTAGTTAGTATAAGAGTTTTCCACATAAATTCTTATGTTGCATGATTGGTTTTATTTTTCATCTATTTTCTGTCTATTATTTGCTTGATATTTTTGCTTGCAAGATCTTGGGTGCGATTAAAATTTCCTTACTGAAACAAGTTGCAACACAAAGCAAATATTTCAGCAATAAGGTTTTCAAACCTGTGAAGGTAGAAATAAAAAAGTTTGATGAAAGAGTCAACTTAGGCTTATGGCAAGTTCAAGTAAAGTATATATTGATTTAATCTAGTTATATAAGGAAAGCAAGGATGATGTAAAATTTATTTCCATTGGTAGAAGCTCTTGGAGGTGTGTACACAATCAAGACACCTTAAAGAAGACTGTCGGAATAAAGCAAATTTGGTAAATAGCTTTAATTTAGTAGATAGAGATATTGATAATATCAGCTAGTGATATATCTCTTTTCTCCATAAGAGCGTGGTTTATCCTTTTTGGCGTGCCATGGCAGAGGATGCATTGTTGCTAGCAGATCCATAAGATTTGCACACGAGGCATAGTTTGGCATTTATGGAAGCTATGTAATGGAATTTTTGTGTTAATGGCCAATAACTCTTAGAGAAGTCAAACATGAGAGTGGATATTTTGAGTAAGGTGATCGACATGTACTGAATATGTGTACTTTGAATAAGTTGGAGTATGATGATTCTTGATATAGAAAATTATTGGTGTTGGATATAGGACAAAATTTTACCCATGGTGGTGTGATTCTCATGAGCGCTATGTGAGTGTAGTTTTTATAGAGTAAAGAAAGGAAAGACAACACAGTTGTATGGATACATGGTGGATTATATATTGTCGTCTAATTAAAAAACTCACCAAGTAAAGTTTGTCAAGAAATATATCTTATTTTTTAATAAGGATTTCTTAGCATATTTTCTTTTTTAGTAGGATTCTTATTTAAGAAATAATTAATTTTTTCTTTGGGACTTGACTTATTCAAGGAGGAATACTACTAGTATAAAAAAAGGAATATTTCTCGTATAAGAGATAATCATTATATATAGGGAGGTTGGTTCACTTGTTTATATAACACAACATTTAATTTTCTGTAAAGAAACAATTTTTAATGTGAGAGAAATGATAGGTCTATTAAAATATTGGGTGTTCTTTGAGTTTTGAGTGTCACAAAAAATAATAGAGTGATTATAATAATTTTTCACATAGTGTATTTTTCTCTCATCATCTTAGGCGGATGTGGTTTTTCTCTAGTGTAGAAGTTTTTCATTTTAATTCTTGTGTTGTTTGATTGGCTTTGTTCTCCATCTATTTTTTGTTTATTATTTATTTGATATTTTTTCTTGTGGCATCTTGGGTGGGACTAATAGTTCCCTAATATATTGTTCACAAAGTGATCTAAATAAAATAAAATACTCACCACCTCGATTATTCTTTAACTCTTTACTTTTCTTATTTAGTTGATTTTCAACTTCATTTTTATAAAGAACAAATTCTCTATAACTTAGTCCTTGATTTTTAACAAATACACAAAACAAAATTTTGTGCAATCATTGATAAAAACAGTAAAATATTTATCACTTCCCCTTAATTGAATGGATTTAAAATCATATATGTTACTATATATTACATCAAGTAGTTCAATATTCTTTCAATTCTATAAATGATGATTTTATCAATCTTTACCTCAAAACAAGTTCACACTTATGTTTTGTATTAGTATGGAAAGTAGGTATATGATTCATGTTAATTAATTTTTGCAAGGAATTATAATTAATATGTACCATGCCGTAAATTAGAAGACTCAAAAAGTAAAAGAAATTACTTTATTGTTCTTTGATTTTAAAATCATTACACTGAGCTTAAACAACCAATTTAATATATATCCCTTTCTTACATACATTTGATTCTTAGACAAAACTACTTTATCAGACTTGAATACCATCCGAGGGCCATGCATGTTTAAAAGTGATATAGGCACAAGATTCTTATTGACTTTTGGTACATATAGAACATTGTTTAGAGTCAGGTCTTTTCTATAGGTCATCTTTAGAATCACCTTTCTTTGACTCTCTATATTAGACGTGGTTGAATTGCCCATATGCAGCTTTTCACTGTTTCTAACATGTTCAATGGAAGTAAACATCTCTTTATCTGAGCATAGATGTTGAGTGGGACCAATATCAATCCACCATTCTCTTGGATTGGAGCTCACCAAATTCATTTACGACATCACCACAAAAGGATAAATTTTAAAAACATCTTGAGTGATGTTCTCCACTTCATTAGCTTCTTAGTTTTTTTCCTCTTCGGCAATCTACATTTTAAAGCCTTATGACTCACTTTGTCACAGTTGAAGCATTTTTCTTTAAATTTGTGTTGCTTATTAGAGATTCCTCCTTGTCGACCCAACTTATTCTTGTTGGCTTTCTTATTCTTGTTATTCTAGTTATGTTTTATAAAATTATCCTTAGCTATAGAAATGACACTTTTGTTTCATTATTTTTGTTGTCTTCTTTAATTTAAAGTTTCATAATCAGGTCCCCAAGACTCATTTCCTTTCTTCTATGCTTTAGATAACTCTTGAAATCTTTCAATGTAGGAGGCAGCTTCTCAATAATAGCAGCTACTCGGAAAGTTTCACTTAAATCTATCCACTCGGCATGAATTCTGATAGAATTATCTACAAATCTTGAACTTAACTTATTACAATTTTAAAGTCCACTATCATATAATCTAGGAAACAACCCAATATGAACAATAAATCTCTCAATATTAGCATCCTTTGTTTTATATTTACGGTTTAGTGACTACTATAACTCCATGGCCTTTTTATTCCCAGTATATACAGTGAATTTATCTCGTTTTTCTACCTAAGGAACAATCGTAGAGGCACAGCAGCAACACTTAAGACAACAGGAGTCATAGTAAGAGGAGGCTCAGAATTTCTAGGTTGCTAGTTTTTATCAATTGCCATTTTTAACAATTCAATAAAAACTATTTTAAGATTTGATACAAAATCACTATTAGCAAGTGACGTAAGACAACCCAAGTCATATGCAAAAATATGCTAGTTAGGTTCACAAGAAACACTAAAGAGGTCACAAAAGATCCCACTCAAAATTCAAATTCCTAAACCAATATATAACCTTTGTGACATAACCTTTCTTGAGTATTTAAGCTTACTTATAAGCTCTTTATAAAGTTGTTGCAAGCATGTAATAACAAAATTGATATAGCATTGATAAATTATAAATCACAACATTATATAAAAACAAACAAAAAGTAACCTCGAGGCCTATAAAGTTGCAGTTTCCTTAAAACATATTCGTTGCATTCTCAATGATGCTTAGGTTATAATTGCATCTATCTCTAGGATGCAATGGACTTGAATAGTTTTGATAGCACAATCTTACTATTATAGTGAACTTCATGCTAATGTTTGAACACTATGAAACTGAAGCATAAGCTAGAAAGAATTGTTTGAGAGAGGAAAAAAAAAAAGACCACTTGGATTTGGTGTGTTTTGCAAATGAAATTGAAAGCCAATATATAGAATTTTTGGAGGGCATTTTTGGTATAGAAAAATTAAGCATTAACTATTGAATTTAACACTTGCAGTAAAATCCCTAATAAATGCATTTATTTGCCTTTCATTTAATTGCTTGTAGCATTAATCTAGATATTCTCTTGAAAATCAACTATATCCATTTGTTAATAATACTGTAGTCTCTTTCTGTTATGATTACTATTAGATATTGATATTATTTTTACTCTTTAAAGATTTAATTTCAATTCAATTCAATTCTGATGTAATAAAAAGAAAATGGCAAAACCATCTTTAATCTTTTCATTTTTTCTCCAAACTAATGGGTACTCTTTGAAA
This sequence comes from Luvunga scandens, assembly GCA_030449905.1. Lineage (NCBI taxonomy): Eukaryota > Viridiplantae > Streptophyta > Magnoliopsida > Sapindales > Rutaceae > Luvunga > Luvunga scandens. The sequence goes on from JASUUG010000988.1 coordinate 475,225, forward strand.
TCTAATTTCTTATTCAACTAAGCACGAATTTGAGTACTACATAATTCATTACGAAGAGTTCACGGAGAAGATTTTGAATCATGTATATTATTTTTCTAGTAAATAATGAAGTTGATTAAAACAAATTGTAAAACAATTGTAAAATCTCATCTAAGTAACTTTCTAATCCTTCACAATTAGATCTATATGAAATTAAATGAATTGAACAAATTTTAATAGCTAGATTGTTAATAACAAATAGTTTTTCCTTTTTGAGAAGTCAGGAGCAATTTTTCTAAATGATCCAAAGTAGTTCGCCACTCCTAATTTCTTTTTTCTAATATCCTAACTATTCTACTAGCCTCTCCATTTCACTATTATTACTGTCAGTGGGTTTTCTTCGAAGATGTGGCAACTTGTGTGATAATAATAAGTCTCACTTAGCCAACTACTTAACAACGCCCAAAAATGCCCCATAAGGCCTACAATGATGGTTATTACAAGAGACTAGTCAAAGCAACAACAATAAATGGTAATCAAGCAACAACAATAAATGGTAATCAAGTAATAAGAACACACAATATTTTATAAGGGCTCCAGATCCCACCTTTCCTATTATTTAATAATAGAAAAAAAAATCTATCCCTAAGGCTTATGTGCTCTTTGAGACTACAATTCATATGAAGAGTGGAAGAACTTTAATTTTGCCAAAACTAAATGCTCTTTACCCAAAAGGCTAATTACAAAGTACAAAGTGCATAATCCATGGCTTATATAAAAGTGACAACTCCATTTGAGGTGATTAGGTGACATTCTACATGATTCCAACTCAGATTCCAATCTTCTAATGGTGTGTTTACATTCCCAGAATGAGAATGAGAATTGGAATAAAGGAATCAGAATAAAAAACTTATTTACTTGTTAAATTGAAGTTGAGAATGGGAACGTGATGCATAGGTCCCACATGAAAGTAAGAAATGAGTACTAGGTTTTTATTCCAATGAGGGGGTTGGGAATTAGAACCCCATTCCCCATGATGAAAATGTCCCCACTAATTCTTTTGTTTTCTGAAAATGCCTTCTTTGTCATCCAAAAAAAAAAAAAAAAGAAACTGAAATCCCTAATCCAAGCATCCGACTTGTGCCATCTCTCTCACCTTCACCTGATTTCACGCTTGTCACCAATCTCTCATCAGTCACCGGTCAGATTCGTTGTTGATTGCATGGTGTTTGTTGTGCGTTTAGCTTCCAAAACTATTGATATGTCGCTTGGCCATTTCTTGTACTTTTAGCTTCCAAAACTACTGAATTATTTTAATAAAATTTTCAATTATAAATTATATGAATTAATATCATGGTGTTTCTTGTGCATTTGGCTTCCAAAATTGTAGAATTATTGCTTGGCCATTTCTTATGCATTTAGCTTCCATAATTGCCGAATTATTTTAATAAAATTTGCACTTTTCTTGAAGGTGATTTTGACATGATGATTTTTTTCATTTTCATTTTTCTTATTATCATTAATTATTACTATTATATTATTTTATTATTTTTATTTTATTAATTATTTTTTTGTTATTATTATTATTAAATAACATCAAGAACAATAATTAACAAAAGATATTTTAGTAAATTATAATAATTTATTCTGATTTTAAGATAAAATAAGCACATCAATAAAAATGAATCTCATTCCAATTCTAATTTGTACAGCTCAAATAAATAATTTATTATGATTGCCATTCCTGACCGATTCAAGTTCATTCTGATTACAACCTATTTTTATTACTGATTAGTAAGCACAACATAAGTTTAGGAGCCACTTATTCACTTCACTTTCAAGTAGGTGATTAAGGCATATGATACAGAATCATTTAGCAAGCCACTTTTATAATGCCCATGTAGTTATGAACCACCAGCCATTATACCTAAAATTAAGGAGAAGCTTAACCAAGTCATCAACAACCCGCTTCTTCTATGATTTCCATATTTTTAGGCATTTTCTAATATACTTGTCTAAGTCTTGATTGCTAGTGCTCCTTACTTTACATGGCAGAAAAGGCCTTCCTGTCACAGCAAGGATAGCCCTACTTGATACTGGGTTTAAATAATACCAGTTTGCCACAATTGAAACTGTCCTTACCACTCTGCATGCAGGTAGTGTCCTGCTTACCCTATATCCCAACTTCAACTTTTCCTTGTTAGACACAAACCTGTCCACCACCCTTAAGGTTCAGATCCAGATTCAAGGAGCAAAACAAATAGCTTCGGCTAAAATTGCAACCTTACACCATCAGTTGGTGTATCGTTTGCAAAACCATGCTCTTGATCTTCCTACACCCCACACAGCAAACTTTGAAGCTCTAATGATTCTCGCTGAATCAGAGGAGATTCCTACCATTATTCAGATACCTAAACAGATTCCTCGACAAGAACTCATCAAGATCATGCCTTTAGAATGGATCACCAACTATGAGTAGTTTCTTAGTAATTCCACTTCGATCCAGACATCTGAAAGCATGTTTGAACACCGCCCTGATGGCACTGTCCGTATGACTTTTAAACCACCTCTTTCGGCCTCCGAAAAACCACCCAGACTCTCTTTTACCTATTATTCAATGATAACCTCAGTCCAAACTGGGCAAGAAAACCTACCCATTGTGTCCTTTAATTCAGAAGGATATCCTCTTTATCTTGCAAAGATAAATAGTCATTTTCTATAGGATGTTCCGGGATCAGGAATGTGTGATCTGGATTGCCCATGCCTTGACGAAACAGAAGATGACGAGATCTGCTACAAAAGAAGAGGAAGAACCACAAAAGAAAAGACAAATGTTGATATCATTCTGATGATTTTAATCCACCAGAACCAAATTACCCAACACCTTTGCCCTTGTACAATAAAGGCCTCAGGTGGATTAAGAAACATGAACCTACATCTTGTAGACAACAGGTCTTGACACCCATACCACCTCCTCCTCAAATCCGTGTTTGTATGATGTTCGCCCCTACACTGTCATCCTCACAAGAATACCAACAACAATTCCCTCTACTTGAGAAACAAATTGACCTTAAAAAAAATGTCATCTCCAAACCCTTTGTTCAATCAACCATGACCCCATCTGGCCATCTAGAAGAACCCAAAGCTTTTGAGGCTATGCTTAACTGGAAAACCCAGAATGCCAGAGCAAAAAACCAGTCCCTCAATTCCCTCCATTCAAAGGTTGATCATATTACACACAGATCCACTATTGTCGAGAAAAAAATTGATACGATAACAAACCAATTGGCATAGATATACAACAATCTCTAGACCAGGATTACACAATTAAATTTTGAGTTGAGAACCATGATTCAACAAAGGATCTACAGTCTTGAATTTGACCAAAAAGAAAAGGAGATTAGAACTTTAGGAGCTGAAATGGCTAGGATCGATGTTGAAAAACAACAGCCAACTCTGTTTATAAAATCCCAACCTTTACCAATAATCAGTCCCCAGCCATACCATCCCTTTAGAACTTTACTTGCGCCACCAAGATCTTATGATCCATCTAAGTTATTTAGGATGACTCACACTCTCTTCCCAACTCCTCCAAAACCAAAGCCTCCATCACTCAGGTCCAGACCTAAACCTCCAGAAACTTCCCAAACCCAAACGCCTCCTTTAGACCAACCTCCTTTAGCTCAAACACAATCTCGCCAAGAAACCTCCACTTCCAGCTCTCAACCTCCTAAACCAAAAATAGTTGCCCAAGAAAAAAAACCTATGTTTTAGTTGTATTCTTCTATAGTTGATCCTCCCTCGGAATCTGAGGCCCAAACAGATTCTGACTCTTCTAAGTCCTTATCTAATACTCAATCTTCAGATGCTTCCGATTTAATCTAGCTAATATTTCAAAACTATGGATGGCTGGTCAAACAGAAGCTTCAGGGACTACAGAGCAACAAACACCAGACCAGGAGCCCTACTTCGACATTCCTTCTGATGTTGAAGAGGAAACAGAAAGTTCACAACGACCACGTGCTCGAACCAGACAAGGATCTTCTGCTAAACCAGTAGGAAATGGTCAATGGTTTACATTTGATGATTTGCCACCAGAAAAATGGCGTGAAAGATTACAAGAATTGTCTGCATGGTTAGATGTTCAAATGATAAAACCTGATGCAGAACTCTGGGCCATTTTAAGAGAATTCAATTCGAGATTCACAGGCTCCCTTAGAGACTGGTTCGATAGTCTTGGAGAATACAAGTAGCTCCAGTTTATTCAACTTCCAAATGTTTCATCCGCCTTAGCTGTTCTCCATGAGCAGTTCATTGGCGAGCTAACCGTAATATTTATAGCTGCAAGGAAGGATTATCTTAAAATAAACTGTTGTTCAATGAACTTCAAGGATTTAAATTATCATTTCAAAAGGATGTCCATCTTGTTTTACAAACTTGGTGGATTCAATGATCCAACATTGAAGTATGTGTTCGTAGCCTCTTTTCTAGAAGAACTTCAGCCTGAAATCCAGAGACAAATAACTGCTGACAACCTAATCATTGAAAATATGTCTCTTGGCAAGCTTTTTCAACTTGCTATGGCGTGTCTTGAACATTTATGTGAACAGAAGAAATTTTTCAAAGAGATTGCTAAGGATAAAGAGTCGTTTAGATCAATATGTAAAAAGCCTTATCTTCAGATCAGATGTGTAAAGATAAGACTAAATTTGATTGTCCTAGCCAAAAGCGGCATCATTTCAAGAAGCTCAAGACTTATGACAAAAAGTCCAAACACAGGCCTTGCAGATCCTCAAGACGCAGAAACCGAAGTAATCTCCAATTCTTCCGATGGAGAGAAGTTCCTTTTGAGGATTCCCGACGTCTCAGAAATAGTCGGTGTTTTATTTGCAAGAAAAAAGGTCATTTTGCAAAAACTTATCCTAAGAATCCTAAAAGAGCAGTTCGTCTTGTTCAACATTTGCAATCTGTCTCAGAATTCTCTCCTGTAAGTGACCAGATTGAATTCCTCTTCTCAGAACAAGAAGAAGCAGACGAAAATACAGTATTTGCTCATGAAGCCTCGTCTGATAACGACTCCACTTCAGACAGTGATAGTGATGACCTATTAAATTTGGTTTACACTATTGGTCCTCCTTCTCAGACCACAAATACAAGCCCAAAATCAAAACCAATGGTTCTAGCCTAAACCCAAATTCCCATTCCTTCAGTAAGGATTCAGCTCCTATTAACCAAATACCATTGGCCCATTACTGTAATTGGGTTTATTGACACAGGAGCCCAGCGCAGTATGATTAACCCTTCTATATTGCCCTCAGAATTTTGGAGTCACCATAAAGAACATTTTCCTACTGCAGACGGAAAGATTTTCTCCATAGACTTAGTCACTAAACATTCCATTGGGGTTCAACTATTCCCAAATTGTGTTTTGTGGACTAAGTTAATTAGATCCAGTCTTCCAAACAAGGATCTTCTCATTGGCTTTCACATTCTCCACAAAGCAGAGCGTATCCAAATCCTCCATTTAGGGATTCGATACAAATCTTTGTTTAAGCCATTTACAGATGTCCTCAAACTCTACTCATTGACCAACCCACCTCAAGATTACCAACCCATCATTACTAAATTGCTCCAGTTCTGTCCAGAAAATCAACTTCAGTTTAAACACCCTCAGCTTTTATGGAAAAATGAAGCCCATTTCATGAAGCTACTCTTCAAGCTTAATGAAGACATAAATCCTACTAAGGCCACTCACCCTCGCATGAGCCCATCAGACCTTGTCTTGGCCCAAAATAAATGTGCCCAACTATTGGCCCAAGGCGTCATTGAGCCCACATCCTCCCAATGGGCTTGCCAAGCCTTTTATGTTGGAAAAAGAGCTGAAACTCTTCATGGGAAAAAACGGCTAGTGATTGATTATCAGCCGTTAAATCAGTTTTTACAAGATGATAAATTTCCTTTACCCCGCAGACACAATATTTTGACATACCTCAAAAATGCTAAAATATTTTCTAAATTTGACTTAAAGTTAGTTTTTGGTAGCTTGGTATCCTACCAACTGAGAGGTATAAAATAACTTTTTGTATACCCAACGCCCATTACCAATGGACAGTTCTTCCTTTTGGACTAAAAATAGCCCTATCCATATTCCAAATGTCCATGACCCAAATATTCCAGCCCATCCTTCATCACACCCTCATTGATATTGACGATTTGCTCTTGTTTTCAGGTACTCACCAAGAACATCAGCAACTCCTCCAACACTTCTTTGAGATTGTACAAGTTTATGGGATAATATTATCAGAGAAAAAGAGTACAATCACCACTGATTCTATTGAATATCTTGAAATGGTACTAAAAGACGGTCATTATCAACCCGGTGGTCATATTGCACAAGAATTACTGCACTTTCCAGACAGTAATTTCAAAAGGAAACAAATTCAACAATTCATTGGCATCATCAACAACATCCGTGACTTCATTCCCCATGTGGATAAAGATACAAGTGTCATATCAGCTTTGCTTAGAAACAATTCGGTCCCATGGAATGATAGCCATACAGCTGCAATCCAAAATCTTAAAAAGATAGCGTAAAATCCGCCTCCTTTACGGATAATGACCAATGGACGCTGAATCTTGCAAACAGACGCAAGTGACACATCTTGGGGGGCCATCCTCCTCGAAGAAATTGACGGCAGAGAATATTATGTTGGATATTCTAGCGGACATTTCTCTAATGCCCAACAACATTATCACACCATTTTCAAAGAAGTCTTGGTGGTAAAGCAATGTATAAAGAAATTTGAATACCATCTAATTGGCCATAACTTTTTTGTACGATTAGATAATTCTGCTTTCCATAACGTGCTTAATTTCAAAGGAAAAATTGTTCCTGATAAACTCCTTTTAAGACTAAAAGAATGGTTTTTAAAGTATGACTTCCAGGTTTAACATATAAAAGAGGATAAGAACTTAATCCCTGATATGCTCTCTCGAATCAACAAGCACACACCAGCTACTTGCATTCTCTCAAATTTTTTATTCCCAGTCATCTTCATGGCAACCCAATCTACAACATCATCTCTCCCACAAATGGCTTTGACCAGAAAAACCTTCCGCCTTTATCGAACCTTCACCAGCCCATATCAAATACAAGAATATGCTACTAAGTTTCTTTTCAGGTACTACATGGGAGTTTACACACTCTAAGACCACTCCATATCCATGACCACATTCCATCTAGAACACCTGTTTCTTACAGGTCTTGTACTGTCCTCTACCAGAGACATTACTGAAAATGAGCTTTGGTATTTTTGGTGTCTAACAGTTTTGCATGCTACCAAGCTGATCCTTCCTGTCAAACACATTCGGCAGATGCTCCTAAATCCCTCAAAGGCCACTTCCTTCACTTGAACCCTACTTAAATGATTCTCTCTGCTACCATGGTGGAGACGCAAACTAAAAAATCTTTTTCAGACTTATAGCCTTGACATCATTACCCCCAGAAGAAAGAGCAATGTTTACCTCAGTTTTTATTGTTCATTGACCCTACTCCAACACCTAGAAACAAAATTGTTTTTTACTCAAGATCAAGCATATGAATGGATTACAGTTCCTCACCCTGCAACCTTAGAACAAGATCCCCTTATTTCCAAAAATCTTCAGAACTTTCTCCTAAGTTTTAACCATGTTTCACCACCTGATATAGACAATTGTCCATACTTCCCTTGGTCCTAAACATGAAATTGTCATGGTCCCATCTCCTACAATCCCTCAAAAGGTTAAAGGAGTCTTGATTAAAGAAGAAAGACCAGATTTCACAATTATCTAGTATTAAGATGCACAAAACCCAGAAGAAGATTTTATATATTTATCCCAGAATCTTAAGCAACTTGAAGATCCTCTCAATGATCCCATCTTCAACCCATTAATCTTTGAACCAAGCCAAAACTCCAACCCTCCCATGGCTACTCCAAAACCATCAGTGACTACAACCAAACCCCCAACATGCACTTGGGAATGTGTTCCAAATGTGGTCCATGCCATTGGATGTCCGCTTCACGAGCCATATTGGAAAGACGCCAAAAATCCAGGTAAAACTCAATGTGACTCTGATGATGACGTGATGAATCTATCAGATGATGAAGAGATAAATCTATCCTTTCCGTAATTTTAGGCTTTTACTTTTGTAAAAGATAAAGCAAAACATTAATGAGTTTGCTTTTCTTAAAAGGTGTGCTTAGATTTCTCAAAAGGTGTGCTTAAATTTCTCAAAAGGTGTGCTTAAGTGTTTTTCCTTTAGAGTGCTTTATTTTGTCGGTCACGTGCTTTGTAATTAAAGCAGTTTGCTTTTACTTTTGCTTTTGCTTTGGATAAAGGTCTTGTCTTATCCTTTGCTTGGTTGTAAGCTTCTTCTTTCTCTATATAAGAAAATGATATTATAAATGGAAATAAGGAAGAAAATTCTAAGAAAAACTCTTGAGTTCTCTCAACCATGTCTAGCTAAAACTCTATTCCCTCTTAATTCAAAGAAGCCTTGGATTTATAAAGAAACAGAAAGTAAAATAAAATCAGTTCATAAAACCCCTAGGAAGTATGCTCTGCACTTGCCTTCCTTGAAGGATACTGTGCATCAGAAACTCACTGTAGTTTTCTTATCTGGTTTGGTACCCTGCTTTGGCCAAGAAATGCCTGTTTTGGGTTGTATAACCTTCAAAGAAAATATTTTGAGTTTTCTAGTATGAGGTATATCGGCGGGAATCCAACGACGTAAGTTCTAGAGGTCATCCCGAATGGGGACTAATCTGGTCCTCACTGTTGGTTAAACAAGCCACGTATCGTACCAGTCCACGATTAGTATCAGAGCCATACTGTCCTTCAAATTTCTATTTTGAAAATATTGATTTCAAACTTTGTTTTGTGGTATGATTTGATGATACTTTCTTGATTTAGAGTAAATCCAGGCTTCAGAGAATTAAAAGAACTTTAATCCCATGGCATCTTAATCTTCATCTTCCACTCCTACTTCCTCAATAACTCCTGTTACTTTATCTTCTACTTTATGCTTACCAAAATCTTGTACCAACCAATCCGCAAGTAAAATCGAGAGTTTAGTTGAATATTTCTATATTCCAAAACCTGCCCAGATCAATGAGTCATCTATGCCTCTTGTTAATCTCTACCAACTTTACAAAAGATCTTCTTTCATTACTAGATCCATCCGAACCCTTATCTCTACCAAGAGACCTCATCTTAAAGAATATATCCAATCAATCAGACTTGACCAGTGTGTTCTTCAAGCTACCACAGTAGAGCAATATGTTACCCTTAAGATTTCTCCTAACCTTATATCCTCTTGGAAACGAGAAGGTTATACTCACCTCCACCTTGGTACGGTACGTGGCTTGTTTAACCAACAGTGCGGACTAGACTAGTCCCCATTCGAGATGACCTTTGAAACTTACGTCGTTGGATTCCCGCTGATATACCTTATACTAGAAAACTCAAAACTTTTTCTTTGAAGGTTATACAACCCAAAACAGGCCTTTCTTGGCCAAAGTAGGGTACCAAACCAGATAAGAAAACTACAGTGAGTTTCTGATGCACAGGATCCTTCAAGGAAGGCAAGTGCAGAGCATACTTCCTAGGGGTTTTATGAACTGATTTTATTTTACTTTCTCTTTTCTTTATAAATCCAAGGCTTTGATTTGATTCAGTTCGAGATTCACAGGCTCCTTTAGAGACTGGTTTGATAGTCTTGGGGAATACAGGCAGCTCCAGTTTATTCAACTTTCAAATGTTTCATTCGCCTTAGCTGTTCTCCATGAACAGTTCATTGGTGAGCCAACAGTAATTTTTGCAGCTGCAAGGAAGGATTATCTTAAAATGAAATTTTGTTAAATGAAATTCAAGGATTTGAATTATCATTTCAAAAGGATGTCCATCTTGTTTTACAAACTTGATGGATTCAATGATCCAACCTTAAAGCATGTGTTCTTAGCCTCTCTTCCAGAAGAACTTCAGCTTGAAATCCAGAGACAAATCACTGCTAACAATCTGATAATTGATAATATGTCTCTTAGCAAGCTGTTCCAACTTGTTATGGCGTGTCTTGAACATTTATTTGAACAGAAGAAATTTTTCAAAGAGATTGCTAAGAATAAAGAGCTGTTTAGATCAGCATGTAAAAAGCATCATCTTCAGATCAAATGTAAAGATAAGACTAAATGTGATTGTCCTACCTAAAAGCGGCATCATTTCAAAAAGCTCAAGACTTATGACAGAAAGTCTAAACACAGGCCTTACAGATTCTCAAGACGCAGACGTAGAAACCGAAGTAATCTCCAATTCTTCCGATGGAGAGAAGTTCCTTTGAGGATTCCTGACGTCTTAGAAACAGACGGTGTTTTATATGCAAGAAAAAAGGTCATTTTGCAAAAAATTGTCCTAAGAATCCTAAAAGAGCAGTTCGTCTTGTTCAACATTTGCAATCTGTCTCAGAATTCTCTCCTGCAACTAACTAGATTGAATTCTTCTTCTCATAACAAGAGGAAGCAGACAAAAATACAGTATTTGCTCTTGAAGCCTCGTCTGATGACAACTCCATTTTAGTTAGTGATAGTGATGACCTATCAAATTTGGTCTACACTATTGGTCCTCCTTCTCAGACCATAAATACAAGCCCAAAATAAAAACTAATGGTTCTAGCCTAAACCCAAATTCCCATTCCTTCAGTAAGGATTCAGCTTCTATTAAACAAATACCATCGGCCCATTACTGTAATTGGGTTTATTGACACAGGAGCCCAACGCAGTATGATTAACCCTTCTATATTGATGGTGTAAGGTTGCAATTTTAGCCAAAGCTATTTGTTCTGCTCCTTGAATCTGGATCTGCTACTTTATCCTTACCAAAATCTTATACTAAACAATCCGCAAGTAAAATCGAAAGTTTAGTTGAATATTCCTATATTCCAGTATCTGCCCTGATCAATGAGTCCTCTATGCCTCTTGTTAATCCCTACCAACTTTATAAAAGACCTTCTTCCATTACTAGATCCATCCGAACCCTTATCTCTACCAAGAGACCCCATCTTAAAGAATATATCCAATCATCCAGACTTGACCAATGTGCTCTTCAAGCTACCACAGCAGAGCAATATATTACCCTTGAGGTTTCTCATAACCTTATATCCTTTTGAAAACGAGAGCGTTATACTCACCTCCACCTTGGAGAGGAGAGATTAGTCCTTACTTTACATGGAAGAAAAGGCCTTCCTATTAAAGCAGGGATAACCTTACTTGATACCAGGTTTAAACAATACCAGTTTGCCACAATTAGAACTGTCCTTACCACTCTACATGCAGGTAGTGTCCTGCTTACCCTATATCCTAATTTCAACTTTTCCCTGTTAGACACAAACCTGTCTACCACCCTCAAGGTTTAGATCCAGATTCAAGGAGCAGAACAAATAGCTTCGGCTAAAATTGCAACCTTACACCATCAGTTGGTGTATCGTCAGCAAAACCATTCTCTTGATCTTTCTACACCCCAAACAACAAACTCTGAAGCTCTAATGATTCTCGCTGAATCAGAGAAGATTCCTACCATTATTCAGATACCCAGACAGATCCCTCGGCAAGAACTCATAAAGATCATGCCTTTAGAATGGATCACCAACTATGAGCAGTTTCTTAGTAATTCCACTCCGATCCAGACATCTGAAAGCATGTTAGAACATAGCCCTGATGGCACTGTCCGCATGATTTTTAAACCACCTCCTTCGGACTCCGAAGAACCACCTAGACTCTCTTTCACCTATTCCTCAATGATAATCTCAGTCCAAACTAGGCAAGAAAACCTGCCCATTGTGTCCTTTAATTCAGAAGGATATCCTCTTTATCCTGCAAAGATAAATAGTCATTTTCTATGGGATGTTCCGGAATCCAGAATGTGTGATCCGGATTGCCCATGCCTTGACGAGAAAGAAACTGACGAGATCTGTTATAAAAGAACAAGGAAGAGCCACAAAAGAAAAGACAAATGCAGATGATTTTGATCCACCAGAACCAGATTACCCAGTGTCTTTGCCCTTGTATAATAAAGGCCTCAGGTGGATTAAGAAACATGAATCTACATCTTGTAGACAACAAGTCTTAACGCCCATACCACATTCTCCTTAAATCCCTGCTTGTATGATGTTCACCCCTACACTGAAATTCTCACAAGAATAACAACAACAATTCCCTCTACTTAAGAAACAAACTGACCCTAAAAAAAATGTCATCTCCAAACCCTTTGTTCAATCAGCCATAACCTCATCTGGCCATCTAGAGGAACCCAAAGCTTTTGAGGCTGTGCTAAATTGGTAAACCCAGAATGTAAGAGCGCAATACTAGTCCCTCAACTCCCTTCATTCAAAGGTTGATCAGATCACCCACCGATCCACTATTGTCGAGAAAAAAGTTGATATGATAATAGACCAACTGGCATAAATATACAACAAGCTCCAAACTAGGATTACCCAATTAGATTCTGAGTTGAGAACCATGATTCAACAAAGGATCTACAGTCTGAATTTAACCAAAAAGAAAAGGAGATTAGAACTTTACGAGCTGAAATAGCCAGGATCGATGCTGAAAAACAACAGCCAACTCTGTTTACAAAATCCCAACCTTTACCAGGAATTAGTCTCCAGCCATACCATCCCTTTAGAACTTTACTTGCGCCACCAAGATCTTATGATCCATCTAAGTTATTTGGGATGACTCCCATTCTCTTCCCAACTCCTCCAAAACCAAAGCCTTCATCACTCAGGTCTAGACCTAAACCTCTAAAAACTTCCCAAACCCAAACGCCTCCTTTAGACCAACCTCGTTTGGCTCAAACACAATCTTACCAAGAAACCTCCACTTCCAGCTCTCAACCTCCTGAACCAAAAATAGTTGCCCAAGAAAAGAAACCTATGTTTCAGCTGTATTCTTCTACAGTTGATCCTCCCTCGAAATCTGAGACCAAAACAGATTCTTACTCTTCTAAGTCCTTATCTAATACTCAATCTTCAGATGCTTCTGATTCAAATCAAGTTAATATTTCAAAACTATTGATGGCTGGTCAAATAGAAGCTTTAGGGACTACAGAGCAACACTCACCAGAGTAGGAGCCCTATTTCGACATTCCTTCTGATGTTGAAGAGGAAGTAGAAAGTTCGCAACGACCATGTGCTCGAACCAGACAAGAATCTTCTGCTAAACCAGTAGAAAATGGTCCATGGTTTACGTTTGATGATTTGTCACCAGAAAAATGGCATGAAAGATTACAAGAATTGTTTGCATGGTTAGATGTTCAAATGATAAAGCCTGATACAGAACTCCAGGCCATTTTAAGAGAATTCAGTTCGTGATTCACAGAGACCGGTTCGATAGTCTTGGAGAATACATGCAGCTCTAGCTTATTCAAGTTCCAAATGTTTCATCTGCCTTAGTTGTTCTCCATGAGTAGTTTATTGGCGAGCCAGCCGTAATTTTTGCAGCTGTAAGAAAGAATTATCTTAAAATAAAATGTTGTTCAATGAACTTCAAGGATTGAAATTATCATTTTAAAAGGATGTCCATCTTGTTTTACAAACTTGGTGGATTCAATGATCCAACATTGAAGCATGGGTTCTTAGCCTCTCTTCTAGAAGAACTTCAGCCTAAAATCCAGAGGCAAATCACTACTAATAACCTAATCATTGATAATATGTCTCTTGGCAAGCTGTTCCAATATGCTATGGCGTGTCTTGAACATTTATGTGAACAGAAGAAATTTTTCAAAGAGATTGCTAAAGATAAAGAGCCGTTCATATCAGTATGTAAAAAGCCTTATCTTTAGATTAAATGTAAAGATAAGACTAAATGTGATTGTCCTACCCAAAAGCGGCAGCATTTCAGGAAGCTCAAGACTTATGACAGAAAGTCCAAACACAGGCCTTACAGATCCTCAAGACGAAGAAATCGAAGTAATCTCTGATTCTTCCGACGGAGAGAAGTTCCTTTTGATGATTCCTGACGTCTTAGAAACAGTCAGTGTTTTATATGCAAGAAAAAAGGTCATTTTAAAAAAAACTGTCCTAAGAATCCCAAAAGAACAGTTTGTCTTGTTCAACATTTGCAATCTGTCTCAGAATTCTCTCCTGCAACTAACTAGATTGAATTCTTCTTCTCATAACAAGAGGAAGCAAACAAAAATACAGTATTTGCTCTTAAAGCCTTGTCTGATGACGACTCCGTTTTAGTTAGTGATAGTGATGACCTATCAAATTTGGTCTACACTATTGGTCCTCCTTCTTAGACCACAAATACAAGCCCAAAATCGAAACCAATAATTCTAGCCCAAACCCAAATTCCCATTCCTTCAGTAAGGATTCAGCTCCTATTAACCAAATACTATTAGCCCATTACTGTAATTAGGTTTATTGAAACAGGAGCCTAGCGCAGTATGATTAACCCTTCTATACTGCCCTCAGAATTTTGGAGTCACCATAAAGAACATTACCATGCTGCAGACGAAAAGATTTTCTCCACATACTTACTAACTAAACATTCCATTGGGGTTCAACTATTCCCAAATTGTGTTATGTGGACTAAGTTAACTAGATCCAGTCTTCCAGACAAGGATCTTCTCATTGGCTTTGACATCCTCCATAAAGCAGAACATATCCAAATCCTCCCTTTAAAGATTCGATATAAATATTTGTTTAAGCCATTTACAGATGTCCTCATACTCTACTCATTGACCAACCTACCTCAAGATTACCAAGCCATCACCATAAATTGCTCTAGTTCTGTCAAAAAAATCTCCTCCAGTTTAAACACACTCACCCTTTATAGAAAAATGAAGCCCATTTCATTAAGCTACCCTTTAAGCTTAATGAAGACATTAATCCTACTGAGGCCACTCACCCCGGCATAAGCCTATCAGACCTTGTCTTGGCCCAAAATGAATGTGCCCAACTATTGGCCCAAGGCCTCATTGAGCCCACATCCTCCTAATGGGCTTGCCAAGCCTTTTATGTTGAAAAAAGAGCTGAAACTCTTCGCGGAAAAAAACGGCCAGTGATTGATTACCAGCCATTAAATTAATATTTACAAGATGATAAATTTCCTTTACCCCGCAGAAACAATATTTTCACATACCTCAAAAATGCTAAAATATTTTCTAAATTTTACTTAATGTCAGGTTTTTGGCAACTTGGTATCCTATCAACTGAGAGGTATAAAATCGCTTTTTGTATACCCAACGCCCATTACCAATGGACAGTTCTTCCTTTTGGACTAAAGACAACCCCGTCCATATTCCAAAAGGCCATGACCTAAATCTTCTAGCCCATCCTTCATCATACCCTCATTTATATTGACGATTTGCTTTGGTTTTCAAGTACTTATCAAGAACATCAACAACTCCTCCAACACTTCTTTGAGATTGTACAAGCTTATGGGATAATGTTATCAAAGAAAAAGAGTACAATCTCCACTGATTCTATTGAATATCTTGGATTGGTAATAAAATATGGTCATTATCAACATGGTGGTCATATTGCACAGGAATTACTGCACTTTCCAGACAGTAATTTCACAAGGAAACAGATTCAACAATTCCTTGGCATCATCAACTACATCCGTGACTTCATTACCCATGTAGATAAAGATACAAGTGTCATATCAGCTTTGCTTAGAAAAAATCATGTCCCATGGAATGATAGCCATACAGCTGCAGTCTAAAATCTCAAAACGATAGCGTAAAATCTGCCTCCTTTGCGTAAAATTTACCTCCTTTGCGGATAAAATCTGCCTCCTTTGCGTAAAATCTGCCATCCTCCTCAAAGAAATTGACGGTAGAGAATATTATGTTGGATATGCTAATGGACATTTCTCTAATGCCTAACAGCATTATCATACCATTTTCAATGAAGTCTTAGCGGTAAAGCAAGGTATAAAGAAATTTGAATACCATCTAATTTTTCGTAACGTTTTGGTACGATTAGATAATTCTGCTTTCCCTAACATGCTTAATTTCAAATGAAAAACTGTTCTTAATAAGCTCCTTTTAAGACTAAAAGAATGGTTTTCAAAGTATGACTTCCAGGTTCAACATATAAAAGGGGATAAGAACTTAATCCTTGACATGCTCTCTCGAATCAACAAGCAGACACCAGCTACTTGCATTCTCTCAAATTTCTCATTCCCAGTCATCTTCATAGCAACCCGATCTACATCATCATCTCTCCCACAAATAGCTTTGACCAGAAAAACCTTCCCCCTTTATCGAACCTTCACTAGCCCATATCAAATCCAAGAATATGCTACCAAGTTTCTCTTCAGGTACTACATGGGAGTTTACACACTCCAAGACCACTCCACATCGATGACCACATTCCATCCAGAACACCTGTTTCTTACAGGTCTTGTACTCTCCTCTACCAGAGACATTACTGAAAATGAGTTTCGGTATTTTTGGTGTCTAACGGTTTTACATGCTACCAAGCTGATCCTTCCAGTCAAACACATTCGGCAGATGCTCCTAAATCCCGCAAAGGCCACTTCCCTCGCTTGGACCCTACTTGAATGGTTCTCTCCGCTACTATGGTGGAGACGCAAACTACAAAATCTTTTTCAGATTTATAGCCTTGACATCATTCCCCTAGAAGAAGCAGCAATGCTTACCTCAGTTTTTAGTGTTCATCGACCTTACTTCCAACACCCAGAAACAAAACTGTTTTTTACTCAAGATCAAGCATATGATTGGATTACAGTTCTTCACCCTGCAACCTTAGAATAGGAGCCCCTTATTTCCAAAAAACCTCAGAACTTCCTTCTGAGTCTTAACCATGTTTCACCACCTAATACAGACATTGTCCATACTTCCCTTGGTCTTAAACATGAAATTATCATGGTCCCACATCCTACAATCCCTCAAAAGGTTAAAGGAGTCCTGATTAAAGAAGAAATACCAGATTTCACAGATATCCAGTATTAAGATGCACAAGACCCAGAAGAAGATTTTATATATTTATCCCAACATCTTAAGCAACTTGAAGATCCTCTCAATGATCCCATCTTCAACCCATTAATCTTTGAACCAGACCAAAACTCCAACCCTCCCATGGCTACTCCAAAACCATCAGTGACTACACCCAAACCCCCAACATGCACTTAGGAATGTGTTCCAAACGTGGTCCATGCCATTGGATGTCCCCTTCACAAGCCATATAGGAAAGACGCCAAAGATCCAGATAAAATTGAGAATGACTCTGATGATGACGTGATGAATCTATCAGATGATGAAGAGATAAATCCATCATTTCTGTAATTTTAAGCTTTTACTTTTGTAAAAGATAAAGCAAAACATTAATGAGTTTGCTTTTCTTAAAAGGTGTGCTTAGATTTCTTAAAAGGTTTGCTTAGATTTCTCAAAAGGTGTACTTAAATTTCTCAAAAGGTGTGCTTAAGTGTTTTTCTTTTAGAGTGCTTTATGTTGTTAGCCACGTGTTTTGTAATTAAAGCAGTTTGCTTTTACTTTTGCTTTTGCTTTGGATAAGGGTCCTATCTTATCCTTTGCTTGGTTGTAAGCTTCTCCTTTCTCTATATAAGGAAAGCATATTATAAATGGAAATAAGGAAGAAAATTCTATGAAAAACTCCTGAGTTCTCTCAACCATGTCTAGCTAAAACTTTATTCTCTCTTAATTCAAAGAAGCCTTGGATTTATAAAGAAAAGAGAAAGTAAAATAAAATCAGTTCATAAAACCCTGAGGAAGTATTCTCTGCACTTACCTTCCTTGAAGGATCCTGTGCATCAGAGACTCGTTGTAGTTTTCTTATCTGGTTTGGTACCCTGCTTTGGCCAAGAAATGCCTGTTTTGGGTTGCATAACCTTCAAAGAAAATGTTTTGAGTTTTTTGGTATGAGGTATATCGACGGGAATCCAACGACGTAAGTTCCAGAAGTCATCCCGAATGGGGACTAGTCTGGTCCATACTGTTGGTCATATTGTACTTTTGCTATTTTCATGATCTCAACTAGAGAATTTTAAGCCGACATACTTCACATTCAACCGCCATTATCTGGACACAGCTGGCATATATGACCCCTGAGAAACTCTTATATTCGCATAGTTTAGCCTTTAAACATGTCTCCAAGCACTTCACACTATGTGCTACTTCTGCATGCTTTAGCACATACTATTCACCAACACATGCATTTCCCATTGTACTGACTAGCTCGGGTGCCCTTGTATGCTATCTTGTGCAACTCACACACTACCCATCAGCTGTGCCAGTTGCTGTCACGTCCTATCTTGTATGCCATACTTACATCGCTTGCTGCCTTAAGCTTACTTCTGCCATAATTTTCGTGCTAACTAACCTTGCTTTAGTATATGTCTTTTCGTGCGCACATGCTACTGCCCTCAACTTAGTACAAGGCCCTAAGCCAAGCCTTGATTTCGGCCTACATGGACTAAGACAATGAGAAACCTCCCCCTCTAGAAAAGCCTAGTGTCCTTGTCGGAAGGATACTAAAGTTTGGCATGATCTCCCTATTGAATTGCCATATTAAAGCCTGCATTCTCATTTCTTTGATACATGCCCTATCCTTAAGTCCCTTAAATGTTCTACGCATATAGAACTATTAACTTTCAACAAAATGATTCTTCACTAGTAGTTTCTCCACTAGCTAAGAATCATTTTTTCGCCATCAGTTATTTTTACTTGGGTCACCACAAAGCTGACATGTTTGCACAACCCCATTATTTTTCTTGTAGAAAGCACAAAAAAGATTAGTCTTTATTGTAATTTTACTAAGAAAATCTGAAGTTTCCACAGATTCAAAAGCAACATGTGCCTTTTTCCATTTCAAGTCACTATTCTAAACTTTTTTGCCAAACATTTGATGCTTACTCCATCCAAGTGCACAATAATAGGTAGGAAATAATGCTGCTACCATAATAAAACCAATACAAACCAAATTGCCATTAATGGCACTTTTATAAGACTACTTCTTACTGCCGTAGAGTGCTTGAAGCTCGCGTTTTTATGCTGTTGCATTTTTTTTTTCTCGAATAGCATAGGCATGCTATAGTTGGTACTTTTCTACATTCACATTATGTTCTTCAGGATCTGTGGTGATCTTGAAATATAAGAAAGTTTGAAAAAGATGAATAATTCTAGTATTCTATTGATATTCATGAGTCACAACTTACAAGTATGAAATGTCAAGTGTATTGGTGCATATATTAGTATATATAGTTATTAGTTAATAGTAAAAGGACAAAAGTTGGTTTGGTTACTTTGATCGGTCAGAGTAAGTAAGAAATATTTAGTGAAATAATAAAAATTGTATTGTGATCTTATGGATCCGTGGCTGGAAGCAAGAGGTTAGTAGGGAAAGCCAATAAAATTATTAAAAATAAATAAAAAATTAAAAGAAACAAAGAATATATAATAGTATTGAATTGATTTGACTACACAAACACAATGCTCTCAATTTTCATTCTTTGATTACAAGTTGCATTGTCAACAACTTTGTGTAATTGCACAATTTTCAAATTTCACAGACTAAAGAAGTGAAATTGACTACACAATTTACATAGCCATGCACTAATCAAAAAATAATTTTTTATTATTTAATTATAAAGAAATTCTGAATTAATTTGATTACTCATTCAAAGGATAAAAAAATTATAAAAAATGTTCAATTGATGTGATTACTCATCCAACGGATACAAGAACTTAAAACAATAATAAAAAGTAAATAAATGCAGTGGCTTAATTTACAGTCTTACAAGAAGTAGAAAGCTTTACACATCTACCATATTCTGTCTGTTAAAAATTTTGACCTGTTATTTATTTTTCTTTTTTAACTCTATTTAAAAAATTTAATCATTTTCAATTTTCATCTAAATCTCAAGTCAGTAAATCTCCTATCGGACCCAATCTCCTTTTTAAACTCTCCTACAATCCCAGACAACTTTTTCTTTTTACTTAAATCTCAGACAAAAGTGAAACGCTATTCAAATGCTTATTCCTTCAGTTGACTTACTTCTCTATTACTCATTCATTTTTTTTTTATACCCACATACACACACATATACACTTTTACTTGCAAAAAGAAATTATTTACATAAAATGTCTCACTCTCGTGACAATTACGTTGGTAGACATTTTGAGTTGGATGAGAATTTTGATTTTGTTGAATAAGGTAAGAAAGTTTCAAATGAAGAAATTATTGTAGTAGAACTAGATCCAGATAAAATATTTATTGTCCCACCTGAGCGATGTCCTCCTACTTCTCAAACAAGTCATATTGGTTTTACTTTTATCATTGTCGATTATACTTCTACCATCAATACCAAATGACCAAGAACATCAATTGTCTGTTCGCATTTTAGTTTGGAAAATGTCTTAACAAAAAAAGTGAAATGGCAAATGCAACAATATGCAAATTCTATCAAGCTGTTTTAAGTGCCAAAAGTAAAATTGGAATCGGACATCTCAAAAGGCATATGGAAACTTGCTAGGCAAACCAAGATCTACAAGATGTAAACTGAACCCAAATTTCACAATATGGTTTTGGACATTTTAGTATTGTAATATCATCCAAATATTTGCAATAGAACATGCGAGAAGGATTGGCTAGTCATATTCCTACAGCAAGCAACATTTAACATTTGTAGAAGATGAATGATTGATAAATTTTATGCAAAGGTATGTACAGCCTTAGCTTAAGAAAATACCTAGAAACATACTAAAACATGATTTAACAAAAAATTTTCAAGAGATGAATTTTTTTTAACTAATACGTTTATCAATTTTAAAGTGTTATTTCAATTTCTTTGAATTGGCGAATAGGTATTAATACGGTTGGTTATTTTTGTGTGACTTTCACATTTTATTCTTAAGATTAATGGCAAATAGAGGTTGGATATAAAAATTGCTTGCATTTCATGAATAAGAATATCCTCATACTAGTTTACCAATTTACTCCACCATAATGTTTGTTTTAAGAGAATATAAAAAATTTGATAAACTTTTTAGCATATAATTTGATAATGCATTAGCCAATGCTACTGCAATTGATATGTTTCTATCAAATATTTCTACTTTCACCCTTGCACACGGCTGAAAACTTTTTCATGTTAGATGTGTATGTCACATTATTAATTTAATTGTTCAATCTCACATAACACATATGAATGCTTATGTAGAAAAAAAAAACTAGAGCAACCATTTTATATATTAGAGCACTTCAAGGCATCAATAGTTTTTATCTACTTCAAAAATTTTTAGATTGAAAAAGAAAAGATTTTATTCTTGACATGAAAGTGTATTGGAATTCTATTTGATGTTCCTTTCTTGCCAAAATATTCTGAAGCAATTTTTAGTTTTTACAATGAGAGAACGAATGATGAAGATTGTCATATCAATGATTACAATTGCAATGTCACATTTAAATTTCTATATTTTTTTAAAATATTTTATTAGGCTACTCATGCATAATCTATTGTTTATGCGCTTACTTTATGTAAAGTGTTAAGCCAGCTATATACTATGAGTGATGGTTTTGAGGCTTTTAAATAGAATACTATGAGTAATGCTTTAAAGGCTTTTAAATAGAACATTATGTTTAGAAATATTTGTTATGCTATGGAGAAAAAATTTCAAAAATATTGGAAAAATATTCCTCAGGGGGCAGAGTACGCAGTAGGTGGCGTTGTTACACTAGAGCAATGAAGAACTTAATCTTTCTTTGGACCAGTAACCCGCATGCTTGGGTTTCCAGCCGATATACCATGTACAAAAACTCAAAACATTTTCTTTAGATTGATAATCCCAAAACACAGGCAACTATTGGCCAAAACAGGGAACTTTAATCTTAAAAAACGTCAATGAGTTTCTGTTGATATTACTAAAAATTTACTTACAGAGCTTGATATAAATTTCGATACAATTATGTCTTTTATGAAAGACTTTTTAATTTTTATGAAAATAAATTCAGATCAAGCATAATATATACTAATATTCAACTAGCACTGTTTTCTTATAGAAATCAAGCTAATGTTTTGTTACTCAAAGGCAAAGGAATTACTTATAGCATTGATAATAATTATAATGAATTGAAAGTTATTGTACTACCTATGTTGAAAGTTTAATAACTCATTCACAATTGTAAAATTTTGATATTTTAGAATTTTAAAGGGGTAAGACAATTTTTTCCCTATATTATCCATCCTGGCTCGTAATCCCCTCCAGTTTTTCCTGTAACATCAGAGTCAGCTTTTAATGCAAGTGGCAAAATTCTAAATGAACGTTGATCAAATTTATCATTAGAAACATTAGACTCTTTGATATGTTTGAAAGATTTGGAAAATGTTAAAAGTCAAGTGCAACAAGATTGGCAAAATGCTTTAATGAAACAAACAGAGAGTTTATATTTTGGTCAAGAGGAATTGGATCTAGATTATGCACACTAGTAAACATTAAGGATGGCAACGGGGTGGGTATTATGTAGGGATGCCAATACTCATATTGTACCTATTTAATAGTGGAATTCCCTATTACCAACCCTTACCTGTTGTGGGTTTGAATAGGTACAACTCAAGGGTTCCCATTAAAAAATATAGAAATATGCTCCCTTCCCTTATATCCCCTTTAATTTAATGATTATTATGTTGAGTTTAACTAATATATTATTCAATAGAAATAGTAAATCTATTTAAATAATATAAAAATATAAAAAATTGGTAAATAATTTAAATAATAATATGATGAATGGCTGATACAATTTACAATATAAAATCCTATTAAATTGTGATAAAATACTTCCCAAGTACATAAATAATACATACATACATACATACATACATACATACATACATATATATATATATACATGTATATATATGTATACATATATATACATGTATATATATATATATATGTATGTATGTAGGTTCCTAGAATCCTACTTCAAATAAAGACATATAGTAGTTGCTACTTCTAGTTGCTAATGCTAAATGTATTCTTAAAAATTCTTGCCAATACAATGGTCATTACAACCGTTCTTTGTCAACCTAAAACAATAAAGAAAACAAAAAGATTAATATTTGTATAAATAAAATATAATGTAACATTTAAATATTGTATTATTAAATCCATATCCCTTCTTCACGCTCTGCAAACTCATCATTTTCTTTAATCTCCTAAACAAAAACTTCTTTCTCCTCAAATTTAGCATGTAACTCGGCCGATGTAGATACCTCATCTTCAAAATAAAGCAGAAAAATAATAACTAAACTCGATTCTTCAACAAATAATAAATATACATTATAATCAGGTAAAACACACACACACACATATATTTCATGGTAGAACGTTACCAACTTAGGATGCATATTACTGCCTCCACCGTATCTAGATGTACTCGATTACAATATGGGCTCACAACTCTACAACTTGGTCTAAATGCAAATTCGGAAGCAATTATGGATACTGGAATCACTGATATGTCCTTTGCAACTTTGGATAATAAAGGATACTTAGTTAAATAAACCTTCCACCAACCCCAAATATCAAAGGAATTATCTGTTAAATGGTAGTGTTTCTCATCTAAATATAACTCAAACTTAATTTTCATAACCTAACTACTATCTACATTTATAAAATCTTGAAGCACTAACTTATGTGCAACTTGTTTCTCTAAGGGAGGCTCCTCAAAAGAAGATTAAAAAAGTGAAAGGTTGAAAAAACTAAAACTATTAATGATTGATAGAAATTTAGATTGATAATCCTTCACTAAATCCTGACAAAACTCTTGAACTCTCCTAATATCTAATGGGGAAATATCACCATAAATCACAAGAAAATAATATTCAACTGACTTTATTTTATATCTTGGATACAACATTGCTGCAGTTGCTAATATTCCATTAACATCCTTCCAATATTTATCAAATTTTAATATCACTTTAGATGCCATTATTTTTATCTCCATACAAGTAAAACCAAACAACTCTTTCAAAGACAACTTAACATTATAAATATGCATGAAAAATAAATTGGCTGTTAGGTACTTGGTCCTAGAAAATAACTTAGTCACATTATAGAAGGGCTTTAAACTAGCACCCAATATACCAGCAAACTCTCACTCAATGTCGCTAGGAAATGCTTACATTATAGCTCTAGTTGCTCCAACTTAGAGAAATATTCTTATATTGCAATGCAACAAAAAGCATAATATATGTGGAATTTCATTTGGTGACATAATCAAGAACTACATTTCTACTACATGCACAATTCTGCCTAAATCTCTGCTCTTAAATGTTTCTTTCCTCTTAACACTTCCTGTCCAAAAATTAACACTCTCTCAAATATTCATAAGAACATCACCAATAACACTTAAGCCATCTTTAACTATCAAATTTAAAATATGAGTAGTACGTAAATGAGACAATTTGCCACTCATGATCAAATATTTTTTTATCAAACTTTTTTATCAAATACTTAATCATATGATCATTAGCATTGCAATGATCAATAGTCAAAGCAGAAATCTTACAATCAGTATTCATTTGGATTAAACAACACATCAAATCATTACATAATATCCTAACTTTATGTAAAGTTCAAACATATGTAAACCTACAAAAAGAAAAAGTAATTACAACTTGGGTTAACATATATTAAATCATTTATAATAATTTTAGAAAAAAAAATTCCACTAAGTAAAAGCACAATATTAATTAATGATAAAATTATTACCTAAGAATTTGACTTCGTAAGTTCTAAGAGTCATTTATATAATGTGCTGTAACTGCCATATATCTTTTTGTTTAGGTGCTTAGTGTTCATATATCTATTGTAATGGCAATGTTACTTGAACTACTCTCCATTAAACTTAACACCTTAGTCCTCTCCAATTGATACATGTCCATTACTTCATTCTAATAATATTATGAGAAACATGCTTCCACATTAGGCTAAGGGAAGTTAAAACTTTCTTAAACCCTTAGTGCTCTACACAGCTTAAAGAGTACTCATGCCACAAAATCATCTCTGCAATATTCTTCCTTGCTATATTTGGACCGAAAATAAATGTCTCCATTTTGGCATTTCCTTATCCATCCTTTGCTATCTTCAGTAGACTCTGATTTGAATATGATTTGTTTCTAATTTAGAAAAGATTTTATATAGTTAAGCAAAAGTCTAGTTCTATCCGCAAATCGTGCTACAAGCTCTTCGTTACAATATTTGCATACTGCTCTTGGTATCCCTATAATTATCCTTTTTTCTCCATATGAGACTACACTTCAAAGACTTTCCTTCCTTTTTTTCTTCGGAGGATTCTGAGCAATGTCATTTGCTTTGCCTAAGTCTTCATTTATACCTGCAAGCTTCGGTGTCTGAGTCGATATATTAAAACTACAACATCATACTAAAAAAATGAACAAATCACAACAATATATCAATCTGAGAATAATGAGTTAATATGGAGAAATACCATTGGAAAAATAAAAAACCACAAACAAATGATAAGGAAATTTTCAATATTAATATAGAGAAATACTTGATGAAATATTGATGATTGACGCATGACAATTGATGATTGATTTTAAGAATTTCAATTGATTTTTTTCCTCTAAACTATAAGAATATGGACATTCAAAATAGAGCTTATTTTATTGATTTTGAAAAGAAATTTGATCATTCAGTCATTGCTGCAGATTTAAAGTTTTCAAACCATCGTTGGCTATTTGTCTAGTAAATACTGCAATGATTAGAACTGGCATCTTAAATTAAATCTTGTAAAGATAATTATTCTTTAAAATATTGACTTTTGGTATTCCTTAGGGTTTCAAAATACTCCATAACTAAAGACTTAAAGCCACTAACTTTAGTCATTCATGTTTTAGTCTTTTAAAAATTAATAAAAAAAATAAAATGAGTTCATGAGCGGTTTTAGGTTTTAGTGTTTAATGCCGTTACCTTACCCGTCCAATCAACGGTAACGGCACCCGATTTTTTTTTTTAAAGACAAAAGAAAAATTAGAAGCGATGCCCGACCTTAACATAATAGGCTCTTGCATGCCTCCGTACCCACTGGATCTTTTAATATACCTTGTGAACATTGAACTTATATCCAAGGACAAGAGACCTTTTCTTGTAACATTTTAGAATAAATTTTACTAGTGAAAAAGTTGTGAATTTGCAAATAATAGATAGCTCTGTGGGTAGTAACCTAGTTGAACTCAATTGAATGACAATGTAACTTTGAATTTGTAATAAAACATATTTCGTTTACAATTTTATTTTTAAGGTATATGTGTCTTAAATTCTTAACCCAGCCTAGCTTATGTACGTGCGGGGCAATGCCGTGTGCCTTACCAAAATATGCTTGATTAACAGTAGAAATTATGCATTTAATAAAGGTTAAAATTATCATTTTTCACTTACAGTGTTGGTAATACTAACATTCTATTGATGGCCCAAAGATTATGTGGTAGCCAACCAGTGAACAGTGCTTATTACGAGCTTTTTCACGTGTTGTGATTTAGCCCACCTTTAATCGTTCCGTGCGTTTAAGGTATATGTGTTCTAAATTCTTAACCCAGCCTAGCCTATGTACGTGCGGGGCAATGCCGTGTGCCTTACCAAAATATGCTTGATTAACAGTAGAAATTTTGTATTTAATAAAGGTTAAAATTATCATTTTTCATTTACAGTGTTGGTAACACTAACAATTTCATTATACTAATAAATCCTTAACCTATTTTATGAATTATTGATTTTTATTTGGTTTCAATTATGATTGTTTTTTTTGTGTTTCATAGGTAATTCACTAAAATTATGATGCTTGAATTAGAAAAATAGACTTGAAATTTTGATTTCAAATACTCATAAGTCGTCAGAGATTTTCTAGCCCTCTAATCTGGCATTTTTGCTAAACGATTGAGATCATGCCATGTGTTTGAGATCATACACACCATGTTGTGCTTGATTTTGCACACTAAATTTGGTAGATCAACTACCTTGACAAATTAGCTCAACCACCTTGTCAAATTAACAAAAAGAGGTCCCGCTTTGACTTCAATCATAGCTTTTGATTATGTTAAATCCAACAATCCATAGTGATTGTAAATTTTAGACCCTTAAATTGTTCTACTAAATCTTATCTAAATGGTTAGGTTTGTAAACTCGCCAAAATATTATGTAAACACTAACACTTGATCACTCAAAATTTGCCTAAAAAAAGGCGAGGGCTCTCACAATTGAGGGAGTGCTAGGTTTTAGGAGAAAGAAGAAAATGGAGAGGACTATGTGGTGAATTTAGGGGCGAGCTATTTGGTTGTAAATGTAGAGTAAATTTTAGGAAAAATCTCTTTTCTTTTCTTTTCTTTTCAAGTTTTTTGTATTGTACTTCACAAAGTTCATTAAATAAAATATGTAATTTTCTTTTAAACATGAGTGGCTAAATTTTCTAACTTGAGGTAAAAGGTGAGCTCAAGGACTCAAATCATAAAATTAATTACTCTCTTAAGTGAGTTTTAAGTTTATTTTATTTGTTATATGTTTATAATTTGTATTTTTCTTTATTGGTTACTTTCATGTCATGTTAATTTGTAGATCTAGATCTCCTTAGATTTTATATAAAAATTTGATATATTATCGATACTCTGATATAGTTGTGCCATATAAGGTACTTGATCCCATTTTTTTATAAAAATGGTCAATTAAGAAATAAATTGCATAATAATTAACTGAATAAAGAAATTAAAAATATAAATATAAGAGAGTATTATAATTCTATCTTTTTTTCTAGATTAGTCTCTATTAATTTCTTTCTTTGTAATTAATTTTTGTTTAATAATTGGCTAATACATTTATAGATTCCCTGTGGTTCAACTCCCAACTTACCAGGTTGTATTATAACTAGACACTCTTATACTTGAGAGTAATTAATACTTTTAAGTCGTGTTGAAGCTTGTGTTGTGTCGTGTTGTGCTTGTGCTGTGCTGCCTGGTCCATTGGCTATCTCTAACCTCTGCATTGTACAAGACATTCATTCTAAGAATTGTGTCATATTTCACTGTTAGCATAACTACAAACCAAGTGTCTAGTACTTAAGTGCCCAAAATTAGGTTGGCTACTACTGCACCTTTCGACATCATATGATGATTTGAAGCAAGACTCATGCTAATGTTAGCTCTAAATACCTACAACCTAATGCATGGAACTAAGCTCACCTCTACAAAGTTTACTATTGCACTAGTATCTATCATCATCCTTACTTTAACTCTATTTATCCTTACCACTGCACACATAAGCCTATCTTGGCAGGATTCACCCCCTCTAAACATTCGCCAACATATCTTTGTCTATAGGTTCTTCCTTAACCTTGACATACATATTCTTCAATAGTTGTAATGAATTCATGCACTCTATGCTTACTTCAGCCATCGAAGGTTTTGAAGACTCCCTT
Organism: Luvunga scandens; assembly: GCA_030449905.1. Classification (NCBI taxonomy): domain Eukaryota; kingdom Viridiplantae; phylum Streptophyta; class Magnoliopsida; order Sapindales; family Rutaceae; genus Luvunga; species Luvunga scandens. Next base: position 503,717 of record JASUUG010000988.1, read on the forward strand.
TCTGTTTCCTTCACTAAAGCATTTAACTTGCCCGATGTGGTCCACCACAACTAAAACACCCTAAATTTTTCTTTTCTTATAGATTTCGTTGCTTGGCTTTATTATAGCTGTCATCCTTCTTCTCACTATCGCACTTAGAAAAATTATTGTTTTTGCCATTTTTTGATTTCTTGGATTTAGAAGAAGAAGTGTTTTTCAGCCTGAAAACCACTAAGCCATCTATTGTTGTAATTGCCTTCGATAAATCCTTTCATAGCCTGCCTCTATAATTGAGTTTAATCCTACGACTATAAACTTAATATGAAATTGAAGAGCTTGTTCTCATCAGACATGTTATTAATAACCAGCATCAATGAATTGAACTTTTTATGTAATCTCTTATAAACCCTATATACTTCAGCTTCTTTAAGCTCTTTCTCAAGAGCTAGCCAACATTCCACTATAAGAATTACACTTTTGGTTCTCACTTGAGTGTCCTTTATGTTTTAATTATTGGCCACCATGCTTCAGCATCCTCTTAAAGCCTGCTTCTTTACCATAATTTAGCATCACTCTCCAAGTACATGCTTGTGATAATGACGTGATGTGTTCTGTCTCAAGTACTAGAGTAGTTCGAAAATATTGCTTCATATCCCTGAAAATGTCCTTTAACGCCTTAGTATTTTGAGTTTTGCTATAAGCTTTAGATTTTGGAACCTTGTCTTTTGAGTGCCCATCCTCTAAATATGAATTTTTGTACTACTCGTTTCAATAACCAAACTTCTTCTTTGTGGTTCCTAATATTACTTTTCAACATTTCTTCCAATGTAACAACGTCTCCCATAACTTTTTTCAGCTTTTAATGAACTCATTCACAAACTCCCTGCAAGTTTGCTTCTTACTTGCCATATCAATTGAGTTGATTTTTATTTTCCTAACCAAGCTCTCAAAGTCAGGGTGTAGAGTACCTAAATCACACCAATCTATCTTTTATTAATTCTCCTGCCACTTTAGTTTTCACTGCTAGTCACACAACTTATTTGCTATTGCCAATTTTTCCAAAGCTACAATAATCTTACTCTTGCACTATAGCTCCCCTGAAACCACACTATACCAATTATAACAAAAACTGATTTAACTAAGCTTTGATATAAGCTTTTACAGGATTTTCTTTTAAGATATGGCAACCAGCATGATAGTACTAAGTTTTACTTGGCCAACTGCTTGAGAATGCCTAAAAAGGCTCTATAAAGCCTATAATGGAGGTTATTGCAAAAGACTAGGCAACATAAAAATAATAAATGAGAATCAAACAACAAGAACACATAATATTTCACAGAGGTTTCAACCTCGAACTTGCCTATTATTTAACAACTGAAAAGAAATAACCTAATTAAAGGCTTGTGTGATCTTTGAGACAATGCTTATTACGAAGAATAAAAGAACTCGAGTTTGCCAAAGTAGATGCTTTCAAGGATCTTTAACCAAAAAGCTATCTATAAAATGCACAACCCTTGCCCTATATATAAATCATAACCACTTCCCTAGGTTACGTGGCATTCTCCATGATGCCGCCTTAAATTCCAATCCTTCATGTTTAAGACCCACTCACCCATTTCTATTTTAGATGGGTGATTAAGGCACAAGATATGAAACCACTTAGCAAGCCACTTCCCAAATACCCATGTAGTTAGGAACCACCAGCCACTATGCCTAAAACCGAGGGTGAGCTTGTCCAAGGCACTAACACTTGTGGGCCACATAAATTTTCCAGCTAAAAAGGAAAAATTAAACCAAAATGTACTAGCTTGGCTTGATTCTAGAAATATCTAGCACTTTTTAGCACACTCTCACACTTGTACATAACTAGAAATTCTCTAGTATTTGTTAGAGTAATGTATCATATACCATGAACATAGAATCTTCTATATCATATTAGGCATTACTAAACATAAGAGCTCTCATGAAGCCTTTTGAACCGTCTAGACATAGAATTCATTAGAATTGGGCAAACCTCGCCTATGAATAGAGCTTGGCACTTGCCATTTGAAACACACAACAGAACAAGCAAATAAAGCATATATATAAGCTCTTCAGCTCTCTTGTACATACTTTTTTGAGTAACGTACTTTCTCTTTGGCTATTTTGCTCTCTCTTCTCTCTAGATTTTTTGTAAGCATTTTAGCTTAGTCAATCAAGAATTTCAATGCTTATTTAGCAACCTTCGGACAAGAGTTATCTAAGTACCCCATAGGTTTGCTACGTAAAATATTCATCCCATGACAAGTGATAATAGAGTTATAGTTTGCACCCAATAATCTAGATCATGTTAAAGCAATGAGAGGAGCCACCATAAGAGCAAGCTTATGGACACGAGAAAAGTCACATGCAAGTAAAGACTTGTGGTAAATCTAAAGCCATTTCCATTGATACCTTGGAAACACGCATTACTAAGCTCAAAACATCAATGTCTAGTGCACAAAACATATGAAAAATTTAGAAAAGGGTGTTGTTGGTATCAAGAGAGAATATACTAAATTTATAGTAGCTATCAAAATCCTTATCTAAGACTAAGTCAATACTTTTCAAGTGGACTTTCAGGTATTCCATAAGGAGTTACTTAGCTCTATGGCTTCATCCAAGACGAGCTATGAGAGATATATACAAAAGTGGAGGAAGCTTACTTGAATTAGGCATGACACAAGCAAACATTCACACTCTTCAAAAAAGAGAAATTATCGAGAAATATCTTTAATAAACACTTGGCATGTGTTTATGCATTTGTGCAAGCTCGTAATAAGCTTTCACCATTTTTACCGTTTCTCGCCAGAAATATTTTTGTATCAGCTTAACTTTTACATGCACAAGTGACACAGGTTATATCCATGTGCCAAAGCTCATCACTTATGGTAGCACTCACAACACCATGTTATGTATAACTTCTTTATTAGGCTAGATCATTACTTTGATGTCGTAAGTGTATAAGATAATAAAGTATTGAAGGTAAGCACGACACTTACATACCTTTAAAGTGAGCTCAACTATGGGGGCATTAGAAGTATGGTGAAATAGATAAAGGCATTTAAACTATCAACACATAAATAGATTTTTAGCAAGAACTCCAAAAAGCATTTTGTCCTAAGTAATGCCAAAAAGAAGCTACAACACGACTTTGTTGACTTAAGCAAACAGGTTGTATCTATAGTTACATCAATGAGCTCACTTTCTTTATGCTTGAGATCACTGTTTGACAAAGCCACTTTCTTCTACTTGCAAGATGGTTTCAAGGATTGGGCTAAGATAAAGCTCAACAGACGTGGCATCCAAACTCTTGATGACGCTATCGTTATTACAGAGTCACTTGATGACTACTTCATTTAGGCCAAAGATTACAAGGCCAAATCAAGGTAAATATAAGGGAAAGAAAACTATAATAACAAGTGCCCGAGGAGAAGCCTTTTAGCAGCAAGAGCGGAAAAAGTTAATTAAAGAGTAAAAAAGAGCTATCGAAATCTCAAAGCGTATACTTCATTTACAATAGGCCACATTGGGTGTGAAATTATCAGAAAAAAAAAAAGTCACTCAATGCACTCATAGTCTGGCTCAAAGCAACTATACACTGTTAATAGAGGAACCTTGACCAAGCATAGGTTCCCCCTAATGTCTTAGTGCATTCAAGATTCATTCACTAATGATCACATCAGTGAACAAAGGGTTCATATACATAACTGTGTATGTTAACGGCTAGACCATATGTGTGTTGCTAGACACTAGAGCAATGCACAATTTTGTGTCCTAAAATGAGGCCAAACACTTAGGCCTCAAGGCTACCAAAAAAGGAAGCACTATAAAAGTGATAAACTCACCTGCAAAGCTAATTAAAGGACTCGTATAAGGCATGCATGTAATGCTTGGGACATGGAGCAAAAGACCATGGATAACTTTAAAATGGTCTTTGTCATGTAATCCTTCGACTAAGTTTATGCCTTCGTGCTACCAACCATGAACTCCTTAAGAATCTTTGAGTAGAGTAAGACACATATAGTTCTAGTCGAATGCGCTAAGTTTGAAATAACGACGCTCTCGATCATGTAATCTAAGAAGGGATTCAAGAATTACCAAAGTTTCTGGGCCTCTATCTGAGAACCAAATGAGGGATAAAACTCTAAAAACTCTACAAGCCAAGTCTCTTTCCAAGTACATATTATCCTTAACGAACTCAAGGACGCGATGCCTCTAAAGTTTTTGAAAAAGCTCCCGCCTAGACATGAGTTGGATCATGAGATCGAATTGTAGCAAAATACCAAACCTCTAGCTTTAGTGCACTACTCAATGGCATCTCCTAAACTCGAGGAGCTGCAGAAACAATTCACTCACTTACTGGGCCAAATATATTCGTCAATCCAAGGCTTCAATCGATACACTTAGTCCTTTTTTAAAAAAAAAAGGACAACGTTCAGCACATAAACATTGACTATTAAGCAATTAAAAGGATCACAATCAAGAATAACTATTATATTCCCTTATTAGCGAAACGTTTTAACCAATTGGACAAAGTACAACACTTCACTAATCTCGACTTACGCTCTGTGTGCTATCAAGTTCATATTACTAAGGGAGACGAACTGAAGATGACATATATCACACACAAATCTTTTAAATTCTTTTTATTCAATTTGGTCTTACAAATGTACCAACCATATTTTACACCCTTACGAATAAAGTTCTCCAACTATTCCCCGACTATTTTATCATCATGTACTTGGATGACATCATGTGTGTAGTACTATATTTAAAGAATATGCACAATACATACGACAAGTCCTCCACTTGAGAAACTTTTATATTAAAATAGAGAAGTGCTCGTTCGCATAACAAACAGTAGAGTTCCTTGGTCATAAGAGTATAGACAGGACATTAATGATAAAGAACTCAAAGTTCTCGAATGAGAGCTTCCCATTAAGATGCTCAACCTACAATCGTTTCTTGGATTAGTGAACTACTAACATCACATTATCAAAGGTTACTAAACCAAGGCAGCATACTCGATTGACCTTTTCAAGAAAAATATAATGTAGCATTAATTTGAAGAAAGCTAGCATGCTTTTAAGGATTTAAAGGAGGACATTTTAGAAGAATTTATCCTTTCTCTTTTAGACCATTCTAAACCTTTTGAAATTCAAACAGATGCTTTAAACTTATTTATTAGTGAAGTACTTATGCAAGAAGTCTATTCTAAAGCTTTTGAAAGTTGAAGGCTTAATGAGATGGATCACCAATACATAATGCAAGAAATAAATATGACAACCATCATCCATTGCTTACGAATGTAGCAACATTATTTGTTTAGATCATACTCCATGATCATGACGGACAATGTACCCACAAGATACTTGCAAACCCTGAAGAAGTTGGGCCCTAAACAATCACAATGGCAAGACTTTTCACAGAGTTTGACTATAGACTCAAATAAAAACTAAAAAAAGCCAACATCATAGTAGATGACCTAAGCCGCAAAATAAAATTAGCAACACTTAGCATGAGACAACCAATGCCCAACCTTGTCTCATATATCAAAAAAGGCCTCCAACAAGGCCCTTTGACCAAAAACTTAGAAGCATAGCTTACCCTTTCTTCTTACTAGCATCAATATTTTTATTATAGGAATGGACAAAAGAGTGACACCATATAGTGTCACTCTATATGGTTCTAAGTTAGTCACTTAGAACCTAGTTCTTGGGATCTTGAATTAGTCACTCTATATTTTTATTTTTACAATTAAATTGTCCCTTTAAGCCTAGTTCTTGGGATCTCGAGTCAATTAGATTTCCTTTGTAAAATAAACCTTTCATTCTATGAGCTTTAGTCCTATTCCCCCTTAATGATTTTTCTACTAACTCTCTATTTCACCCTTTAATTAGCAGATCCAAAATATTAATTTTCACTTCACATAGTCAATAGAAATAACTCTACTAGAGTATAGTTGTCTAATTGTATTATATCTATGAAGTATATGTCTAGATTTACTATTATACATATTGTTCTGTGCTATTATAATTATGGATTGACCATCACAAATATGCAAAGTACTGCTACAAGCTTTAGCTATTTTGGAATATCTTATAAGAAATTCCACAGCCATTCTACCTTTTTTATTATATTTGTCTAATGCAACAAATTCAGATTTTATTATTGACCTAGCTATCACTGTTTGTTTAGATGATTTTCATGAAATGGCAGCACCTACAAGTATAAATACATAACCATTCATAGACCTTGAGTCTTTTACATCAAATATCTAATCTGCATCACTATACCTTTTTAGTTTAATAGGCTATATAGTATAGTGCAACCTATAATTACAAGAATAAGATAAGTACCTAAGTACTCTTATTGTTGCTTTCTAATGATCAGTTCCTAGATTACTCATATATCAAATTTGCTTAATGTACAAGCTAAGTTTGGTCTTGCATAACTTGATAGGTAAATTAGAATGCCTATTGCTCTAGAGTGTTCTACTTAATAGACACATTTACCTTTATTCTTAGATAGATGTAAACTTATATCTATAAGTGTTTTTGCCACAATAGAATCATCCTTATTGAATTTCTAAGAATTTTATCCACATAATGTGATTAACCTAGAATAAGTTCACTAGATTTCCTTGAGATTTTTATTTCTAGAATGACATTTGTTAGACCCACATCTTTCATGTCAAAACTAGACTTTAATATATTCTTGGTAAAATTGATCATCTTGTTATCCTTCCTAACAATTAGCATGTCATCAACATAAAGCCATAAAATGACATAGCCATTTTCCATCTCTTTGACATATATACATTTTTCATATTCATTGATCAAAAAACGATTTGCCGTCATCATATTGTCAAATTTTTTTTCATGCCATTGTTTTGGTGCTTATTTTAAGCCATATAATAACTTTAATAATTTATAGACTTTCTTTTCTTGTCCTAGAGCAATAAAGCCTTCAAGCTATTCTATATAGATTTATTCATCTAAATCTCCATTTGGAAAAGTTATCTTTACATCCATTTGATATACTTCTAAATTATGTAATGCCGCAATTGCTAGTATCATCCTAATGGAATTTATATTCGTTACAGGAGAATAAGTATCAAATTAATCAGGGCCTTCTTATTACCTATAACCTTTAATTATGAGTCTAACCTTGTACTCATCAATTGATCCATCAGCTTTTATTTCTCTTGAATCCACTTGGATCCTAAAGGTTTGCATCTCGGAGGAAGATCTACTAACTTCTAGCTATGATTTTGTAAGATGGATTCAATTTCACTGTCAATAGTATCTTTCTACAAAATGCCTTCTGATGAACTTGCAGGTTCCTTATAGCTTTATGGTTCACCCTTTGGTAAAAAGGTCAAAAACTCTAGACCAAAAAATTTTTTTGTTCTAGCTCTTTTACAATGTTTAGGTTTAAAATGGACCTCTTGTTAACTATCTTGAACTTTTTATGTGCTTGATACTCACTCTCTTCAATGATAGTCTCATGTGTTCACCTAATCGAATTTGAATCCTCCTTGAATTTAAACTGAAACACATGTTCAAAAAACAATGCATTTCTGGATTCTGTTATCGTATTCTTGTGAATATTTAGTATATTCAACTCATACACAAGAAAATTGATAGGCACTATTGTTATGTGCATAACCAATGAAAAAGCAATCTACAACTTTTGGTCCTAGCTTTACCTTCTTTGGTGGAGGAATGACTAGTTTAGTAAGACCTCCCACACTTGCAAGTATTTGAAGGAAGATACTAAAAGAGGTTTTCTTTATTTCCTTTCAAGGTACCTTATTTAAAAGATAATTACTTGATAAAACAACTGCCCCCCATATATTATGAGGTAGCACATTACTTATTAACATTGCATTCATCATTTCTTTCAAGCTGCAATCTTTCTGTTTTGCGATCCCATTAGATTGAGTTGAGGAAGGAGCTGTAGTTTGATGCTTGATTCTATATTGTTCACAAAGTGACTTAAAAGGAACAATATACTTAGTATCTCTATTAGTTCTCAACTTTTTAATTTTCTTATTTAGTTGATTTTCAACTTCAGTTTTATAGAGCACAAATTTCTCTATAGGTTCGTTCTTACATTTTAGTAAATACAGATAACAAAATTTGTGCAATTTTTTTGTAAGCTAGTAAAATTTTTATTATTACCTTTTGATTGTATAGATTTAAAATCATATACATCACCACTATGTACTGAGTCAAATGGCTTAGTGATCTTTTCAATTCTTTGAAATGATGATCTTGTTAGTTTTGTCTCAACACAACATTCACACTTATGTTTTGTATCAATTTGGAAAGTGGGCATAGGACTCATGTTAATTAACTTATGCAAGATATTATAATTTGTTATGAAACCTGAGAGTGGAGATTTTTAATTGTCCATGCATATATTTTATTTTAATATTTATCTTGCTCAAAATTGGTCTTAAAATAGCCATTTTTTAACAATTAATTGTTACCAAAACTTTATATGATAGAAGGTTTTAGTTGTACTAAGATTCTAACTAAAAAATTTGACGTTTTAGTTGATTGAGCTGACAATTTGTACCTTTCTTTCTCTAACCTTCTTTTTTTGTTCCCTTTATTTTTTGGACGATGTATATACCAATCTATGGGTGCGAGGACAGAAAAATGCATCTGGGAATTATGTTAATGAAGCCCAAGAGAAGGCCCATACTCATAACTGATTACATAAAGCCTTTTAAAACCCAATGACGGTTGTTACATAGAGTGGGCCTTTCTACACTTCTCAAAATTTCTCTTAAAACCCTTTTTTATTCTGGAATTACCTAAAAATCCAAAGATAACTAAATTCATTCTTTTGTTTTAAAGAAAATTCAATTAAACAGTTAAATAAGATATTCTTTTAACAAACTTTTCCACCTACCCCATGAAAATTATTTTCTTTAAGAAAATTGTAATAAAATTTTGAGTTATGGAGAATATAATATGAAGGAAATAATTAAAGATTTTAGAATTTGTACTTATTTTTTAATAAATACTTTAAAAATATCTATAATGAAGCTTTTTGGGAAGATGATTAATTTTTTTAATAAGAATTTGTATTTTATAAACTAAACTTGAGGTATTTCAAGAAATAAAATTTGAAAGGAGTGTTATAAAAATTTATAGGGGTGTTAAATGCTCCACTTTATCTAGCATGAAACCTTTAAAATCCAACGAAAGTTAATTAACATAGTAGTGATATTTGGCACTCTTAAACTCTCTTACCAGCTGCCACTTTTAAACCTATCTTATTTATTTCCTAAATTATCCTCATTAAAAATACTTATTATTTATATTTTATTTTCTTTTTTTCTCTCTCAAACATCACTATAATTCTTTCTGCCAATCTTTATCACCAGTTCACCATCACCAGTGAGAAATATGATCACAAAACACAATATTTTTTGGTTGAAACAAAAATCAAATAATCAAATAAAGATTCCAATATAATTAAATCTACAAAAATCCCATTTAATAATTATAATAAAAGTAAAACCTAGGTATTCCAAACCCACCCTCAATCCAAAGTCAATAACTTAAGATCCAAAATGTAAAATCCTCTTGCTAACACCATTGTTCTAATTTCTAAGTTACCTTGCATTTAGATTATGCTAAGTTGGAGTTCATTGTTACGTGTTTGTGGACAGTCAAAATGACTGCAATCATCTAATCGAATTTAAATAATCTCATTGCAAAGTAAAATATTCACAAGAATAAATGGACCTTTAGAAATCGCCCCCAAGGGCGTAATTGAGTTGGTTGGCAGTGCAATATGTAGCTCCTTACTTGTGTGGACTTAGCTTCGAACCTTGGGGTGGGAATGGGGGTAAAAATTGATTTGAGCTTGCCCACCCCCCCTTTCCTTTAAAAAAAAATGGACCTTTAAAAATCAATGAGCAAGTGGGTAGCTTTGTCAATAATACTGAGTTTTGAAATTCTAATTAATGATGAGAGTGATGGTGATTAAGAATGGCAATGGACACCACCTGCAATAGGTTTTCCATTATTAAATCTACACCTGCACAAAATTTAAATTATCAAATCCACCCGCGACCCGTTGAGGGTTTTAATCTTTTAAAAAAAACTTATTCATCATAGGCTTTGACAATTACCAATTGCGCAATGGTATCCGGTACATTTTTCATGGATTTTCACATTTAAAATAAAAAATGTTCAATATATAAATTTATAATAATAACCTAAACTTGTACATAACATACTCAAAATTTAACCAATGTATATGAAAAATTAAAATTTCAACATGAATCCAACACAAATTCTCAAATTTAAGTATAAAATATACAAATCAATAAAAAAAAGCCACAAACTAATATCTAAAAATAACAATTATCATTTCATATTATCATTCAACACAAGCTCGAAGAGAATATCGTCATTTCATCATCATCATTAGCACCCATCCAGCATGATTCCTACAATAATGATTAAGATTAATATTTTCTAAAGAATAATACTTTTTAAAAATTAATCCAAAGAATAAAATTATAATAATAAAATAATCTATGCAATAAGTTAAAGAAAATTCAATCAAAATTATAATAAGTACGTAAATATAGTTTTAGATTTAAATATTTTTTCAATTAAAAATAATTTAAAAAAAGTTGTGGGTTTGGTGAGTACCCATGCGGGTATCTTTCGAATATTTAGTTAATACCAAACTTACCTACAATGTAATGCGAGTTTCAATTTATAATACCAAACCTATCCACACCCCATAAAATTACCCGTAGCAAGCGGGTTTTCGGTGGGCAAATTAGAACGAGTTTAGGGGTTTGTGGTTACCATTGCCATCCGTAATGGTGATGATGGAACTTGATGGTGATGTTAGTGAAATACTAACTAGGCTACTCAAGAGGAGGGGTGAATTGGGTTCTTAAAACTTAAGCAAATAAAACAACACAACAATTTAAACTAATGTCTTAACAAAAATCAAAAGCAATAATTTTAACAATACTCGAAATTAAAAGGATAAGGAAAGAGAAATCAAACACACGATTTTTACGTGGTTAGGCCAACCATGCCTACGTCCACGCCTCCAAGCTCACCGGGCTTGAGGATTCCACTAAACAAGCCTCCAAGGCTTCAACCACTCTTACAATTGACTTCAAAAGTGTCAATAAACCTTTACAACAAGAGATTATTCCCAATCTCTTAACCCAAATGTATCCCAACACTTATATCACTCAAAATTAGAAATTACAAATAAACAAGCTCTCACACAATATGTATTGTAATCAATGAAATCTAAAAATGTGAATTAATGAAGTAAAAACAAGTTTGAAGCTCAATGAAGATTGTTTTCTCAATAGCAAGCTCAATGATAACTCTTGGATCTCTTTTGATTTGAATTTGATTGAACTATTTTATAGTTAGAGTTACAAACTAGCCGTTATTGACTTTCTAAGAATAATCTAATTGCAGTTTGCTGCTATCAGTTAACCGTTTTGACTTGTCTAAATAGCCATTATGGTTAGATTTTAAATAAACGATTTACTGTTTACCATTATCGAATCATCGTTTATTTCCAGAAACCTGCCAAACAAACTTAAGTCTCCGTTTTTGCTAAACGGCTCAAGGTTAGAAAACTTTCTCTTTTCTGTAAATTATCAGTTTGCCATTTTCCAATAAACGGTTCACTGTTAATTTCCAAAATCTTGTCAAAGTAAGTCTAGCTGAGATTAGAAAAACTCCATTTTCTGTAAATTATCGGTTTACCGTTTGTAATAAACGGTTCACCGCTAATTTTTAGAATGTTGTCACTTAAACGATTTAGGATTAAAAAGACAATTTCCTGTCTAGAAATTAACAGTAAACCGTTTATTGGAAAACGGTGAACCGATAATTTACAGAATCTATATTTTGTCAACTTTTGTTTAGAAAAAGCTTTTCCAACTCAAGTTAACAATCATTAAGCTTCTTTAAACATATTTTGTCTTTAAGAAATTTATTTTAATAGCCCCAACATTTTAATCAAAATCATATAAGTTTTGTTATCATCAAAATCAATATTATAAGATTAACAATCTCCCCCTTTTTGATGATGACGAACTTTATATGTAAAGATAGGAAAATTTTCTTAACAACAAAAGGTATATCTATTTTTGAGAAGTAAAAATTTCGACAGAATCTCCCCTGTACATTAAGCATCTCCCAGAAAATATTAGCAACAATTTACACCCAAGAAGCCAAAATTAAGATAAAAACAACTTCAACCAAGCAATAAAATCAATGCCAACATAGGATAACAGAAATGTATATAACATAATCATCCATAATCATCATACATAAATGTATCAAAAACATGAAAATGTTTGGGTGAAATCAAAGCATTTGAAACACTAAGAAAATACTGCAGAGGAGGAGGAGGGGGGAATGCTGAGAGCAGAAAAGATACGCCGTTGTCCATCCAGTATCTGCTGCTGGTGAATCTGAAAAGAAGCAAACTGATCCTAAAGCTGCTACTGTTGTTGAGTGCTAGAAAGTGTGTATTTATAATGGAAAAAATTCATCATTTTACGCTTCAAGTCTCACTAACATTCCTACTTTTATGTCTTTAAGTCCTTTGTGATTTAATTATATATATTTTATTTTAATTAATTATTTTATGTATTTTAGGGGACATCATGGTCATTTCATAATGAATGAGAGATTAGATAGAAAAACGGACAGCAATTTTGAACTCAGGACAGTCAAAAACCTTAAGAGGAACATAAAAAGATAAATGATACTGTTCACGTATACGGTACTGTTCACATATACGACACTGTACATGACACGGTTCATCCATACTATACGATGACGTGGCACTGTATGATGATGTGGCAGCATTTGGTTGGATGAATGATGTGGCATTGACCGCTTATGTGGCATTAACTGATGATGTGGTGTTGACTGATGACGTGTCACAATCCTATTGGACTAAAATACTGATGTGGCATTGAACAGCGACGTTGCAGTATATTAGTGGACCGAAAAAACATGCATACGGTACATGCATATACACGGAATGACAGCGCTGATGATGTGTTCCATCCAATAAGAACTTGCCATGAGGCGCAATCTTGAGCATCCAAATTGTTTTGATCCGATGGCCATGATTTACTCATTGTATCTATATGCACCCCTGAATCCATTTTTGAGCTCCATTTCCTATAATTTCATCTCCATCTTGTATTTTCTACATATTTTAATAAAAGTCTCATTTTACCCCTAGTTCAATTATGAGTATCTAATTTCCTTTCAAGTTTGGGTTGAAGGTGAAGTCTTAACATGCTCCATGGGCTTAATTTGGTAAATTTACTTTTTCTTCCCCTTTAATTTATGTGGATGTTTTGACTTTTCGTAGACAAATAGTAATAATCTTGTCTAGATATCGGCTAGTGTAACCGCCTCCATAGGCAAGGTTATTACTATTTAGCACGGAAAACACTTAGCACCATATCTATTAGAGTGTGGTTCATGAGGAGTGAAAAATTTCCCTTCATGATTTAATTGGTACTAATAATGAATGTTAAGTCGATGGTGCATGTTGAGTATAGATCCGGAGATCTAAGCATTTCATTTTAATAGTTTATTCCTGCCGCTTTAATTTAAATTAATAGATAGCCTACATCATTTTCATTATAAATCCAACCACCAACTTAGAAAATTAATTCAACAAATAATTAAAATCCACCTCCATTTGGGATCGACACTTGTCACCGTTGATCTATTATACAATAGATTCGTGCGCTTGCGAGTTCAATAAAATTTGCACAACAAGTTTTTGGCGCTGTTGCCGGGGAGATAAGTTATTTTAATTTTTAGAATAAATTTTCAATTTCTTTATTTATTTGCTTTTAATTTTTTTTATTATTAAGAAAAAGAAAAAAAAAGAAGTGAATCTGCATTTGGAAGTAGGTATTTTTTTTCTTTTCTTCTCTTCTTTAAATTTTCGTAATTTAATTTTCGTAATTTAATTTTTTTATTTTGTTAAATTGCCAAGTTCAACCACCTATTAATTTATTTTAATTTGTTTCGTAATTTAATTTTCATGTTGTTTTTTTATTTTGTTAAATTGCCAAGTTCAACCACCTATTAATTTATTTTAATTTGTTTCGCACATTTATTATTGTTTTTTTTATATATAGCACTTGAGTTGTTTTCATAGCAATATTGTAAAAGCGTGATAAGGTTAGTATCATAATTTCTCCTTCTTCTTTATTTTTATTAATTTTGTTACCATTTTTTTTTTCTCTTTGCATGCATGGTCGTAGGTCACAATTACCTAATCTTAAGCCTATAGATTTTGAACTGGAAAAAATACTTCGCACACACAAACACGTTGAAATTAAAAAAAAAATTGAAATGGATTTGCAACTAGCACCACAAGAGAGGCCATTTAAGAACTACTTCAGTCCCTTAGCTAACTTGAGCACATCATGCATACGATACCCAAATGTAGCTACTAGGAGTTTTGAGTTAAAACCTAGTGTGCTAAATTGTCTCCCAACATTCCATGGCCTAGAAAATGAGGATCCATATAATCACCTGAATGATTTCCATACTATATGTCAAACTTTTAAATATGAAAAATTTTCAGGTGATGATGTTAAACTTAGATTATTCCCATTTTCTTTAAATGATAGAGCTCGTTCATTGTTCAATACATTACTTGTTAATAGCATTACATCATGGGAACAAATGATAACAAAATTTTTGAATAAATATTTCCCAGTGCATAAAACTAATGCTATTCACAGGGAAATTTCAGAGTTTAACCAAAGAGAAGATGAGCAGTTTTTCGAAACATGGGAGCGATTCAATAGGCTACTTCTAAAGTGTCCACATCATGGGTACGAAAAATGGCACCAATGCCAATACTTTTTAGAGGGATTATTGTCGCATGTGCAAAAATGGCTAATGGCAACAAGTGGAGGAAAGCTAATGTCAAAAATTGCATCAGAAATTTAGGATTTCTTCTAGCGACAAGCGGATAATTCCCAAAAATAGAGTCGTTCACTCAGAAATACTAGAAGAGTTAAAGGAGTGAATGGGGTTCATATTAGCGAGTCAAGTTCATAAATTAAAGAAGTCAAAGAGATAGTTGAAGGTCTTTTCCGACAAATAGCATCGTTAACAACTGCTAAATTGACAGAGCCACATGATCAGGACTCATACTCAGATCAAGACAATGCCATATGTGTAATGAGAAAGCCATCAAACTACAACCCTTACTCCAACACGTACAATCCCGGATGGAAAGACCACCCCAATTTTTCATGGTCTCAAGGATTCCAACAGACTGGACCAGCAGCTCCAGCTCTAGCTCCACCAATGCAACCAATTCCTCAAAATCCTCAAGCCTCTCAACCACCATTTAGACCATACAATCAGAACCCAAACTATTCTCAGCCTAGACCATAAGAAAATGCATTCCAGAATTTCAAGAATCTTATTCACTCTATAATCGAGCAACAAAACCGCACCATTAATGAACTGCGAAATGAGATAAGAGCTGGCTTCAACTCACAAACCCAAGCAGTTTCAAACCTCGAAAAAATGGTGAGACAACTTGCTTTTTCAATTCAGACCTTGGCAATAACTGTTGAGAAAGGTAAATTCCCAAGTCAACCAATGCCTAATCCTAAAGGAGTGCATGAAGCAAGTACCAATTCACGGAAGTAGCATGGGGAGGTCAAAGCCGTCATGACCTTGCGAAAAGAAAAAAAAAGTCGACAACAAAGTGGAGATGCCGGTGATAAAAACAACTCAAATTATACCAATGAATGCAGAAGACTCATCATTAGAGGAGAAAGAAGAAACCAACCCACAAGAATACGTTCATAAAGCTCCATTTCCCCAAAGGTTAGCTAAAGCAAAGAAGGGAAAATCCACAAGTGAGATTTTTTAAATCTTTAAACAGGTAAGTGTTAACATCCTTTTGCTTGACACTATAAAACAAATGCCATCTTATGCAAAGCTTCTTAAAGACCTTTGTACTAAAAAGAGAAACATTCATGTTCAAATGAAGACCTTTTTAACAGAAAACGTTAGCTCTATACTCCAACATAAAATTCCTCTAAAATACAAATACCTAGGCTCCACCACTATCTCATATAGTATACGGAACTACACAATTGAGAATGCTTTGTTAGACTTAGGAGCTAGTGTAAATTTGTTGTCTTACTCAGTATTTGTGAAACTTGGACTGGAAGAATTTCACCCAACTCCAGTAGTGTTACAACTTGCAGATCAGTCCATGAAAAAGCCTCGTGGTATTGTGGAGGACGTGCTTATACAGGTAGATAAGTTTTATTTTTCTGTTGATTTCATTGCAATTGACACTCAACCAGTCTAGGATTCAATGAAGCACATCCCCATTATCCTAGAACGATCTTTCTTGGCAACTGCTGATGCTCACATTCAATGCAGGACTGAAAATATGCAGTTTTCCTTTGGCAATATGACGACAGAGGTAAATATCTTCAACATTGCCAAACAACCTCACAATGCAGATGATGAAATTGTTGATGTGGATTTAATAGAAGAATTAGTTGATAATGCTTTTCTTTCAAACCTTCGTGATGACCCTTTACAAACATGTTTAACTCACTTTGGTTTGTATTTTGATATTGACTGATCAATAAATAAGGTTAACGCCCTACTTGATTCAACACCATCCATGGACATTAACAAATAGAAGTCAAGAGTGAAACAACTAGCACCATAAGAGAAGAAACTGACTCCATCATCAGAATCACCACCAGAACTCGAGCATCGTGCATACAGGGCCATCAAGAAACTCAAATTTGACATGCAGCAAGCTAGCTCAAAAAGAAAATTACAACTGGCAGAACTTGAAGAAATTCAGAATGATGCATACGAAAATGCCAAGATTTACAAGCAACGAATGAAAGTCTTTCATGACAAGCAAATTATGAGAAAATCTTTCACACCAGTCAGAAAGTGCTTTTATTCAATTCTTGCTTGCACCTATTCCCAGGCAAGGTACGCTTTCGATGGACTGGTCCCTTCATAGTCCAAACTGTTTTTCCACATAAAGCAATTAAAATTAAGGATCCAAAGAACGGTATAACTTTTAAAGTTAATGGTCAAAGATTAAAGCTATATCTAGAGTACCAACCATATGAAAAAAGACACTGAAATCGATTTGAGTGACTTACAAAACTTAAACTGAGATTTTTTTTCTTATTTCTTTCTTCTTTTTAGTGATTTAAATTTTTGTGAAAGTGTGTTTATTTAATCATTCAGTTTTCTTTTATCATTTCTAACCATGTGTGCCTCAACTAGACAGATCCTCTTAAGCATTCTTAGACAACTTCAACGTGTACAATCTCATCTGAGAAGCCAGATATGATTTCATAAAACACATTGTATTTGGAAGCTACAACCTCTAGAGTTGGTATCACACGTTGAAGATCTAGAAAGACAACTCAGAGAAATTGAAGGAGGTATCAACGACACCCAAATAGAGTTTGAGGTAAATTCAATAAAAGGACGATTGTGAAATTATTATTTTTCTTTTCTTTTCTTCTTTGTGTTAGTTAGTTTGTTACCCTGGTTAAGCGGTGAATAACGGTACTCCGTGACAATCAAAGTCGGTTACTTCAGTTTCCCATAATAATTGATATTCTGAGAAGAAGGTATGGACAGAAACACGATTCTAGCAAAGCTTCACAAGCGATTTCCTTCACTTCCTCAGAATGCCCTCCTTATAATCTATAAAGCTTGGTCCGAACACATACGATTGCTTATGAGAAATAACATCCCTGCTGACATCCGTTGGTTAATCGAGGCCAAAGTATGCTTGGCAGGTGAGTTGCCTCCTAAATTTATTGCATACATGCCTGGTTGTGGTAAAGGAAATTACTTAAGAAAATGAAGAGCTGAAAAACTTCATGTTGATTGTCATAAGTGTGCCATGATGAAATGCAATAAAAATCCTTGTTCTTTCGGAATAATGTCTGATAATAGGGAATATAATATTCAATTCATTAGGGATGGCTTGAATAAATAGTCATTGGATGATGTCCTTTTGTCTCTTGAAACGCATCCCAGTGGATACGTACAAAGAGTAATTCTCCAGTTATGGCCATTATTTCAGAAAGAGCGTGTCCGATATAATCTCGGGAATCTGACCACAAACGACCCTGTTTGTCAGTTTATAAGAAAACTGGATGGGAAGCCTATCTTCGACCCATAGAAGGCGTTCAAGCCGTTTCTGGACGTAAAACCAGAGGAAAATGTGAGTCATAGTCACAGCTACCTATAAATATCCTTTTACTGTTATCTTACTGTTATTTTATTTCACTGTTGCTGCATTAATTGCATCTTGTCTTTAATAATTGTTTGCTTTTTCTTTTTATTATTTCCTTTTTTACTCTCGAGCCATGTGCTTTACGCGTTAATTGACGCAGACATGCTACCTCATATACAGCTGTAAACCATTGTCACCAAGATCCTTAATATATGATTCTTTTCTTTTAGACTCATGTTGTGCAAATTTTATTGAACTCGCAAGTGCACGAATCTATTGTAGCATAGATTAATGGTGACGAGTGTCGATCCCACGAGTAGGTGGATTTTAATTATGTGTAGAATTAATTTTCTGAGTTGGTTGTTGGATTTATAATGACAATGATGTAGGCTATCAAATAATTTAAATTAAAGTGGTAGGAATAAACTATTAAAATGAAATGCTTGGGTCTCCGGATCTGTACTCAACATGCACCATCGGCTTAATATTCATTATTAGTACCAATTAAATCATGAAGGGGGAACTTCCACTCATCATGAACCACACTCTAATAGATATGGTGCTAAGGGCTTCCCGTGCCAAATAGTAATAACCTTGCCTAGGGAGGCGGTTATTCCGGTAGATATCCGGAAAAGATTATTACTATCCTGTCTACGAAAAGTCAAAACAACCACATAAATTAAAGGGGAAGGAAAAGTAAATTTACCAAATTAAGCCCATGGAGCATGTTGAGACTTCACCTTCAACCCAAGCTTGAAAGGAAATTAGCCACTCATAATTTAACTAGGGGTAAAATGGGAATTTTATTAAAATACGTAGAAAATACAAGATGGAGATGGAATTAGAGAAAATGGAGTCCAAAAATGGATTCAGGGGTGTCAAATTAGGGGGGGGAGCCCCATTTTTATAGATACACTGAGTAAATCATGGCCATCGGATTAAAACAATTTGGACGCTCAGGATTGCGCCACGTGGCAAGTTCCTATTGGATGGAACACATCATCAGGGCTGTTATTCTGTGTATATGCATGTATCGTACACACGTTTTTTCGATCCACTATCATTCTGCCACGTCACCGGTCAACATTTTTGGTCCAATAGGATCATGACACGTCATCAGTCAACGCCACATAATCAGTCAATGCCACATCATTCGTCCATTTAAATGCTGCCACGTCATCGTATAGTGCCACGTCGCATGGCGGTGCCACGTCAAAGATACAAAGATAAGGTGAATAAAGTGCCATGAGCGATTAAAGGTGTGCGATACAGTAACATATATATCAACCGTACCGTATATGTGAACAGTACCGTATATGTGAACATTACCATTTTTCTTTTTATGCTCCTCCTAAGGTTTTCGACTGTCCTGAGTTCAAAAGTGCTGTCCGTTTTTCCATCTGATCTGTCGTTTATTGTGAAATGACCATGATATCCCCTAAAATACATAAAATACTTAATTAAAATAAAACATACATAATTAAATTACAAGGGACTTAAAGACATAAAAATAGGGATGTTAGTGAGACTTGGAGTGTAAAATGATGATTTTCTCCATTATAAATGCACACTTTCTAGTACTCAACAACTCACAAATTATTTTTGAGAAGCATCCCAATGGTAACTACTCCTAATAAACAATTCAAGAACATTTGTGTGCTCTCTGGATTTAACTATGGCAAACATAAAGAATTCGTTGAGGCAGCCATAGATCTTGGCCAATGCATAGCAGAAAGAAATTTACATTTGATATATGGAGGAGGTGACCGAGGGTTGTCAAAATTGATCTCAGAAGCTGCTTATCTCAGAGGGAGCCAAGTGTTAGGCATCATCCCAAGAAGCCTAAAACCGTTGGACTGTTTGTCTGACTTACCAACTGGAGAAGAGTTAGTCGTCTCAGGTATGCAAGAAAGAATAACTGAAATGATAAATCATGCTGATGCTTTTATTTTCCTACCAGGAGATCTTACAACTCTAGAAGCACTAATCACATTAGCATCTTGGGCCCATCTGAACATTCATCAGAAACCCATCGATTTTTTAAATGTCAATAACTTTTATGATGGCTTTATCGCATTTCTTAACCATGTAATAAAAAACTATTTCATCCCTTTCACAACAAAAAAAATCTTTATTTGTGCTCATAATACTAATGAGTTACTTGATCTGTTACAGCTTATAGACCAGAGCCAGATCCCAAGACCCTCGTGCTAGAATGGCCAACTAATTATGGTAACAATAGCCATAGTAAGAAGTGCAAATTAGATTTAACTCTTCGCTTGTAAATATTTTCTTCTGTGATGTGACACTCAGGTGATGTCTTATAAACCCTATTTTCTTTCCAACATTGAGGACAATGTTTCGTTCTGGTTGGGGGGAGAGAATAGTCGACAATTATGGAATATCTCAATCTTAGTGTAGTTTTTACTAATTTTTGTTGTAAAAACTAACTGTGGATAAATTTTTGAGTCGAAGATGGCTGAATATGAAGTGTACTGACTCTAGAAATGCATCTTCTTCTTAAAAAAAAATCAGACATTTCTTGCTTTGACAGTCATTTTAAGTGTGATTTTTCTAACTTCTTTTACCAACTAGTTTTTCTATGTCATTTTCACCATTCTCCATACATAATTTTCATAACTAAGAATAGGTTTAGGGTTAGAAATTAAAAAAAAAACATTTTGTGTGATCTCTTCATAATTAGATGACATGATAACTTTCAAATTTTAGTATTTTTATTATCTTTGGTTTTAAGTTATGTTACACCATGTATGTTACTCTACATGTTGATGTTGGAAACAAATATAAGTTGCTTGAAAGAATGCACATGTTATAATAATTTCCAAGTGAGTTTTTTAGCCTGTCATTTTTTTTGGAGAGTAACCCTTTTTGCCTATTCTTCGTTCAACTTAGTAGTTTATTGCTTTATACATTATCTCTAGATTTCCTTGGAGTTAACATTCTATAAAAAAAAATGTGTTGCCACATCTGAAGGTCCATCTAACTAGTAGATATAAAAGATTATTTAGAACCCTAAAAGATGACATAAAAGCCATCTTTGGTCCGTTTGAGCCTTTCCAGCCAACCCTATTAATATGTATCCATAGTTAACCCCTTTGACCCTTTGGTAACCTATTATCTTATCCCACTCCAATGTGGAGTATCACCTTGTATTTTGTATTTCCCACCACCCATTTATGTTTAAAAATAGAGATAATTTTGCATTCACGAAAAAGGTGCTATAAAAAAAAAACAAAATATATATATGTATATGAATAAAATAAAATAAAATAAAAAAGAGAAAAAAAAAGAATTCAAGTGAATAGCACCTAACAATCTTCAAAGTTCTCTATTTTTCAAACATATATTTTGTTTTTCCTATTATTCTTTCTTTGTTAGCCACGTCCCTAGCCTACGTTACGTCCTAATAAAAGTCCTTCTTGATTTTAAGGAACTATAGTCTAAAATAAAAACTTGTTATATGTGCTGAAAAGATATGGTAGTGCATATTATTTAAAAAAAAGAAAAAAAATGATGAATACATTGGTTTGATTAGCATTTTGTTTAAATTAAAATTATACTATTTCTAAGCTGAGGGCATATTTTTTTCATCTTGGTGAGAGTTTGTGATATTACTTCTTTATTATTTTCACTTAAATTACCATTCACTGGAGTGATTATTTTTTGGTTTAATTTCTTTGTGATCGTATTACTACTACCAGTGAGATTTTGGGGTTTGACATGTCATTCTTGAAAGTGACTAGATTACTATAGCTGTGAGTTTTCTGGACTGATTCATGTGGAGAGTTGATGTGGGGATGATATTTCTTTAGATTGGAGATAATGCTTATACTTTTATTTGATTGTTATCATTAGTCTGATTGAATAAATACGACTATTTTTTTTTTAAAAAAAATCATCATTATTTTTATTTGAATTTTTTTTTACTTAATTTGCTAGGGACTAGCAACAAACTAGTTGGGGGGTGTGTTAAGTGCTAGAAAGTGTGTATTTATAATGGAGAAAATCATCATTTTACGCTTCAAGTCTCACTAACATTCCTACTTTTATGTCTTTAAGTCCCTCATGATTTAATTATATATGTTTTATTTTAATTAATTATTTTATGTATTTTAGGGGACATCATGGTCATTTCATAATGAATGAGAGATCATATAGAAAAATGAACAGTAATTTTGAACTTAGGATAGTGAAAAACCTTATGAGGAGCATAAAAAGATAAATGATACTGTTCACGTATACGGTACTGTTCATATATACGACACTATACACACACTGTTCATCCATACTATACGATGACGTGGCACTGTATGATGATGTGGCAGCATTTGATTGAACGAATGATGTGGCATTGACTGATAATGTGGTGTTGACTGATGACGTGTCACAATCCTATTAGACCAAAATACTGATGTGGCCTTGACTGGCGATGTGGCAGTATATTAGTGGACCGAAAAAATGTGCGTACGGTACATGCATATACACGGAATGACAGCCCTGATAATGTTTTCCGTCCAATAAGAACTTGCCACGTGGAGCAATCTGGAGCGTGCAAATTGTTTTGATCCGATTGCCATGATTTACTCATTATATCTATAAAAAGGGGGCTCCCTCCCTTAATTTGATACCCCTGAATCCATTTTGAGCTCCATTTTCTGTAATTCCATCTCCATCTTGTATTTTCTACGTGTTTTAATAAAATTCTCATTTTACCCCTAGTTTAATTATGAGTAGCTAATTTTCTTTCAAGCTTGGGTTAAAGGTGAAGTCTCAATTTGGTAAATTTACTCCATGGGCTTAATTTGGTAAATTTACTTTTTCTTTCCCTTTAATTTATGTGGATGTTTTGACTTTTCATAGACAGATAGTAATAATCTTGTCTAAATATCAGCTGGTGTAACCGCCCCCCTAGGCAAGGTTATTACTATTTGGCATGGGAAGCACTTAGCACCATATCTATTAGAATGTGGTTCATGAGGAGTGGAAAATTCTCCTTAATGATTTAATTGGTACTAATAGTGAATGTTAAGCTGATGGTGCATGTTGAGTACAAATTCGGAGATCAAAACATTTTATTTTAATAGTTTATTCCCGCCGCTTTAATTTAAATTAATAGATAGCCTACATCATTTTCATTATAAATCCAACTACCAACTCAGAAAATTAATTCTACAAGAAATTAAAATCCACCTCCTCGTGGGATCGACACTCGTCACTGTTGATCTATTCTACAATATATTCGTGCGCTTGCGAGTTTAATAAAATATGCACAACAACTGTTGCTTGGAAAGTGCTCGAACATCACTAATAAGCTGCTGAAGAAAACTATCATGAGCAGGTGAAGCATCTGAAGTTGGTGGTCAATCAATCTCTATCTCATGCTCCTCAGAATCAGACTCTACTGGAGGCTGTGAGACAGATTCGCGATGAGTGGGCGAAGATCTAGCACCCAGCCTAAAATCGGGTAGCTGGTTAGAAGTGAAAATTTCATTTAAAAACCAATTATCCTCTAAAGCTACGAGGGTGTCTTGGTTTTTCGCAGTAGGCATTTTGATCCAATCCCGACGCCTTCGAGAAAACCCAATCGCTGAGTTAGCCTCTTCCTCAATCTTCTTAGTCTCAACATATACCGAGTCATGAAGGGGTACTCGAAAATGTCGCAAAACCTTAGAAATAATGCTACTGTATGGAAGCAACCTATGGTTAACCGCAGGAGTACTCAACATATATTGTAAAATAATGTATCCTAGGTTAATAAGGCGACCACTAAGTAGACTATCAAGAATCCCAACATCCAACCTAGTCACCTTATCCGAATGTCCCTTCCTCGGGGTGACAATATGTTGCAAAATGATATGGAGAATTCTAACCTATAATAGTAACAATTAAGACCTAAAGGGTAGAGAACAAATCTCTTCTGAAAGATCCCGACGCCTACATATGTTTCGAACCCTATGATTGTGAACGAAATTGGTAAAGGACAGCTCTTTCCTAGAAGTGTAAATTAAATTCCCAGATTGAGAAATTCCTAAAATGTTGCTCAAATCATCGACATCAAAATTAATCGGAAGACCATCTACTTGAGTAACTATTCTATCTAATCTTTCTGTGGACAGTTCCATGTTTTAGTAAAAAACACGGACTAAGTTGGGATAAATCCTCTCCTCTAAGTTTAATGCAGACTCCCAAGGCAATAACATCTCCTTAACACTTCGACCACAAACAACCAACTTCGCAAAACCTTCCAAATCCAAAAAGTAAAAATCGATTACCTTGCGACCTATGAATCATGTTTCGAAGCATTTAGCCAATGGAGTTGTTGGAAAATGAATCCTCTCGAACTCTGAAGTCTCTTTAGGTGGTATTGGGTTCCTACTGGGGATGGATTTTCTCTTATAACTGATTCTGGATGATTCAGCCATGGTTGAAGCTTGAGAATTTGGGATTTTGACAAAATGATGAAAATGAATGAAATGGAACCAATTATAAGAACAAGGAAGGGTAGAGAAAAGGATTTGAAGGCTCAATTTGGTAGGAAAACGTAAAAAGTTAAGCCAAAAATAGAGAAATCAGTTCGACTACAGTTAAGGTTTAAAATTAGGATTGTTTGATTCGAGCCTCAATTTGATGTTTTGAATGGATAAATATGTTCTAAAGATGTTGGGAAATGTTTCTATGACCTTGATTTGGCAAGAAATGGTAAGGAAAACGAAAGGTTTTAGAGAGAGAGAGAGAGCGAGAGCTTAGGGTTCACTGGTTTGAGAGAAAACGGTGAGGGGGTAAGTGAAAATGGGGAAGAAGAACTGAAACAGTTTATATCGCACAAAAACGATGAGCCGTTTACCTCAATCAGTTCACTGATAATTTATAAAGAGCTAGGAAAGTGTAAGTCTATCACCGTTTATCAGAGAAACCTCTCTTTTTTTAATCAGTTAACCGTTAGGCATAAATGGTTAGCCGCTAATGTCCATCAATTTTTCTAGTGTTTCTGTAATTAAACAGTAAATCGTTTAATCTTAAACGGTAATTCGTTTTTCTCGACCATGATTTCGTACATTTGTTTTAATCTACGACCAATACTCAATACATTTCTAAATCATTTTATTGATAAAAAAAATGTCTTAAAAGGCCAATATGATACATGATTACACAATTTAAACACATCCAAATCAAACAAATGTCATATTATAGGGAAATAAAGAAGATTTGTATAAATCACTATTATTATGCAACATTTATCATTCCAAGCTCATGCCTAATCTTAGCAAATTATTCTTCGCAAAGAGGTTTAGTAAAGATATTAGTGAGCTGTTTTTCAGTTGAAATAAAATTCAATGAAATATCTCATTTTTTAACATAATCTCTTAAGAAATGATGTATAATCTCTATATGTTTGGTTTGAGAATGTTGAATAGGATTCTTTGATAGGTTTATGGCACTTGTATTGTCACACATGATAGGTATATGAGCAAGATTGATACTATAGTCTCTAAGGGTTTGTTTCATCCAAAGTGCTTGTGCACAACAACTACTGCCTGCAATATATTCAGATTTGTTGGTTGAAAGCACAACCGAGTTTTGCTTCTTACTAAACCAAGAGACAAGTGAGTGACCTAGTAAGTGATAAGCTTCACTAATACTCTTCCTATCAACCTTATAACTAGCAAAATCAGCATCCGAATAACAAGTTAAATCTATATAAGTTCCTCTAGGATACCAAAGGCCAAGATCTATGGTTCTTTTCAAATAACGGAAAATTCTCTTAACAGCAAACAAATGAGATTCTTTAGGACATGATTAAAATCTTGCACACAAACATACACTAAACATAATATTGGGTCTACTAGCAGTTAAGTAAAGTAAAGATCTGATCATACCTCGATATGTTTTGACATCAACATCTTTACCTTTTTCATCTTTGTCAAGCTTGATTGTTGAGCTCATTGGAGTACTTTGACCTTTCCATTTTCAAGTCTGAATCTTTTGAGTAAATCTCTTAAATATTTGGCTTCATTGATGAAGATTCCTTCTTCCTTTTGTTTTATTTGTAATCCAAGGAAGTACTTCAATTCTCCCATCATGCTTATCTCAAATTCTTTGCTCATAAAAGATGAAAAATCCTTATACAAAAATTTATTAGTAGAACCAAAAATGATATCATCAACATAAATTTGAACAACAAGTATATCTTGATTCTTATGCTTGATAAAAAGTGTAGTATCTGCTCTACCCATTGAAAAATCGTTTTCCAAAAAAAATTTACTAAGCTTATCATACTAAGCTATAAGTGCTTGTTTTAATCCATACAAAGTTTTTGACAACTTATAAACATGATTTGAAAATTTTTCATTTTCAAAACCAGGGGGTTGTTTCACATACACTTCTTCCATGATGAATCCATTTAGAAATGCACTTTTGACATCCATTTTCTAAAGGCATACTAATGGATTGTAATCTCGCTACGGGTGCAAAAGTTTCATCGAAATCAATTCCTTCTTCTTAGTTGCAACATTGAGCTATTAATTTAGCTTTATTCCTTACAACCACACCGGATTCATCTATTCCTTCTCTTGGTTATAACATTGAGCAATTAATCTAGCGTTATTCCTTACAACCACACTGGATTCATCCATTCCTTCTCTTGGTTGTAATATTGAGCTATTAATCTAGTTTTATTCCTTACAACCACAACGGATTCATTCATATTATTCCTAAATACCCATTTAGTGCCTATGACGGATTGATGTTCTGGTTTAGGAACTAATTTCCACACATTATTTCTCTCAAATTTATTTAACTCTTCTTGCATTGCCATAATCCAAGATTCATCGTTTTCCGCATCCGCAAAGGATTTTAGTTCAATTTGATATATGAATGCAGTATGTGTACATGTGTTCCTAAGTGATGATATAGTGGTTACACCTTTTTACGGATCTCCTAAAATTAAGTCTTTAGGGTGAGAAAAGACATATACCTCTACTCCTTGAGGAGTGTTTGAGAATTATCTTCATTTTGCTCCATATTAATTTGTTCTTCTTGTTGCTTCTCTTGATTCTCACAAGGTGGAGCATCTTATTTGACGTTTGAAGGTTCTTCTTGTTGCACTTCTTCGTCTGCATCATTAACAACAACTTTCTTCATAGATGAGGGGGTTAGATTCATCAAACGTAGCGTGCATGGATTCTTCAACAACTAAGGTTCTTTTATTGTATGCTCTATAAGCTTTGCTAGTAGTTGAATATCCAAGAAAAATACCAACATCCGATTTTGGATCAAATTTACCAAGATTGTCTTTAGTATTCAATATAAAACATTTGCATCCAAAAATTTTGAAATAACCAATGTTGGATTTTCTATCTTTCCAAAGCTCATAGGGAGTTTTATTAAGAAGTGATCTAATCAAAACACGATTTAACACATAACATGTGGTATTTATGGCTTCAGCCCAAAAGTATTTTGGTAATGCATTCTCATTCATTCAACATGGTCCTAGCCATTTCTTGAATAGACATATTCTTTCTCTCAACAACTCCATTTTGTTGTAGAGTCCTAGGTGATGAAAATTAATGTTTAATACCAAGATCATTACAAAAACTCTCAAATGCATGATTTTCAAATTCTCCACCATGATCACTTCTAATGCAAGTAATGAAATAGCCTTTTTCATTTTAAACCCTTTTACAGAAAACTTTAAATATATTAAAGGCATCATCCTTATTAGATAAGAATAATACCCATGTATATGTAGAATAATCATCTATAATTACAAATGCATAATATTTACCACTTAAACTAGTATATCTAGAAGGTCCAAACAAATCCAAGTGAAGAAGTTGAAGCAGTTTTGAAGTAGAAATATGATTTTTGTTTTTCAAAGAAGTTTTGATTTGTTTTCCAAATTGACATGCTTCACAAATTTTATCTTTTTCAAAACCAATTTTCGGAAGACCTTTAACTAAGTCGTGTTTGGAAATCATTGAAATTAAATCCATGCTTGCATGTCCTAGTCTTCTATGCCATAACCAACTATCATCATGTAATGTTGAAAAATATTTATCAAGAGTAGATGCACAATCTATATCAATAATATAAACATTAACACACCTCTTACCAACAAAGAAAATTTTACCATCACAAGCATTTTCAATAACACATTTTGTTTTATAAAAAATAACTCTATATCCTTTAATACTAAGCAAGTTGTGTTTTAGATTTTCAAGTAAACATATATTTTCAGTTAGAGTTGAGGAAACTTTACCAACATTACCAATACCAATGATTTTTCCTTTTGAATTATCTCCAAACAATACATCCCCACCATTTTCGATCTTGGTAAAACTTGAGAACTATGAATAATCACCGGTCATATGTCTTGAACATCCGTTGTCCAAATACCATTTATTTCTCTTTCCCTTCTTCTTTGATTCCTGCAAAGAAGATCTCAAGTTTTAGGTACTCAAAACTTTTTGGGTCCTTGAGTGTTAGTAACGGTTCTTTTTGGAACCCAAACACATTTAATTCCATAATATGCATTTTTCTTAATGGGACATCTATAATTTATGTGACCATTTCCATGACAATAATGACAAACAATTTTATGATTATTAGTGGAGGTAGCCTTAATAAAGTAGTTTTTATAATATTTTTATTTCAAGTTAGGCTTATACCCAATTCCTCCTTTATTAAACACACATTTTTTAGAACTAAGTAACTTTTCTAAGTTTTTTTTACCATGTGTGAATTTTAACACAATCTCATTGAGCTCATTGCTCTTCTTTTTAAGTTCTTCATTTTCTTTGATCAAGTCATCAACATGTAATTTTTCATGCTCATATGAAGTACTTTGTTTACCTTTTAAGGATGCAATTCTACCATACAATATTTCATTATCCACTTCTAGTCCTTTGATCTTTTCATTTAGCAAATCATTAGATTTTTGCAAGGCATCCTTTTCATTTGAAAGTTATAACATTTTCTTCTTAAGACATGTATTTTTCTTACTAATTTTCATCATATCACTATGCAACTCATTAAAAGCATCATATAATTCATTATAAGATGGAAGATCATTTACCTCATCAAGCTCATCTTCTCCTATTGCCATAAGTGTCAAGTTTGACATTTCTTGTGATTGTTCATCTTCACTTGATTCTTCATCACTATCATCCCATGTTGCCATCATGGCTTTCTTCTTGAATTTGTTGAGAGGAGGGCATTCCGATTTTATATGGCCAGAGTTCTTGCATTCATAGCATATGATTGCTTCCTTCTTCTCCTTTTGATTTTGGAAATTTCTGAACTTTCTTCACTCACTGGTTTTCTTAAAAACCTTCCTGAATTTTCTGGCTATCATGGCCATCTCTTCATCTTCAAGTTCACTTTCCTCATCACTTTCAGATTTTGATATTTTCAAGGCAATACTTTTCTTCTTCTCATCTTCATCTTCCCTCTCGGCTGCCAAATCTTCTTCATAAGAAATAAATGAGCCAATTAAATCATCATTAGATAAAATATTTAAATCTTTGGCTTCCTCAATGGCAGTTCTCTTAGGTCTCCACTCTTTTGGTAATAACCTAATGGTTTTCTTTACCTTCTATTTGAAAAGGTCTTACCAATTGCCCCTAGAGTGTTTATAATGTCCGTAAATCTAGTATACATAGAGTAGACACTCTCATTTTGTTCCATTTAGAACAATTCGTATTGCATAATATATCTACTTATTTTAGATTCTTTGACTTGATTTGTACCTTTATAAACAATTTCAAGTTTCTTCCAAATTTCATATACATTAGAACAACCTGAAACTCTATGAAAATTTTTCTTATCTAAGGCACAAAATAAGGCATTCATAGCTTTGGAATTTAGATAAGCTTTTCTCTTTTCTAGCTCATTCCATTCATGTGAAGGTTTCGGAATATCTTCTCCTTCCTCATCCTTAGTCACAAGCATGAATGGACCATCACACACAACCTCTCATATTTCATAATCTAAAACTTGCAAATAAATTCTCATCCTAGTTTTCCAATAAGGATAATCATTACCATCAAAGAACGGTGGCCTAGTGGTGAATTGTCCTTCCTTAAAGCTAGAATAATTTTTGGGTTGCCATGGATCTTTTACTCCAAACGATTAAGTCCTAACAAGAGAACCTTGCTCTGATACCATATAAAATACTAACTAGGCTACCCAAGAGGGGGGGTGAATTGGGTTCTTAAAACTTAAACAAATAAAGCCACACAACAATTTAAATTAATGTCTTAATAAAATCAAAAGCAATAATTTTAACAATGTTTGAAATTAAAAGGATAAGGGAAGAGAAATCAAACACGCGATTTTTATGTAGTTCGGCCAACCGTGCCTACGTCCATGCCTCCAAGCTCACCGGGCTTAAGGATTCCACTAAGCAAGCCTCCAAGGCTTCAACCACTCTTACAATTGACTTCAAAGGTGTCAATAAACCTTTACAACAAGAGATTATTCTTAATCTCTTAACCCAAGTGTATCCCAACACTTATAATCACTCAAAATTAGAAATTACAAATAAACAATCTCTCACACAATATGTATTGTAATCAATGAAATCTAAAAGTGTGAATTAATGAAGTAAAAACAAGTTTGAAGCTCAATGAAGATTGTTTTCTCAGTAGCAAGCTCAATGATAACTCTTGGATCTCTTTTGATTTGAATTTGATTAAGTTATTTTATTATTGGAGCTACAAACTAGCCATTGTTGACTTTCTGAGAATAATCTGATTGCCGTTTGCTGGTATCTGTTAACTGTTTTGACTTGTCCAAATAGCCGTTATGGTTAGATTTAAATAAACGGTTTACCGTTTACCATTATCGGATCACTGTTTATTTCCAGAAACCTGTAAAACAAACTTAGGTCTCCGTTTTTGCTAAACGGCTCAAGGTTAGAAAACTTTCTCTTTCTGTAAATTATCGTTTCGTCGTTTTCCAATAAACGGTTCACCGTTAATTTCCAAAATCTTGTCAAAGCAAGTCTAGCTGAGATTAGAAAAACTCTCTTTTTCTGTAAATTATCGGTTTACCGTTTGTAATAAATGGGTCACCATTAATTTTTAAAATCTTCTCAATTAAACGGTTCAGGATTAAGAAGATAATTTCCTGTCTGTAAATTATCGGTTCACCTTTTTTCAATAAATGGTTCACCGTTAATTTCCAGAATCTATATTTTGTCAACTTTTGTTTAGAAAAAGCTTTTCCAACTTAAGTTAACAATCATTAAGCTTCTTTAAACATGTTTTTGTCTTTAAGAAATTTATTTTAATAGCCCCAACATTTTAATTAAAATTATATAAGTTTTGTTACCATCAAAATCAGTATTATAAGATTAACAGTTAGAGCGAGAGAGAGAGAGAAATAAAAAAGTACTTTTAATTTTTTTTTTTAAAGAGAGAAATTTAGAAATAAGTAAGGTTAATTGAAAAGTAGGTGCTACTAAGATAAATTGAGATAGACAAATATCATTACTCTAGTTAACAAAGTCCAAATGTAGACTAAACTATAAGAGCATAAGGTTTTCTTGGTTAGTAGATATGCTCAAAGCTTTTTTCTTTCCTTTATTTAAAAAGGTTTCGATGGTAATTAAAAATTTCATTCACTAAGTACCAATCTTTACTTTCTATTGTTACTTGAATTTAGGCAATCGCGAGAACAAATCAATTTACAACCAATCAGGCTACACTCAAAAGGATAAGAGTTGTTGTTTAGTACGTCCATATTTATGCTGTGATAGAATTATACCATCTTGAAAGAAGGGTTTCTAATAATTTCCTTTATTTAAATTTTGATTATTGGATCTAATTATCTTTTGTTAGGAGGGGTTTGAAATTGTTCGGCCAAGAAGTTATAAACATTATATATATTAGTTTAGTATGCTAGAAATTTGCTAAGGAAATAAGAATACTTAGTCTACTAAGGGTGTGTTTGGGATTGAGATACTGTAGCTTAAAAGTTACTGCTGCTATGGAAAAAAAACTATAATTATAAAATAAAAGTTAGTAATATATAGTAAATATAAATTTTAAATAATAATTTTGACAAAATTATTAAAGATATAATAGATTTTCATCATACAAGTGAAAAATCATATTAGTATAGCTTCTAAGATGCAGTAGTTATTGTTTACTAAACACTTTAATACTGTACTTTAAAAGTTACAGTTATTCAACCTTAATTCCATATACACTCTAAGATGATTTAGTGGGCAGTGAAGCCAGTAGAATTTTACGACTTCTTGTGAACAATATTAAAGTTGGGATTAACTAGACAATGAAATATAGAACTATCACTCATCATAAAGTGAGCACTATTGTTCACTAAATCATTACTCTTTAGTCAATAGTAACTAAACATTTGGATTATTAATTTTTTTATAAGTTCAAATTTTCTTTGACCGAAAAGTTATAAATTCAATATAATAAGTCTAAATATTTAATTAGTGAGTTTCTATATAAGTTTTAATGGGTTTATTTAGTAAAAAAAATTACCATAATAATTTTATCTTGTAAGGCTATATTGACTATATACAATAAAACTTCTTTACAGTGATATTTTATATATGAAGAACCAACTATTAGTCATAAAATAGTTCTCAAGGGCATGATCGAGTTGGTTGGCAGTGTAACTGTCGCCCCTCACACTCATGTGGACTCAGGTTCGATCGTTGGGGGTGGTGAGAGGGATAAAAATTGATTTGGGCTTACCCACCCCCCTTACTTTAAAAAAAAAAAGAAAAAAGAAAAAAAACTATTAGTCATAAAATATTCTGGTCCCTGTTTGGACCGGTAAGAGATAAGGATAAACACCATATTACAATGAGTTATATTTTTTCTAAATCTTGTCTTACTACATAATAATAATTATTTATATATTTGTAAAAATATATGTCATATTAGATTAAAGAAACTTGCATCTACATAGTACAATTAGACAATGAGAGAATTATTAAAGAAAATGCAAATATTTAAAGATTTCTAAGATGACTTTGTACGCTCCTAACAATAGTACATCAAAACACGTACTAACTTTTTGATATATTGGATTTAACATGCTCCATTAATGAAATATTAATGTAATGTATACTTTATCTCTATATCCCGGTGTCAAGGACAATTAAGTCAAAATAACAATTTTTGCAACTATACATCTATTAAGTTATAATCTCCTCCTACTAATAAGTTAGTTTGTTACCAACATTATGACCATGTAAAGATTTTAGTTTATTTTAGATGGCCTATAGAGTTATAGAATTAAAATTGGATTTATAAATTTTGAGAGCGAATTTATTTAGTAAATGAGTTAAATGAATATTTTGGTGGGTTCAAATTATCAAACCTGTTATTTATAATTTGACTCCTACTCGCTCTTTACCACTTGATTTATTGACTTTTGTACATTTTGCCCCAAGATAATTAACTCCAACCGCACCCATAACCAAACCCTTCCATGCAAGCTGGAGCCGGGGGTGGTGTGGTTGGGGAAAAATTCAAAACTCAAAATTTCTTAAACCACACGAGATTTTGTTAGATGAATTGAGAAAGTCTTTTAATTTTCTTAAATACTGTTTCTTATATAGGTCTAACTTAATCTTCGTTTCTCCTCTCTTCTCTTCCGTTACAGTGCAGAGGATGTTGATCATAATATG
This sequence comes from Luvunga scandens, assembly GCA_030449905.1. Lineage (NCBI taxonomy): Eukaryota > Viridiplantae > Streptophyta > Magnoliopsida > Sapindales > Rutaceae > Luvunga > Luvunga scandens. The sequence continues at coordinate 537,732 of JASUUG010000988.1, forward strand.
TTTAAATGGTTCAATTAGATGTTACACTCATGCCACTTGATGGTAATGTCTCAATCTGTTTGTTCAAAAATGGAAAAAGGTCTTGGTTCATAAAAGCGAAGTCACTAGATATCACCATCTTATTTCATTCTTCAACCCAACATCTCAATCACTTCACCTTTAAATGGTTATTTGATGCATCTCTTTGCTTCTTCTATTTGCATCCACATGACCTAAGTCAAATATACAGTATTGGGTCTTCCGTAGGTCCATTATATGCATGTAAAAACAAACAAAAAAAAAACAAGGGAAATTTATGAAAATGGTCGAAATTTTGGAGCTATTTCTACCTTTAGACGACTTTCCAGTTATCTTACTTTTATAGCAAAAAATTACCTATTCTGGACAAAAATACCCCCCAATTAGTATCGTTCAAAATTTTATAGCTGAGGGCATCAGATCCCCTGTCAAGCACGCTGGATGGTTTGTCGAGCACACTAGCAAGTTGGCGTTGTCTATTACGCTCAACAGTGTCATCTAGCGCATGCAGCAGGCCACATAGTACTGTCGAACACCAATGCAATTTATTGCCTTACGCGCATCATTGGAAGCTCAGTAAGAAGTGTCGAGTGTTCTTTGTGCTCATTATTGTTCTTTTTGTTCATATTCCATTACAAAAATCATTCTAATGATGCTTGAGACTATCATTCAAATGAAGTTTGAGACCTGATTTAGAACAAACTTCTTTTAAGGGCATCTTTGTCCACAACCGGAGTTTTTAGCTACGAAAACAAGGGAAATATAAAGTTGGCTAAATTTATAAAATACCTTCGTATTTTGAATATTTTATAAATTTCTCCCCAAAAAAAATCTCAATTGGAAGACACACATGAAATGAATGAGTTTTCCAATTAAATATAGCCTAGTGATGAAAAATCTGTTGTGCAAATAAATGAAGTTTTACCAAATTTATTGAAAAATTTCTATTTGAACGACTTTCTTAAAAAAATAATTGTTAATTCTGATGCTTTGATTGAAAAATTTAATGAGCCATAGTGGCTTTCTTAGTTATTCATTACTTGAAAGGTTATTCTTTTACACAAAATCAAATGTATTTAGGAAAAAACTCTTCTTCTTCTTTTCTTTTTCTTTTTTTTTTGTTTTGGGGTGAAATATTTTGTCTCTAGTTACAATCTATGAATATTAAAATCAGAATTCTGTCAATTTTCTATCAATGCTTATAAATAAATATTTATGAAATAAAATAAATCCCTTCGAACTCATTCATCATAGAATTGGATTAGGATTCTCTCTTAATTTGATCTTTTATCTAAGCAAGTATACTTATATGATTGGTAATTAATAAATAAGTAAATTTTAACCATACATAATACAAATGCTTGCATTAGAACATCTTTCAAAACTCATGAATTTATCACTGGGACAATCTCCTGCATAGCCCAAATTTCAACTTGGTAATTAATCCTAGAAAGTTGTTGATTACCATACGGATAAGCTATAAGAACTATAAAATAAATAATGAAGAGTCAAGGGTTGCTTAATTTGATTGGGGTCTAGGAAATCAAAACAATTTACCAATATGATTCTATTTTAGATGGATACTTTATGATTTCATTTTATGGTCCAATTCAGCCCTGAAGCCAGCCCCAATCTTTTTTTGAACTACCTTTGCCAAAAGAATAATAAGATGAGTAAATCTGCTATCCCTTTGTCATGGGATGCAATAATTTGTTCTTTTGCTTTCCTCTTCGTAAGCAACAGAATGTCCCAGCAGCGACCAAGTGGGCCAAACACAATGGACTTTAAGCAATGGAAAATGTAAGGAATATCATCATTCATGGAGCATGGAAGTATGGAAAAACAAAATTAAAATTAAAAAAAAAATCCAGCACTTAGTAGACATATGTGGTCTTAATTGTTACATAAAATCATCAAACCAATTCTTTAACCTATATTATCTGGCATTCACCAAAGTACTAATAAATTCATATTATTTTCAATGTTTATAATTTAAAGATATATTATAAATGTATGTATGTATGTATGTATGCAAGTATCTATTTATATATATGTAAGTGTGTGTATGTGTATATTATTATAGTACAGTTCAGAAGTCTTTCAAGACTAAAAAAATCCCCATAAAAATTTAAATCGGTACCCTAAACATTATTAAAAGCATCAACTTAGCGTTGCCGCTTAAGATAGTTCAATCTTGTTAATGTTTATGCAATGATTTGGAAAAGTTATTTGATAGACAGAGACACATACTTGGCACTCCTTGTTTTCATGCTTTTAGCTTTTACTGGACCACTCATGACCTACTCCATCTTTACCTTCTCATTTCACTAGCCCAAAACTTTGTTCTCTCTTTATAAGTATATATCCTGTTAACTCCAATTTCCAAACCACTGCCAAAATCTGATAACTTTCAGTTATCAAATAGAAGGAATTTGATGGGTAAGAATCGATTTAGATTCTCAAATATGTTACCAAATGCCTGGTTTTACAAGCTCAAAGACATGAACAAAACCAGAACTCAGCAGCAGCAGCAGCTGCAACATTACAAGAAAAAACAACGCCAAATTTCACTGCCAAGATACTCCTACAATTTCACAACAGAATCCATCAAACCTGACAACAAATTCGACTACAATTCTCCTGTAAACCCAAAAGCTTCAGACACTCATTTTCCTGACCATCACCCATCAAGAAAATCTTCCAAGAAGAAAAATCCTAAAAGAAAAACAATTTACAAGCCTTCTTCAAGACATTTTCCTTCTTCTTCAAGTGAGAGTTTTGTTGATCTCGACTTTCCTGAATCCCATTCTGAGGATGAAAAATTTGTTGTTGCTGAGGCTAATTCTTGCACCTGCGAAGTCAATTGTTCCACCACCGACATCATTATCGACCTGGATATCGATGGCTGCTTTAGTGGTCGAAAAGTTGATGGGTTTGATACAATTTCAGAATTGGAGCTTCCTCCAATCCTGACAAAGCCAACAAAGCTCTGCGAAAAATCCGCTCAGGCGACTAAATCCAGGACCAGAAGTTTATTGAAAGAAGAAACCGCAAGTAGGAGTCAAAAAGAACACAGAACAAGTCCAGGAATCCGAAAATCGTCACCATCACATTCAAAAGGTATAAGAATGAGGGCAAATTCTCCAAGAATCGCAAGCAAGAAACTTCAGGCACACACAAGAAAGAGCATTTCATCAAACACACGTTCAAAATCCTCGAGCAAGAGCATCTCGGAGAGCTTCGTGGTGGAGAAGAGTTCATTTGATCCGCAAAGAGACTTCAGGGAATCAATGGTGGAGATGATTGTAGAGAATAATCTTCGAGGTTCCCAGGATTTGGAAGATCTCCTTGCTTGCTATTTTTCTTTGAATTCGAATGAATATCATGAGGTCATTGTCAAGGCCTTTGAGCAAGTATGGCTTGATGTCACGAACCTATGCTTGTAAATAAAAATCATCTCTACATCATACAAGTTTAGGATTTTTTTACGGATCTTTTCTTTTTTTCTCTGTTGAATAATTTATTACAAGCAAGACACTTAAATTTTTATAGAAGTTGACAGACAGATATTTATTTAATATATGTATTTTTTGGTTTAATCTTGCATCGGTTGCACTTTATAAAGTGAGGACTTGTGTTATTAGAGTGCTGCTCTAAAGTGCAGACATCAGCACTTGAAAATGACTCTTCTGAGCAATAGAGTACAGATATCTATGTTTGAGAATGACTCTCTTGTGAGTGGTAAAAAAAAATTTATAAAAATTGTAACATATATTCGGAGATAGTTTTTCTGATAAAATTGTATGTATATGATACAGATCAAACACCCTCGAGCCAAAACTTCAATTTTCAATTACTCAATTTCAAATTAATCTTCAGATCAATCCCTTGTTTTGGTTTAGACCTACATTTGTCCCGGCAGCCTCATCAAGTGATTTACTTAACAGATCAATCTAAAGTGAGAACAAAAAATTCAGACTACCTATAATTCATGTAATTCTGTGAAAGGTAGCTTTTATGGAAATTAAAAATTAATATGTATGTGACTACTAGATATGATGAAAACTGAAGCAAGCTTGAAAACAGATATGATTGCTTAATTGCAAGACTCTGTTGAGTATTGGACACAGTTTTGACTCCGGAGTGAAGGGAATGAATTAATTAAGATCTGCAAATTTAGTTGTGTGATATCAATAATTACCTGTCTAACTTTATTTGATGTCAACCTTTACTCAAACCAATTTCAGTGTAAACCAATCTGATTATAAAGTGAGCCGCACTTAGTAGTGTTAATGATTTTTGAGATCCACATTCACAATCTTTCAGTATCTCTTTTACTTTATTAAGTTAGCTGTTGGTAAAACTCAATTAATTTGCTTGTTTTGGGCTTTTAAAAAAGAAAAAAAGAAAGTAACGCATTCAATAGATGAAATTGGAAAATAACATCATGATTTGAACTAAAACCAAGAGGTCGAAAAATGAAGATCATAAGAGAGAGGAGAGAGAGGCACATGCCAACATATATTAACTATTGGATGAACTTTAATCTAGCAGTTAAAAATGAAGATTAAATTTTATGTGGGACCTACTTATAATTAATTAATTTTTAAAATTATAAAATTGCACTCTGTTTCAATATTAATTATTGGATGAATTTTAGGTAGTGTTTGTTTTTTAACTTAATAACTTAAAGTGATTTAACTTAATCAATTAAGTTAATTAGAGGTGTTTGTTTTTATAACTTAATAGGACTTTTCAGATAATTTTGACTTAATAAAAGAAGTCAATCTTTCAATCTTTTTCTTTGAATAGAAGAATCTGAATTAAGTCAATTAATTTCTAATGTCAAAAATATCCCTATTTTATAATTTATTTTTCATACATATTCCAAAACTTATCCATAGACGTTTATCCTACATAATCTCATCTTTACATGAGACAACTTCGAGATGAAATAACAAATCAACTATTTCAATCATTTTGTTAGTTTTTTTTCTTATATTATGTACTATTATTGAGAATTAGTGATAAAATTTAAATTTTATGGTATTTTATATATTATAATTCTAAAATTATTATGTATTCACTTGAATATAGTTTTACTTATAAATATTAAAATATTATGGTATTTAGTGTATTATTTATTTGACATTTAAATTTAATAAGGGTACAAATGTAAAAATATATATTTTCAGGTTTTTAAGTTTAAAAAACAAACAACTTAATACTTATTTTCAGAGATTCAGATAAAAAAAACAAACACATTATTCAGATTCAGACATTCAGATATATTCAGAATTCAGACTAATTCAGATCTATTCAGATTTCATATTTAAAAGTATATCCCTTAAACCTATCCCTTTTCTTATATAAATAATAAAGGGAGAATAAAAATACATTTGGACATATTAATTATATATTTTTTTTAACTAGTTCATGGTAAACATAAATCATTATAAGATTATGTCATAAGATTTTAAATTAGATCACCATTGCGTTTTGCTATTTACCAATAGTCTTGAAAATGTAAAATATTACATGTAAATTTTTTATGAATTAATACATTTCAAAGATAAAACTTCAAATTAATGGTTTGGAAGTTGATTATTAAATTATTAATACTGCACATGAATATATAGCTATTTTAGTATAATGTTGGACATAGTATATAATGGATGATATGATATAAAATAATAAAGGGAGAAATGAGATGAAAATTATAAAATCACATATAATGAAATTAAAGAATTATGTAAATGGCCAATATGTTTATTATTTAAGACTAAAGATCAAAATTTTAAAATCATTATTGAGAAGAAAAAAATAAGGATGGAAACAAAACAATAAATCAAAATGACTGATTGTTAATATCTTTTGTAATCAATACAATGATTGATTATCAATCAAATAAAGATTGATGGACTAAATCTTCATAAATCAATTAAATTTTCAAATAGCATATCAATTATATCGTTTTCAATTTAATTTATTTATCCACTATAAAAATGACCATTTATGCTAATGAAAGTCAGTAGAGCCAATTTAATTAGCTTACAGTTTTCATCAATTATGGATACAGAGATTATATATGAAGATTATTTTGTCTAAATTTTTACTATACCCAGAAAGAAATTATCAAAAACAATCATAATCCATTAAGAACTTTATGTCCATAAGAGCAATGTAATTATAATCGAGTGATATAAGATGGAAAATACAAAAAGTGGGGTTATTTGAACCTACTAAAATACTCACTAAGCCCAATTTTTAATAAAATTTTTATTACTAAAATAACCATATTAAAAATTACCATTATAGACAGCATTATGCAATTAAAGAAAAAAAATTACTTATTTACTCTCTTCTTCATTATTCAATGACATTTTTTTTAGAGTTTATTTTTCCTCATCTACGATTTTGGTGAAGGAACAACGACTCACCAAATTTGTTAAACATTTGGCTAGAAGTTTATCATTGGTAAAATTATTCTTGACGTCCGCTAATAGTTTAGTTTCTTTCTTTCCAAATTTGAATTGGACAATGAACTCTTTCCCTGCTAATTTGCTGCATTGTATATATGAAAATTAAAGTTTAGGCAAGAACTGTTAATTTCTTGATTTTTAATTAAGTATAAATGTAAATGTAATATATTATCAATTATTTCTTTAAATTTTAAAGGTATTGTTCCAAATGCATGAAGATTAAGGGGAAAAATAATAGAAGATAAACCATAAAATTGAAGGATTTGCGTATGAAATTGTGACTGAAGGATTTGGGCATGAAACTATGATGGATAATCGTATATAAATAAAGAAGGAATAAGAGATGGAGTAAATAATGAAAAACGCTTGAAAAGAAAGGATGAAATAAATAATTATAATTTAGCTTAGTATGGGCATTTTAGGTATTAAAATGGGTTTATGTAGTAAAATTTTATATTTTGAATTTTAAAAATATGTTTATTGAGTAAATTGGTTTAGTGAGTACCTTAGTGTGTTCAAATAGCTTCACCTAAATACAAAATACGTTTGTGTGTAAGGTAATTTATGTTTCAATTGATCTATAAAAAAAAAAAAAAAAAAAAAAAGACACCTACACTCTTATGGTGCGTTTACTAAACTGGAATCGAAATGAGCTAGAATTGAAATGAACAGGAATGAGAATGGGCTGGAATGGGAATAAGGAATGAGAATCAGAATAAGTTGTTTACTTGAACTATAGGAATCGAAATCGGAATGAGCTGAATTGCCATTAATGTGTTTATTTTATCTTAGAATCGGAATCAGAATGAATTTGATTGTAACAAATTACCAAAAATTACTTAATGAATTATTGTCATAATCATTATTTTATATTTTAATTATAGTGATTATTTATTAAAAAAATTTTATTATTATTAATTATTGTCAATAATATATTGATATATTAATTAATTTAAAATTAATTAATTAATTATAATAATATACTAATTAATTATAATAATTATATTATTAATTATTGTGATTATTTAGTCAAAATAATTTTTTTATTAATAGTTATTGTTAATAATGTATTAATATAATAATTAATAGTAATTTTTATATTAATTATTTATTATTAATAATAAATGAATTAATTATAATAATAGTAATATATTAATTATTTTGATTATTTAATCAAAAAATATAATTATTAATATATTATTTTTAATAATATATTTATATATTAATTAATAGTAATAATTATATGAATTAATTGATGATAATATACGAATTATATTATAATAATTATTATAATAGTAAATTAATTAATTAATAATTGTATTAATAATTATTATAATAGTATATTAATTAATTAATTATAATAATATTGTGATTATTTATTCAAAAACTAAAATTATTAACATATTATTGTTAATAATGTATTAATTTAATAATTAATGGTAATTTTTATATTAATATATTATTAATAATAAATGAATTAATTATAATAATATTAATATATTAATTACTGTGATTATTTAATCAAAAACTATAAATATTAATATATTATTGTTAATAATATATTTATATATTAATTAATAGTAATAATTATATCAATTAATTGATGATAATATATGAATTAATTATAATAATTATATTAATAATAATTATAACAATAAATTAACTAATTATAATAATAATAACATATTAATTATTGTGATTATTTATTAAAAAACTATAATTATTAATAGTTATTGTTAATAACATATTAACATATTAATTAGTTATAATAATTATATTAATTAATTAACTATAATAATATTATATTATTTATAATAATAATATATTAATTATTGTGATTATTTATTCAAAAATTATAATTATTGATAATAATGTATCAATATATTAATTAATTATAATATATTAATTAATTACAAATGAGGACAAAGTGGGTATTTTTAATTTTGGAGAGGGGCAAAATGGAAATTCTAGGGAATGAGAGATTGATTCCCACCTCCCCCATGGGAATCAATCTCTCATTCCTTATTCTCAAATAGTGGTGGGCCCCACGATTTCGATTCCTCTCCCATTATAAAGTTCAGAAAATTTGTAATGTAGACCTTAAGTTTTTTAATAAAGGACATCAACCCTTTTTTACTATAATATTTTTTAGCTCTATTAACTTAAAAAAATGACTCCAATATTTTATAATAAATAGAAATATAATATTAAAAGTAAATGTAACAATATACAATTTAAAATAATTTCAATATGTTAAAAAATTTAATAATTTAGAATCTTACATATATTAAACTAAATTTTATAATAAATAGAAACAAAATATTAAAATAAATATATAAAAATTTTCAATATGATCTAAAATAATTTTAATATTATTCATACATGAGATATATTTTATTAATTGCAAAATTTATTTAATCCAAAGATTTACTTAAATTTTTATAAGAAATACAAATATATTATTAAATAAACAAAATAATTACATTTTAAAAATTATTTATACATTAAAAAATATTATAATATTATTAGTCTACTAGACTAATTAAAAAATTTAAATTGTATTTGCATCTATTAAAAATTCTGAAGTTAATTTGTTTACTAACTATGTATCAATAGTATTATAATCAAAATGGAATCTTGGTATTTCTTATTGAAAACTTGGAGTCTACATGATTATTTCTCCAAACCTTATAAATATAGGTGTCATTTTTTCTATTATATTAAACTATAGTTTATAATTAATAGAAACATAATATTAAAATAAATAAATAAAAATTTAAATTATCTTCAATATTATATAAAATAATTTTAATATTATTAATATAAGAGATATATTTTATGAATTATAAAATCTATTTAACCTAAATATTTATTTAAATTTTTATAATAAATACAAATATATTATTAACATAAATATAATAACTAAGTTTCAAAAAAATTATTTATATACTAAAAACATTCTAATATTATTAATCTACTAGTCACATTAAACTATTTAAATAAAAAAATTTTAAGCCAATTTTTTAGTTACCATGTACTAAGGGTATTATAATTAAAAGAGAATTTTGGTATCTCTTATTAAAAACTTGCAGATTTATTTAACCATTTCCCTAAACTTTAAGAGATAGGTATCATTTTTCCTAAGAAATTATTTATATAATTGAAATTTTACACTAGTTTATCAATGATTTCTATATACAAATCATTAAATAATCAAATTATATGACCTTCAATTATTGCGTTTGAATTAGTTTCTATTTCTTACTAAGTTATTTATCAAAAAGGGATGGAAATAATGGGGAAGTTTAAAAGAAAAAAGGAAAAAACATTTGATTTGATTGATAGTTGGTCTAATTTAAGTTATTTAACAAGCAAAGAACAATTGATATGTCTATAATTAAAACTCAATGAAAAATGTTTTTAAATCAATAATACTATTACAATATAGGTTAGAATATAACCCTTATAAATTGCTTACAAAAATCTTTGAAATTTTTAAATTGACGGAAGTATTGTCAGTGAGGCGAAAAGTGGGGTAAAGATAGCTAGACTCGAATCCAAACTACTAAGTTTAACTTGGGAGCTTGGCACTAGTGGGAGTGTGTGGGACTAAGCCCTATTGACTATATAGTTCATAGGTCGTTCTAATTTCCTAGCAAAAGAGGCTAAGTTGGAGTCCTGTGGTGCTCTTAGAGGCGAGCCAAGGTGTGCTAAGTAATGGATAGTCCGAATTTTCAAGTCTAAGAACCTGGACCCAGCCAAGGTGTGGTAACTTGGCTCGATTCTAGAATTTTTCAGCACACTCTAGCACATCTCAACAACTTGTACATATTTAGAGTTTTTTACACATGTACATTTATAAATATTTAGATATTTTTGTAAGTTGCGCAAGTTGTGCAAGTTGCATGAACAAATGTAGAATGGGCAACCTTCCTTTATAAATAGGGCATTGCACTTGCCATTTTCCACACACCACACACTATCCACAAGAAAATCAAGCATACTTATAAAGCTCTCATGTATTCTCTTTTTCGAGTAATAAAATCATCTTTGACTATATTGCGCTCTCTTTTTTCTAAATTTTCCTCCATCATCTTTCCTTGGCTAGTTTGACAAGTTCGATAGTCTTATAAAGTAATCATTATATGACAAGTGCTATTAGAGCTAAAGTTCACCATGCAATCTAGCTGACAATAGAGCAATGGCCAACCCTCTGATTTCTAGCATATCTAGCTCACAATAGAGCAATGGCCAACCCTCTGATTTCTAGCATATCACAAGAGGGCACTATCGGTATAGAGCAACCAGAGCCAACTCGTGGCTGGGAGGAGGGTCGCTTGTAGCCAAAGACCCACATAAAGTCAAAGGTTGCCTTTGTTGATGCCTTGGAGCCTCACGTCACCACACTTGAAACATCAATGTTCATCGCGCAAGAGACCCTCAAAAGTTTAAAGGAAATGGTTAATGGTCTCGAGGAGGAGTATGCTAATTTTACAGTAGCCACCAAAGCTTTTATCCAAGACCAAGCTAACACCTTCTGAGGGGAGTTTCGAGCATTCTATAACAAATTGCTTAAACGTCGTAGCTTCGTGCAAGAGGTGCAATGAGCTATCTATGCAAAAGTAGAGGAAGTTCACTTGGATTAGGCTGGACATAAGCACATACTCACATCTAGCCCAACTTCTACAAGCTTGAGGGATGCACACTATATTGATTTCCCGAAGCGTGATGCCTACAATGGTACATGCATTGCCACTTGTAGACAACTTCCTCTTTGGACTGCAACAGTACTTTGATAGTTGTTGGTGTTTGAGATTAGGCATCCAAGGTAGGCATTGCACCTATATTCCTATGAGGCGCAACAAAACTATGGTGGTGGTAGAAGCTTAGAGAAATAGGCAAAGGCATCTATGCCATCAAAATATGAGCTGATTTTTAACATGAACTTTGAAAATACTTACCCTGAGTAATGCGAAGAAAGAAGCAAGGGAACGCCTTTATCGGCTCAAGCAAATGGGTAGCATTCACAACTACATAAATGAGTTCACTATTCTTATGCTTAAGATTACTGACATAAAGACTCTCTCTTCAACTTCTAAAATAGCCTTAATGATTGGGCTAAAATGGAACTCAATAGGTGAGGCGTCTAATCCCTCAATGACGCAATCACTATGGTGGAATCACATACTGATTACTCTGCCTAATCCAAGAACAAAAGGCCTAATTAAAGCAAAGGTAAGAGAGAAGACCGAATGAAAAAAGCAACAATCTCAAAGCTAAGAACAAAAAAAAAAAAAAGCCTCTTAATGGTAAAAGCAGACAAGGTAAATTGGATGGAAAAAAAGAACCACCCAAGTCTTGAAGCTCGTGCTTTATATACAACAGTCAACATTGCGCACACAATTGTCTTGAGAAAAATGTTGATAAATGTCTTTGTTACACAATTTAAGGGCTACTCACTCTATTACCATAAGAACATCGACCCAACATAATGCAATGCCTTAGCACACTTAAGAGTCACCGCCTATACTTACAAATAAAAGGCTCACGTATGTGAGTGTTACTATTAATGATCAAGTCTTATATGTGTTACGAAACACTGGAACAACGCACAACTTCATATCAAAAGACAAGGCCAAGCAACTAGGCCTAAAAGCAACTAAGGAAGGAGGTACCATGAAAGCAATAAACTCACCCACTAAGCCAATAGTAGGCACTACACAGGGCATGCACGTAACACCCAGAGCATGGAGTAGAAAGCTTGATTTCTCTATCATGCCAATGGACAACTTCAAGATAGTCTTTGGCATAAAACCTTTTTATCAAGTCCATGCCTTCCCACTATCAACCACAAACACCATCGACGAGAGTAAGACATGCACAGATTTAGTTGAGTGCGCCAAGACCACAAAGAAAATGCTGTTGGCCATGCGGTTCAAAAAGGCTTTCAAGAAGGAGCCAAGCTTCTTAGTCTTTATTTGGGAGTTGAATGAAGCGGAAGAATCTGAAAATACTCCATGCCTAGTCCCTCAACTCAAACAAGAGGTTCTCCATGAGTTTAACGATATCATGCCTCTAAAGTTTCCTAATAAGCTCCCACTTTAATAAGAGGTGGATCATGCCATTGAGCTGGAACAAAGTGCTAAACCTTCAACCTTGGCACCCTATCGCATGGCTTTACCTGAGCTTGAGGAATTGCAGAAACAACATAAGGATTTGCTAGATATGGCTACATCCGTCTATCCAAGACTCCATTTAGAGCACCGATCCTATTTTAAAAGAAGAAAAATAACTCTTTCTATATGTTCATCGACTACAGAGCACTTAATAAGATCATTATCAAGAACAAGTAATTGATACCCTCAATAGCGAATCTTTTTTACCAGCTTGGATTGGCACGGTATTTCACTAAGCTTAACTTACGCTTGGGTACTACCATGTTCGGATCACCATGGGAGATGAACTAAATACGGCATACATGACAAGATACGGATATTTCAAATTTCAATTATATCATTTAGCTTTACTAATGCACCTGCCACATTTTGAAAACTCATGAACAAGGTTCTTTAACCCTTCCTTGACTACTTTTTCGTTGTATGCTTAGATGAATCAGGGTGTATAGCACCATAATCGAGGAACATGCCCAACATTTATGACAAGCCCTCTGAGTATTTCATGAACATGTACTATACCTTAAAATAGAGAAGTGATCATTTGTTCAAGAAGAGTTCGAGTTCCTTGGTCATAAAATAATGGACAAAAAGCTAATAACATGGAGCTTTAAAATAAAGGCTATCCTCAAATGGGAGTCTCCCACCAAAGTACTTCAGTTATGATCACTTTTTCGATTGGTGAATTATTATTGGCACTTTATCAAAGGCTACTTGCCTAAGGCAGCATCCTTAACCGATCTACTAAAAAAGAATTGAACATGGTATTGATATGAAAAATGCCAACAAGCATTTAAGGACTCGAAGAAGGCAATCTCTAAGGAATTTGTTCTTGTTCTTTTGTGCCACACAAAGCCCTTCGTTTGGATGAGGGGATACTAATACAAGAAGGCCACCTAATAGTTTTTTAAAGTTATAAGCTAAATGACACAAAGTGTCTTTACATTGTACAAGAGAAAGAGATAATGGCTATCATTCATTGTTTACGAGTGTGGTGATATTACTTGCTTGGCTCAACACGTTATGTACTTAACAAAAAACAACATAACCACCAACTACTTCCAAACCTAGAGAAAGTTGAGCTCTAAGCAAGCAAGGTGGCAATTTTTTCTTATGAAATTCGACTATCGGCTTTAGTACAAGCCCAGGAAAGCCAACGTCGTTACAAATGCTCTAAGTCACAAAGTGAGTTGGCAACACTTAATATGAGCCAACTAAAGTCTAACCTTGTCTCACGTATTAAGGAAGGCATCCAACAAGAGCCCATATTGAAAGACTTGTTACAGAAAGTTTTTTAAGGAAAGACAAGGCGATTTTGGCAAGATAAAGGCATCCTCCTCACTGAGAGAGATCGGCAGTTCATACTTACGGGGGAAATTTGTGAAAGGAAGTGATAAAGGAGTGCTACGACTCCAAGCCTCTTATTTTTTCCATAAATGTAGGATGACATTTGAAATAATAACTAGGCTACCCAAAAGAGAGGTTGAATTGGGTTTTTAAAACTTAAGCAAATAAAACCACACAACAATTTAAACTAATGTCTTAATAAAATTAAAAGCAATAATTTTAATAATGGTTGAAATTCAAAAGATAAGGGAAAAGAGATCAAACATGCGATTTTTATGTGGTTCGGCCAACCGTGCCTACGTCCACACCTCCAAGCTCATCGGGCTTGAGGATTCCACTAAGCAAGCCTCCAAGGCTTCAACAACACTTATAATTGACTTCAAAGGTGTCAATGAACTTTTACAACAAGAGATTATTCCCAATCTCTTAACCCAAGTGTATCCCAACACTTACAATCACTCAAAAACAAAGATTATAATCAACAAATCTCTTACACAATGTATATGATTATAATTGAAATCTCAAAGCGTGAATCAATGAAATAAAATAAGATTAAAGCTCAAAAGAGATTGTATACTCAATAGTCAACTCAAAGATAATTGTTGGATATAATTTGATTTGAATTTGATTGAGCCATTTTATAGTTTGAGCTGAAAACTAGCTGTTGTTGACTTTCTGAGAATAATCGGATTCCCATTTGCTGCTATCGATTAATTATTTTGACTTGTCCAAATAGTCATTATGCTTAGATTTTAAATAAACGGTTTACCGTTTGCAGTTATCAGATCGCCGTTTATTTCCAGAAACATACAAAACAAACTTAGATTTTCGTTTTTGCTAAATGGTTCAAGATTAGAAAGTTTTCTCCTTTCTGTAAATTATCAATTCACCGTTAGTAATAAACAGATCACCGTTAATTTTCAAAATGCTCTGAAACAAGTCTAAAGACTAAATCTATTTTGTAAATAATCGGTTCACCTTTTATAATAAACTATTCAAGGGTAATTTCCAGAATCTATATTTTGATAACTTTTTGTAGAAAAATAATTTTCCTACTCAAGTTAATGTTCATTAAGATTCTTTAAACATGTTTATGGCTTTAAGAATTCATTTTAATAACTCAAACATTTTAATTAAGAACATATAAGTTTTGTTATCATCAAAATCAATATTATTAAGATTAACAACATTGAGGTATATGTGCGGAGTTATCCTTTGTGCCAACAAGACAAAGTGGATCACCAACTTTTGGCAGAATTTTTGGAGCTTCTACTGCTAGCACCAAGGCCGTGGAAACGTGTCTCCATGGACTTTATTACGGCCACACCTAAGTTTGATGGGTACAAAAGCATCATAGTCATAGTCGATCGTTACAACAGGTATGAGATCTTCATCGTTGCATCTACCAATTATAAAAGTTAATGAAGTTGTTTCTCTGTTGATCTTATAATATTGATTTTGATGATAATAAACATATATATTCTTGATTAAAATGTTGGGCCTATTAAAATGAATTTCTTAAAGCCATAGGCATGTTTAAAGAAAGCTTAATGATTGTTAACTTGAGTCGGAAAATCTTTTTCTAAACAAAAGTTGCCAAAAATATAGATTTTGGAAATTAACAGTGAACCGTTTATTGGAAAACGGTAAACCGATAAGTTACAGAAAGGAAACTGTCTTTGTAATCCTGCACCGTTTATCTGAGAAGATTCTGGAAATTAACGGTGAACCGTTTATTTGAAAACGACTAACCAATAATTGACAGAAAGGAGAAAGTTTTTTTAACCTTGAGCCGTTTTGCAAAAACAGAAAGCTAAGTTTATTTTGCATGTCTCTGGAAGCAAACGACAATCCGATAACTTTAAACGGTAAACTATTTATTTAAAATCTAAGCATAACGGCTATTTGGACAAGTCAAAACGGTTAACTGATAGCAGTAAACAGCGATCCAATTATTCTCAAAAAGTCAACAACGGCTAGTTTTCAGCTTCAACTATAAAATTGCTCAATCAAATTCAAATAAAGTGAGATCCAACAATCATCTTTGAGCTAGCTACTGAGAAAACAATCTTTTGTGAGCATTAAACTTGTTTTATTTCATTGATTGATACTTTGGGATTTCAATTGTAATCATATACATTGTGTGAGAGATTGATTGGTTTTAAATATTTATTATTGAGTGATTGTAAGTGTTGGGATACACTTGGATTAAGAGATTGTGGATAATCTCTTGTTGTAAAGGTTCATTGACACCTTTGAAGTCAATTGTAAGTGTTATTGAAGCCTTGGAAGCTTGCTTAGTGGAATTCTCAAGACCGGTAAGCTTAGAGGCGTGGACGTAGGCACGATTGGCCGAACCACGTAAAAATCTCGTGTTTAATCTCTCTTCCCTTATCTTTTTAATTTTGAGCATTGTTAAATTTATTGTTTTTAATTTTATTAAGATATTAGTTTTAATTGTTGTGTGATTTTATTTGCTTAATTTTTAAAGAACTCAATTCACCCCCCTCTTGGGTAACCTAGTTAGTATTTCATTCTCTTCATCAAGCATATTATGAAGCTTTAAGGGGTTCTGAAGAGCATTATAAGTAATTGAGATTCACAGTTCACCGAACGCTTTTAGACAGAGCTCTTCAAGTTGTTAGGAACTGACCTTAAGTTTTAGTCAAGCTTCTACCTGTAAATTGATAGGCAAATTGAGTACATCAATGGCCTTTTCGAATGTATTTATAGCATTATTGAGCGTTCATTAGCATTATTAGGCAAAGTTGCTAGATTTTGCCTAATTTTTGTATAACCTTTAGTAGAGTAAGGCTATCGATAGGAGCCTATTCAAAATCATCATGGGATTTCAGCCCATGACCCCCCTTGCCTTAGCCTCGATATATGAAGGAAAAAGTCTTGCAAGTCACAAGCACACTGCAAATGGCATAAGAAAACGGATATTAAGCGCACTTATCTCGACAAAACTGCACAGAAGATGAAAAATTAGGTGGACATAACAAGACACCAAACTGAATATAAGAAACATGATCAAGTGATAATCAAACTCTCATCCCAACAATTCAAGACTTTACAAAAAGTGCACTAGGGGTGGTGAAGTGATACGAAAGGCCTTTCTTAATTGTCCGACATTTAGGCAACGTCTCTTACTAGCTTCGACCTGTACCAAGACTCAAGATTGATTAAGTTTTCCACATAAGCCTCCTTAGGACACACCACAATGACGCGAGAGACCTAAGCTATAATGAGTTAAGACGAGCCCTGGTAGCCATTTTAACCACATTCCATAAAGATGTAGAATGCATCCTTGGTGATCAAGTCATTCAAAGAAGGGGCATACTAAATTATAATGACTACTTGGTGAAGTAGTAAAACCTCCTCGACAGCAAAGCCGGCTAGGAATGCGAAGAAGATCTATGGCAATTCATTGAGCACATTCAAAGATACAAGCGCAAGAATGCAATGGGGTGAGCTAAGTAACAGACAGCCTAAATTTTCAAGTCTAAAAGCTCGAATCCAGCCAAGATGTGCTAGCTTGGCACGATTCTAGAATTTTCCAGTACACTCGAGCACATCTCAACAACTTGTACATATCTAGAGTTTTTCTACACATTTGTATACTTATGAATATCTAGATATTTTAGTAAGTTGCTAAGTTGCATGGACAACTCTAGAATTAGCAAGCCTTTCCTATAAATAAGGCATGACACTTGCCATTTTGCACAATCATACACCAAGCACAAGCAACTCAAGTATACTTGTAAAGCTCTCTTGTATTCTCTCTTTCGAGTAATAAAATTTTCTTTAGCTATATTGCTCTCTCTTCTCTCTAGCTTTTCTGCAATCATCTTCACTTATTTAGTTTGAGAAGTTCAATAGGTTTACTCATCAACTTTTGTGCTAGATGTTCACTTATCTAGTTTGAGAAGTTCAATAGGCTTATTCATCAACTTTTGTGTTAGATGTTGTATAAGTGCTGCACGAGTTGTTGCGCAAAGTAATAATCCTGTGACAACAGAATTACTTAGACGTAAACTTAAAAAGTATTTATCTTATTTAATTATTATTGATCATAGATTTCATTCAATGACCTATAATAATTCCACCACTGATATTGAAATTTTTATGCCAGCATCATAGAATCATAAAATGATCCTAAAAATTATTATTATACCCAGATTAAATGTTCTTAAAAATAATTATTATATCCAAATTTATTGTTTAAGTACCTTATATCGAACTACGATAAATACTAGCAAATTATAGGTATAGTTTTATACGAACACCGAGGCACCGACTTTCTACTAATATGACTATTATGCAACTCTTTAGTGACAACACACAACTGGTGTTGTGGATCCAATTTTTGATGGTATATTACCACCTATAAATCTTCGGATATATATAGCAATTTTCCTCTTGTTTCATACATTAATTATATACGTATACACACACTCTCTCTTTTGCTTTGACACATTGAAATAACAAGTGATATAAGAATATGTAAATAGATATTGCTATTATTGAACCAAAAAAGAACATGCACCTTTTTTTATAATTATTTTTCTATAAAGCGGTTAGAAGGCAATGCGCGCAAGGAACATGAACTAAAATTTTGGACATAAATTAAGAATTGATATACATGTTTAGCTCAAATCAGAATAAGGAATCTCTGGGCCTAGACAGAAGGAGTTGATAATTTTAAAATGCCTAATCAATTTTATAGCCCTATAGCTAGCAACAATCCTAGTTAGTTATAAGGGGTGAAAGTGAGTTTCAAATCTTTGTAAAGGGCCAATAACAAGAAAACTTTGCATGAGAAGGAAACTCTGGTATCCGATGAATCGACTTGCCCCTTGTAGTAAAGAGAACCAAATCATTTATAGATGACAACAGCTCAACTAGTTATATCACTTTGGGTAGTACTAGATATTTGAGGTTCGAATTTTGCTTATACAATTAAAAAATAATAATAAAGTACTTGACTCACGTTTATGTACCACTCAAAAGAAAAATTAGAAAGTTCAAATGAAAAAAATAAAAATAATAATATAGTTTATGCCAGATGAAAAAAAGGAAGCATGAGGATTGGATAAAAAATAGACAACTTATAATTAAGAGCATGCTTCATCTTGCTTTAGATTGTCAAATAAGTAGTTACTTGATAATCTAACCCCTAAAATATGTTTGGTAAATTAGTTTCAAAAATAATTTTTAAATATATCAAGAAATTGGTGTTTGTATTAATTCTTAAAAGTAGTGCAGATTAGCTTTTCAAAAACTAATTATTTGATAATATGATTCTGTAATATAAAATACCAAAAGTGTCCTGAATGAAATTATATAATTTCAAAAGTACCCTCACAATAAAATCAAATAAATAAGAAATACTAAAAATCAAAAATTGATAAAAAGCATAGGACTTTATTGCCACCGATTGGTGTTCCGTCACCGGCGATGGTGCCGACGTCATCGCCAGTGGCTCTATATGCATATGGAGACACCGCTGGTACCATTAGATTCATCTTTCTTCTACCTATCTAAATGTATGGACCTAGTCGGCTGCTGATAGCTGATGGAGGCACGCGCGCCACCCAAACTGTGGCAGCGGCTACAAAGCCGCAGATGGATAGATGGTTGGTGATGTGCACCGCGACCTTCATTAGTTACACCGGCGACTGGCGATTACAATAAAGTGGCGGTGCGGCATAAATCGCGTATTTAGACGAAAGCATTATGACCACCGCCACACTTTGGTTGAGTTTGCGCCACCAGCAAATCTCCTTTCCTGATTTTTTCATCTTCATTGCGTAGATCAGATAATTATGAATCCATTGGTGCGTAATATGATACCAAAGGATCAATTTTTATTTCTGGCGCCCTTGCCGCCGGCTCTTGCTTCGGTATTGGGATTAAAATCGTCAGTTTTTTTTTTGGGGGGGTGGGGGGGGGGGGGGTTCTTTTTCCATTTGTTTTTAATTGTTGCTTTAAAATAATAGTGTTAGTTAATTATTGTGCAATAAAAAAAAATCATTCATACCAATTACTTATTAAACATTATTCTTTGCTAAATTAGAAAAGCGAATATGAATTATATAGTAATGTAAATATAACATGCCTATTCTGGACAACACATACACAAGCATTCGTGATAAATTTATCAAATATATATGTAAATTATTTCATAATTAATTCTATTTAATTTAAATTTACTAAATATAGATGCAAATTATTTACAAAACTAATTTTTTGAGAATTTATATAAAATCTGATGATTTAAAGTAATCCCAAACGTATCCTACGATTTTTCTGGGTACTCACCTCATGATTTTGTAAGCTTAATGATTAGTCTCCTTTCAAGCTTGTATACCCTTCATGACTTGTTACTTCCAAATTAAAATCTACAAAATCCATCTCTGTCAACATTAAAGTTCAAAGCAACATAAGGAAGCTTGGTTGTTCCTTCAACTTGTTAAAAAAATGTACACCCATGGAAGAAAAAATATTTTCTTGTGAAATTGAAATATAAAGGCATCATAATTCTAGCAGGATGTGGACAACACAACTTTATGCCACATGTGCAGTAGACCACTTCGTGCGGTACACAATATCCCCACAATTTAATTCCTTGTTATGATGGCATTGGAATACTACAGCTTTGCTTGTTGCATCATTTTGTTTCAGTGATTTTGTTTCCACTTCTTCATGACAACATATGAAATGCCAGATTATAATCCATGGCCACAAATTTTAAAATACAATATTGTTAATGCGCAGACCAGATCATATTTCTAAACTTTCGTAGCTGTGGACAAGTCAGATCTTCATAACGGATCCCTCATGATTCAACTCGGTGGCCAGCCAAAGAAAATTGATTAGAAACCATCCAGTAAAGCCGCAGGAGGCATATAGGGTTTTGTTAATTAAATTAATTAGAAAGCAATCGAATGCCGAATCCATGATTTGATTAATTAATTTCCTTAATGAAATTGGCCTTGTCTGTTAATTCAACTTATAACACAGTCGGTGCATTTTGCATTGGTCATCTTTGTTACCAACCTTTGCAAGTTTGCATTCATAAGATTAATTAGAACATATTCACTAGGAATTTTCCCGAAAAAGATTATATCTTACCCAGTTTCTCATCAATAATTGGAGGTTACGGAGAAATGTCTCACTATTTATGTTTTTGAACAATCCACATATACGCTTGATGGTTTCCTTGCTTGCTTGTAATTTGAACCAGTAAGGCAATGACTGTCTTTCTCATTGCTGAGTTGGTGCTGACAGCAAAGAGAATAATGCATCATGGTGTATAAGACTAATAAAAGAAAATGGGATTCAATATCACATCATAATTTAAGTAGATATATGCTAATGTTATCTTTTGACTAGAATTTTACAAACTGACTTGGAGTACTTGATTCCTAGGTTGTACAAAGATTCTAACTCCATTTATTTTGGAAAAAATGTGCACTCTGGTTGAGCTAGCTGCTTGTGCAAAAATTGTGGCCTTGTGACTTCTTTCTAATTAACACATTACACCTGATGATAATCCCATTCTATTGCAGGCTTTATTTATCCACCACACAGAATCTAGGTATATATATTTACAGTTCAATTGCATCAAAACTATCTGTATTGGCTAAACTTACCGGACTCTTTAACCGGCTGGAATTGATTTTAATGCCTATGATGTGAGCATGCTAATTTGTAGCTTTGAGTTATTCTTGATATATAATTTTGTTTCATCCCAGCTTGTAAAAACGATACATTTCCTCTTGTTGAGTGCTGATGTATCATAAGAGCTATGATTTTAGGTTCTTCTGCTTTGAAATCTTTCGTGATTCCTTTTTCGAAACCTCACAAGGTGCCTGGAATCCAATATTCTCCACTGCTCCAACTGTGTTGAACAACCGTCTCTTGTGCACCTCTTCAACCAGTTGTCGGTGTAGTAACTGGCTACGAACATCTACTAATGATCGGTTCCTTGTTAATCTGCGGCAGTCCATCACCCTTTTAGTTTTAGAACTAGAAGCTCCTTGGGACTGAAGCATAACCTTGCATTGTCTGTAGGAATTTTCTTCAGGACAAAATCTTGTTGAGTTGTGCGCCCTTGTACTGATGGGATGTTTATCTTTTCTTACAGGGCTTGTCTCTGACTTGTGCTCGTCACTAGAAAAGTAATTCAAGCTGGAATATGCTCCTGAGTGTGAAGAGCTCTGAGAGCTGGCATCAT
This sequence comes from Luvunga scandens, assembly GCA_030449905.1. NCBI lineage: Eukaryota > Viridiplantae > Streptophyta > Magnoliopsida > Sapindales > Rutaceae > Luvunga > Luvunga scandens. Next base: position 559,994 of record JASUUG010000988.1, read on the forward strand.
CAAAAATATCATCTGCAAAGATGCAGGCCTACAAGTAAATAACTTTCGACATTGCTATGTATGAGTGAAGTATCCAGCAGCAAAATACAGGTCATGACCTTAAGAAAATAAAAAGAATTGTTGGAGCCCTGACCTTGGAGCCAATCATGGTCACGTGTGATCAAGCCTGGGAGTGACGCTTGGGATGATGAACAAGAGGGGAATGAGTATAAAGGATGATGATACCCGTCTTCATCTTCTTCGTAGTTGAATGTATGGTAAGCTTCAGAGTGAGGCCACTCCCGTTTCTTCCAATGTGGTACTAGTACAGAAATCTCTTCATCAATCATTTCCGCAATCTCAAATGGCTCCCAATCAGTTATCTCCAGCTCCTTTACCATCTCTCTTGCCACATCCAATGGCGTATCATTTAAAATATCAAAGGGAAAATATATATTTCTACCAGGACCTGCAAGAAAATACAGCATATTATTTCTTCAGCACTTCGAGAGTATTAATAAGTTAAAGAATTTTCGCTCAATGTGTGCCAAAAACATAAACTGAAGAAAGATTTGGGTTCATGCCATCTTTATCAGCAATTTGAACTTTTAGAAAGATGGTGTCATCTTCAGGATTCAGTTTCCCAGTGATTGTCATATCAGTCCTTGGTGGATCATCACTCAACTGCAGTTTCTCCAATTCTGTCTCATTCAAAAAAGCCTTTTGATTTAGCTTGGTCTTAGACAACAATTTAACTTCATCAGATGCCAAAAATGGATCAAGCAAAAGTTCTTTTGCAGACAGTCTTTTTGAAGCATCAACTAAGCATCTTCCAATGAATCTTTGTGCTTCCAAGTCTTGAATACTGTAAAATGCTCCTGGTAGCTTCCCCTGAAACAGAGAAAAATGCCATTTGCTCACACGCTAGTGCAACGATAATAGTTGTTAGAGATATCAGAACTACACTTTACCGATGTGACTTTCTTGTAAATTTGTGCTGGATTTGCGCACTCACTATATGGATATTCGCATGTAAGCATCTCTAAAACGCACATCCCGAATGAGTAGACATCAACTAGTTCATTATATTCCTCTTCATACAACTCCGGTGCCATAAACTCCGGGGTGCCTAACAAAATTTATGAAACCAGTATCAAATTAATATCAGATGATAGAGCAGTATAATTAAAGTTTATGCACACGTGCATGATTAAGCAGTGTGTACCTATGACACTGTGGGCTGATTTGGAGCCTCGGAGAATTGCTGCAAGACCTAGATCACCAATCTTGACTTGCCCAAGATGGCCATTGACAAAGATGTTATCACACTTGAGGTCTCTGTGAATTACTGGAGTGTCACGGCTATGCAGATATACAAGGCCCTGCAAGATTTGCCGCGCCCAACTCTTAATGGCTCGAATGTCTACCCTCATATATTTTTTCCTGTATCTGCATAAAACCGTAAACCTTTTCAGCAGTGCATTATTATCTATCAGATCAAATAAGAAGTTTACTTCATTATACGGATGCAATTAGAAGTTGAACCGTGGAAGAGAATTACTCCCTGAGAGTGCCTGAAGTGAACATTTCAGTGATGAAGTTGAAGGTCTTTTGATCTACATCAATCCAAGAGGTGTAGAATCGAATGATCGAATCGTGTTTGAGAGTGCTGAGGAGGTGAACTTCTGAGTACAGCCGCTGCAAATCATCTGGTGAACGCATCAATTCATTGAGCCTTACTTGATTCCATGCCACCTCCACTCCAAGAACTTCATCAATTGCCTTGTACACTGTTTTCATTGCTCCTTTGCCAAGAACATCTTCAAACTGTTCATCATGTAAGTAAATGTGATTTGCTGTCATGTATCGTTCCTTCAAGCAACAAACAACAGAACTTGCCCAGCATGTTCATATTGTTCAATCTCCACAAGTCCATAAAAATTCTCAATATAGTTCAGAAAATTACAACAAATCTTATTGTTTTAACCAGTAATTCATCAATTCATTAACATATAACACAGCATCGTTGATCCTAATTCACTGATTCTTATATGCAACAACCAATCTCAATCAAGATATTTCATCAAGAAATTATTTAAAGAAAACCCACCCATAGAAAGACATTTAGATAATTGTCTTCAACTTTCCCAACACCAAATTCATTCAAGTGTAATCCAATTAGTGGCCATTGACAATATAAATCAAGGATACCCTCAACCGAAATAATAAATACAATAAATAAGTAAATGACCAGGACAGCGGCTTCCCCAGAATCAAAATACAATGAAATCCAGGACTTTCTAGGATGATGTATTGATGTTGATCAACACTTGAAATTAAAAATTAATATATGCTAAATTAAAAAGGAAATAAAGGCAATAAACTATCATTGGTACGCTAGTATCTTATTTCATATAAACTAATAATTAACAAATGAACAAAAAAAATGGCAATCGTATTAAGCACTTTTGAAGAATTAACCAAGAATTGTAAGACTCTGTCTTAGTCTGTGTACATGTTAATCATTTCAAAGATACTACAGATTATGCATGCATCAATCATCATATAATAAAATAAAAAATACATGTATAAAAAAAGTGAAAACTTACACGACCATAGCGACCATTAGGATCTGTTTCAATGTATCCAATATGGGCCTTAGCTTCATGAGCAGCCCCTGCAACTTGTTTATTGCTGTACATATTGTTTATCTTCAAGTACAAACTTTGTTTCCCAGTTGCCAAAATCTTAAGACTTGCAAGGGGAAAAAAATTAATAAAAACGCAAAAATTCAAACCCAAAAAGCTATATATATTATATAATAAATAGGATATACATGTATATGGATTTTGCTACTCCATATATATGATTCATCTAACACACATATCCTAGGCTTGCCCTCATGATTTTCATATAACAGAAGACACCAAAGAGAAGCCAAAGAGCTTTGAGGAGTAGCCAATCCTTAGAATGATATAATCATGTCATCATCTCCACCATAATCACAACCGCACGTGTGAACTCGCACTACTTATTTGCTGCTAACATTTAACACACGAGCACATACGTATTTGAAGTGTTAATGCCAAATATATAAGTTTGGTATAAAGTTTTGAGATGACAATAGAAAAACTACAAGGCTAGCTAGAGATAATGATAATAACGATATCACTTTGTGGGGCATATGGGCATAGGCAAAGGCAGGGGCAAGGGGAAGTAAAGTTTTGGAGACTTGAGGTAGTATGTGTTGCACCTTTTTTTAGAAGCAAGATACAAAGATTTTAAGAGGAATTTTGGAAAGAAAAGTGGGGTATTTAGAAGATAAAGTCCTCATTAATGCAAAGCAAATATTTTATCTATCAACATGAACAAGATGGTGGGTTGTGTTGTGTTGAGTTTGTTGTTTTGGAGGAAGATAACGATCGAGAAGGTGCAAAGTAAATGTAAATATAAGTGTGAGGATGATGAGGTGAAGTGGGGACCATTGATTATTTGGAAGGCATCTAAGGGCATAAGGTGTTATCTAATGACGTTTATTTTTTTGGATTTTACTTTTTTTTTTTTCTGGAAGAGAGGAGGAAGATTCCACTTTACTATGTCAAAGCATGACAGTACTGATCATGCTGTGATATAAGCTTTTGATGCAAAATGCAAATTCATTTCTAACTCCTCAACAATTAAAATTGTATTTATAGATGAGATAATTGGGATAATATGAAGATATGACATATGATAGAGAACATATTTTGTGGATGGAAAAATAATGCTAATTAACAAAAAATTTTAAAGATTATACAAGAAGTCTTTCTTTATTAGATGAATATCACATCACTTGATGGTGTGTACTCTAATTAATTTTTTTGTCAATTAGCGAACCACTCAACACATATAATTTATGTTAAACAGGAGAATGTTTTGGTATTATTACATTTCCTACCCATTCATTCTTTGACATGTGTGCATAAATATTTTCATGACTAGTTGATAGGTATACATAATAAAAAGTGAATACAAAAAGATCAAAAGCTCCAAAAACACTTAAAATTTTTTCGTTAAGCAATAATGGAACCATTGGGTGAGGAGTGTAGGTAATCGTCCTGGTTTAATCCAAATTATTTTATGGTTATTTTTCTTCAAACCAAAAGAAAATTAAAAATTAATACAAACAAAGAGGCCAATTGTTTTAAGTAAATCAAGTTGACCTTCTTTGGTTCAATAATCAGAAAGATAATTATAAAGAGATATGTCAAAAACAAGAGATCAACATTTATTAACATTTTGTCTGCAACAGTAATTTAGGGTCCAGCTACTTCGCCACGGGCAAGCAACCCCGCTATTTACTCTTGTAATCCGACGGCTATAATAGAATAGATCAGATAGAATAGGTTAATGGTGCGTTTACTAAACTGGAATCGGAATGAGCTGGAATCGAAATGGACAGGAATGGGAATAGGTTGGAATGGGAATAGGTTGGAATGGGAATAAGGAATAGGAATCAGAATAAGTTGTTTACTTGAACTATAGGAATCGAAATCGGAATGAGCTGGATTGCCATTAATGTGTTTACTTTGTCTTAGAATCGAAATCGGAATGAATTTGATTGTAATAAATTACCAAAAAGTACTTAATGAATTATTTTCATAATCATTATTTTATAATTTAATTATAGTGATTATTTATTCAAAAAATTTTATTATTATTAATTATTGTCAATAATATATTGATATATTAATTAATTGTAAAATTAATTAATTAATTAATTATAATAATATACTAATTAATTATAATTATTATATTATTAATTATTGTGATTATTTAGTCAAAATAATGTTTTTATTAATAGTTATTGTTAATAATGTATTAATATAATAATTAATAGTAATTTTTATATTAATTATTTATTATTAATAATAAATGAATTAATTATAATAATAGTAATATATTAATTATTGTGATTACTTAATCAAAAACTATAATTATTAATATACTATTGTTAATAATATATTTATATATTAATTAATAGTAATAATTATATGAATTAATTGATGATAATATATGAATTATATTATAATAATTATATTAAAATTATTATAATAGTAAATTAATTAATTATAATAATAGTAATATATTAATTATTGTGATTACTTAATCAAAAACTATAATTATTAATATGTTATTGTTAATAATATATTTATATATTAATTAATAGTAATAATTATATGAATTAATTGATGATAATATACTAATTATATTATAATAATTATATTAAAATTATTATAATAGTAAATTAATTAATTATAATAATAACATATTAATTATTGTGATTAGTTAGTCAAAAACTATAATTATTAATAGTTATCATTAATAATGTATTAATATAATAACTAGTAGTAATAGTTATATTAATTAATTAACAATTGTATAAATAATTATTATAATAGTATATTAATTAATTAATTAATTATAATAATAAAAATATATTAATTATTGTGATTATTTATTCAAAAACTAAAATTATTAACATATTATTGTTAATAATGTATTAATATAATAATTAATGGTAATTTTTATATTAATATATTATTAATAATAAATGAATTAATTATAATAATAGTAATATATTAATTATTGTGATTATTTAATCAAAAACTATAAATATTAATATATTATTGTTAATAATATATTTATATATTAATTAATAGTAATAATTATATCAATTAATTGATGATAATATATGAATTAATTATAATAATTATATTAATAATTATTATAACAATAAATTAATTAATTATAATAATAATAACATATTAATTATTGTGATTATTTATTAAAAAACTATAATTATTGATAGTTATTGTTAATAATATATTAATATATTAATTAGTTATAATAATTATATTAATTAATTAACTATAATAATATTATATTAATTATAATAATAATATATTAATTATTGTGATTATTTATTCAAAAATTATAATTATTGATAATAATGTATCAATATATTAATTAATTAATTATAATAATATATTAATTAATTACAAATGAGGACAAAGTGGGTATTTTCAATTTTGGGGAGGGGTAAAATGAGAATTCCAGGGAATAGGAGATTGATTCCCACCTCCCCCCATGGGAATCAATCTCCCATTCCTCATTCCCAAATAGTGGTGGGCCCCACGATTCCGATTCCGATTCCGATTCCTGCTCCATTTTTGTGAAGTAAACGCCATTAATTATTCCAATTCCGGATTTCGATTCCCCAATCCAGAAAGTAAACACACCATAAGGGTTATTGGCTTTTTGGTGTCAATGCTTTTCTTCTATGATCCAGTAACCTCTATATATATATCAAAATAATTTTCACTTTCCATAAATATGACAACATTTTCAAGATGTAAAATATATGACATTTTAGTGATACTTTATCTAAAATACCTCTCTCATCTTTATCAAGAACAATATCTCTCTACAAAAGTTTCAACATTTTTCTATTAAATTTTACTCAAAATTCAATATGTCTTCAATAAAGGTATCCTAAAGGACCTAAACAGCTTAAAAATCATGTTCACTTTTAACATGCTGGATTTTCCTTTTAAATATTTATCATAGAATTTATTTTTTCAGTCTGAATTTTTGTTTTATTTACTACTATTTAGATAAAAGTGTTGAATTTGTAAGAGGTGGTTGTTTTTTATTAAGTTATTTCTTCTTATGGTATATAACGAAGCATATATTTAAATGTACACGTAACATATCAGTTTTTCAAAAAAATTATTATGCTCATTGTTGGCAAATAAGTTCATTGTTAAACTGTTCTTTTTTTTTACAGATTTTAAACTAGACTTCTCCTTGAGCTCTAGACCTCTAGGCAATTCACAAGTCAAGAAGATTTTAGTAAAAATAAAACTAGAAGTCTTGAATTTAAAAATTATAGATTTTGATATCCAAATCTCTTTGGTCATTCATTGATACCACAATAAAAAAATCAATAAAATATAACTATGTAAAAATGCCATACTTCTTGACTAGTAGACAAGCCTAGAGGAATATAAATCTAAAAGTCTATAGCACAATTTGAAAATATTAAGTTGTATTAAATAAAAGGATATTTTGTTAACTTCACTTCAAATTCTGTCATACTCTTGGCATTTGAAGTGTTGAGTGCATTTAGATACTACTGAGTCACATCTGGTGCAAATTCCTTCCATTCGGCTTGGGTAGCTGTGCCGTGTGCGGCCGCATGCATATAAAAAAAATTTGTATTTGCTCACGTTGAACTAAAAAATTCTGTGTTTGGTTCCCAATTTCCATCAACTACGTTCTCGAATTTGACTGCCTTAAATCCTAATATCTCATGTCACAGTAGACTTCCTTCGAGCCAAGTTTCGCAAATCTAAGTTTGAATCCATATTCCCTTAAATTCCCAAACATAGTTCTTTTAATATTAGCTAGGTGCTTGTTACACAAAATGGGGGGCAAAAAAAAGAAAATCATCTAGGTTCAAATTATTTTCCTTCGAGTTCATGATTTGGTAACAAATGCGATCAAAATATTTGCAAATGTTGGTAACTCATTAGAGATGGCAAAATCCGGATCCGGATCCGGATATATGTGCATCCGGATCCGGATCCGCATTGAATTTTTTAAACTCAATCCAATTGTTTATTCTTGGAACAGATATTACTAATTCATTATATTATTTTCACCATATTAAGCTCAATTGTAATTAAGTTTAATATTAAACCAAATGTACATGTAAAAATAATATCATGAATTAATTTGTTTATAGATGCATGACAAAGTTTCAAATATTGTCACTTTGTCAAAAAAACTTAGAATTTTATTATGAGAGCATTTTAATATAATAAATTTCTAATAATTAAGATAATAAAAAATAAAAAATGGCTCGTAAATATGATGTCTAGATAAAACGATAAAAATTTGAAAAAGGATTAGGAAAATTGAAAAATAATTTCAATTTGAAATTTTATAAATCCCTCGTGGCCTCAATAATTTTTTAACACTGTTAAGGTTTTGGTTGTAAAATGATAAGAGCCGAAATATCAAGTGGTAAAATGTAACTATTAGAAAATCTTAATGGTGAATATATTAAGAGAGTTTTGATAGATAGCCCTATTTTATTTATTAACACAAAACATTTAAATTATTATATACAATATTGACATTATTCAATACATACAAATGTATTGATTAAGTTATCGTTATTGATGAATATCGGCTTCTACATCGTTGGCATCTCAACTTTCTACCACTTGTTCCACATTTTTCCTACCCTATACTTAATTTTTTTTCCTGAATTTGATTAATTTTGAAGATCAAATTTGGATGGAAGAAACTCCTTTAAAAAACTGTGATATAATTTTGCTGAACTTAATGACAGTAACCAATTCTCAAGTTAATGAAATTTATTCCTTATAGCTTAAAAAAAAAATATTTCTATTTTCTTAAAGATATCGAAATTGCTAATTTTTTTTTAAGCTAAAAGGAATAAATTTCATTAACTTGAGAATTGGTTACAGTGATTATCACAGTTTTTTCAGTAAAATTATTTGCAACTCGTTTTCTTAATTTCTTACAATTTTATTAATTACCAACCAGTGGCTGCAATTGTTATGCATTTAGATATTGCCAACCAAACTGTTGCATTTGATAAGCTATTATTTGTTTGCTAAGCTCAACCTGTCACTCCTAAACTTGGTGGCTGAGTTGTTTGTCTGCAGTTTACGGTTTCCCTGTCAATTTACCAGGAAAACAAGTAAACGCCTATTGTTGCGTGGCTGCTTCTTAAATCGTTGGATTTCAATTAATTTGTATCGAACGTCCATTTGACTGCGAATCAAAATTGGGAATATACGTTATCCACGAGAAACCATAGTCGTGGCCTTTTTATTCGCCGGAATCTTGAAAAAAGAAAACAGAAAAATCATTTAAAAGTGAATTTGAGAATATTTTGACCCTTTTTCAAATCTTAACTCAATTATTAGTGTTAACAATTAGAAATATAATAAATTATTTAAAAAGTTGTTAATAAGTAGAAAGTTTTTGGTTTTTGTGGTGATAATGAAACTGGGTATGTAAACAACTTGTATAAACTATGAATTCAATACTTTCTGATTAAATTTTAAAAAATATGGAGGTAAGAATTTATATATTAGTCTAATTACGGCATCTAAAGAATAACATATCTCATAATTCTGACATAGTCATGTAATAAAAAAATTAATAAAAATTAATTATTTTTATGGTACCCAATTGAGGGATATAGTATCTATGGACTTCTATAGTCATAATCCTTGTATGCATCAAGTATCAAATTAATTGCAATAAAGTATTAGTGTTCTTTGTAAAAATAAATAATAAATAAATACAATGATTAATAATATTTTGGAAGTCCACTTGGTGGAAGTAGAGAAAAGGGTAGAGGTACACGAGACAAAAGTGAAGGGGGCAACAATGAAAATGACACCAACTTTTTGAATGAATAATTATCATGTAGTGTTTTGACAAAAATTGAAAATCACTCAGATATATGCCTTTCAACTTTGTTCCCAATGAATTGTCATGTGCATTTCGTACACTCTCTCCACTAATTTTATTCTTATCCTCTTTTTATTTCTTTCATAATTTTGTGATTTCGACTCCTCTACCAATTAAAAAGTGACGTTGACCATTCTCTCAATTATTTCGAGGGATTGACAAATTCATTTTTTTGGTACGACTCCCATAATTTCTTGTTATCATATAAAAATTTGAATTAAAAAAATGGTTGTAGTATGCCTGAGGTAAGTTTTTTTATTATAAACAGTTAATCGTGTATTTTTTATTAACAATATATTAAAAATCCTCAAAGGGTTGCCTTTGAGTAGAAATTCTACAATTTATATTTGCTTGGAGTGTACTTATTCCTCAAAATAAAAAAAAATAAAAAGAAAAGGCGTATATTTATAATAATCACTCTTTTTCTTCTAAAGATTTGAACATTTTTTTTTAAAACAGATAGGTGGTTGGCAAAGTTCAAATTAAAGTTTTAACCTTTTACTTCTCTTAATATTCAAACATGAGCAGCCGGTCAAAAAAAGAATTACTTGACTATCAACTTTAAATGATGTGAATAAATTTTAATAAATGTAAATGATATGAATATAAAATTTCCGATATTGAGTTGAGAAACAAACACATCTAAACCAAGCCACAATAGCTTTGTCCTTAGGCCATGTTTGGTTGGGTTAGAGGAGTCGAGAGAGAAAAAGAATTTGATTTATTTTCCACTTTCCATTGTTTGATGGCAACAAATTTAAACGGAATTCAATTTCCATTGAAATTCAACTTCCACCAAGTTGAGGAATTTGTATTCCTTCCAATGGATAAGGATTTTAAACTCCTCATCTATTGTAATAGACAAATTCTAATATTGTCCTCTAAATAAAATTAATTTTAAATAAGTGCAAATAAGATATATCTATTTTCTTAAATTAATAGGATACAGTTATTTGAAAAAGAAATGTAGCAAAGTAGATCACCAAACTGTCACAAAAAATAGTCGGAGGTTTGCCGTAGACGTGCTTCACAATCAAAACCAGTATCAATTATATCGTCAAGAGCAGGATTACAACTCTATAGACTTAAAAATACTAACATATAATGTTATTTACCTCAAACCTTGTTTAAATATTTGAGATCATTCTACAAACCTTGTTTAAATATTTGAGATCATTCTAACTCTTATATTTCCAATGAAATAGTGTATTTCAAGCAAAATTAACATATCCAATAAGTAAATCATCCTTTTTTTTTATCATTTTTAGAATTAACGCAATAAAAAAGGCAGTCAATCAAGTGAGGTAACTTAGGGATGTAATTAACACTAACAAGGTTAGTGTTTCAAGAAATTACAAATTAAAGAAGCATGTAACACGAAAGTTTAAGCAAACAAATCAACTCATGCCCCTAATTTCATAAATAACTGAAGTTTATTAGTAATTTTTTAAAATTTTGAATTAATACTAAGCATAATATTCAATGAATTTTGTTTTTACATAAACATTTTTCTATTACCACTATTAAAAAACGCAAATCAATGACAGCAATTTTATTATAGATATTATTGATTCACGAGTCTACCAAGCAAGCATGACATATTTGTGACATATAATTACATGTCAAGATTCCACGACATATTCATGACGTATAATTTACTGAGATTAACAGATAATAGATACTTGTCATGCTTGAATTTTTAGTTCTAAAATCTTATAACAGAGCACGTTGTTCTACAATCAATTCAATATCGTTCATAGAGCATGACAGACATCTATCATGGATTGAAATGACAACGTTTCAAGCCATGACATATATTTTGTATCATTGATTTATCAATTTTAAATGGTCTAAGGTAACATTAATTATAAAAATTCCATTGTAAAACGTCGTCATCACTGTCTGTGATTTGGATAATCTGAAAATTGTTCACGTAACCTGATAACATTTGTGAGCAATCTAGCAAATGGAACATTATGTGTAGATAATAAAGAAACATATGATCATTATACAGATGAATCGATTAAGACCATAAAATAACGAAATGAACCATTAGGTGAGTGATCTAAAACAACCATATTTATTTAAGTGTGATCATCATGTCATCAATCTCACTTATTGCAGTAGTGATAGTTGATCCAAAGTGACTACCAAAGTTTAAAATCTTTTGGATTACAATGCTTCTGGTTCATGACTTCATAATTCTCAATTGCTTTTGTTGTTGTATAATATAAGTTAGATGAGAGAGCTAAAAGCTTTTCCAATATATATTTTGGCCCAAGAAGTAAAACAAAGTTTATTTGTATTATTCTCATTTGCAGTCTCCAAGTGAATATCCTTAAAGCTCAAAAGACTTCTTTTAGACTTGGGTGAGTGCAAAACTGAAATACTAACTAGGCTATCCAAGAGGGATAAATTGGGTTCTTAATTAAAATTTAAAAGCTAAAAACTTAAAGAAAATTATAAACCAATCAAATTCAAAATAAACAATTAATGAATAATAAAGAGATAGGATATGAGAAAGCAAACACGTGATTTTTACGTAGTTCGGCCAATCGTGTCTACGTCCACTCCTCCAAGCTCACCGGGCTTAAGGATTCCGCTAAGCAAACTTCAAAGGCTTCAACAACACTTACAACTGACTTCAAAAGTGTTAATAAACCTTTACAATAAGAGATTATTTCTAATTTCTTAACCCAAGTGCATCCCAACACTTACAATCATTCAAAAGCAAAGATTACAATCAAACAATTTCTCACACAATGTATATGATTACAATTGAAATCTCAAAGTGTGAATCAATGAAACAAAACAAGTTTAAAGCCCAATGATGTATGTTGTCTCAATAGCAAGCTCAAAGATAATTGTTGAATCTCTCTTTATTTGAATTTGATTGAGTCATTTTATAGTTTGAGCTGAAAACTAGCCGTTGTTGACTTTCTGAGAATAATTGGATTGCCATTTTCTGCTATCAGTTTACCATTTTGACTTGTCCAAATAGCCGTTATGCTTAGATTTTAAATAAACGATTTACCGTTTTCCATTATCGTATTGCCGTTTATTTCTAGAATCCTGCAAAATAGACTTAGGTCTCCATTTTTGGTAAACGGTTCAAGATTAGAAATCTCTCTTTTCTGTAAATTATCGGTTCACCGTTTTGCAATAAATGATTTACCGTTAACTTTCAGAATGCTTAAAACAAGTCTAGCTAACCATTAAAAGACTAAATCTTTCCTGTAAATTATCGGTTCGCCTTTTATAATAAATTGTTCAAGGGTAATTTCCATAATCTATATTTTGACAACTTTTTATAGAAAAATGATTTTCCGACTCAAGTTAACGATCATTAAGCTTCTTTAAACATGTCTATGGCTTTAAGAAATTCATTTTAATAGCCCCAACAATTTAATAAAGAACATATAAATTTTGTTAACATCAAAATCAATATTATAAAATTAACAAAAACATTATGGATATAGAATTTTGTATCATTCACTACTATGAACATGACTCTTCCAAGGCCTTTAATTAGATCCGTAGGACCTGAGATAATATCTACTTTAGCTTCATTTAATGTTAAACTCAAAATATTTTTTATTACAAAGAAGAATATGTGGTTGTACTATCAACTAAACATATTGCTCCATTATGCAATCTATTTTGAAGATCATATCTTTTTTCAAAAGAAAAAATTTAGACATTATTACAATATAATACAAAAACATAACAAATATAAACATAGTAACAATAATTCATAAAATTTAGTAGCTGATCTTAATCAATGTGGATATCTCCATTGCGAATTAAGTCATTTGTCTTCTTATCATGGCCTTTAAAGAAATTTGAAACATCCATATTTATTTTATCATCAACTATAGTAGTATAATTTGTCTAATTATTCTTTTCCTTCATCAAGGATGCTTGATAGAAATCACGAAAATGTCTGCATCTTGGCAAAATCACCAGAAATAATAGCTCACGCCTATTACAGATGCTCTCTCGAATCTTATCTTGAATAGATATCATTTTATAATTTTTCTAATTTTGATGATTTTTGTTGTAACCACCATGAGGTTGATAATAATAACAACCACAACCAGGACCACGACCATAGCCATGACCAGGTCTTTTATTATCACTGCGACCATATGAAATACTATTCACTTCAAAAGTAGCATTTGCTTCAGCAAATGGCTTTGTACTAGTCGGATGAGCTTTAATAATTCTGCATTAGCAACTCATTATTTTTCTCAGCAACAAGGAAGTATAATATTAGATTATAATGCTTCCTGTATTCATTAGCTAGAGATGGTTGCTACAGAACCATGTTTGAAGCGTGGTTCTATTAAGGATGTTCTCTCTAACATATTTTATGAGTGATATTCTCTCCACATCTTTAACTATTATGTTATTTTGTAAGGCGCTCCACTTATTTTAAATCTTGTAATCAGAGATGATTTCATTTATTGCGAGCGCTTAGAAGAATTATTGACTTCAATTGGCTCTATCTCTTACACAAGTTACTCTAAAGGACAAGTAGGTCCTATATAGTAAGATATTCTATCTTTAGTGATGTATTATTGCCAGACTTGATTGTGTTGCTGAGACCCATAACATCAAGGTGAATTTCTACATCAAGAATTCACAACAAATAGTCTTCATAAGAAATATCAAGGGCTTCAAATTCGAGCTTTGTTAAATTGGACATCTTCAAATTTGTGGCTTAAAAAATTTAGGCTATAATCTTGATATTTTTATGCATTAGTTTGAATTTTGTGCACTTCTATCTTAATTTATTTCTACAGATATTGTAATCTTGAATCTTGATTCTTGGGATTCTTGATCTTTATTCTTCTTCTTTTCTTTAGGTTTCGGTTATAATGTTAGTAAGAAAATAAACAAGATAAACACAATAACTGGCCTTCTTTTTTAGTATGGGAGATTGAAATTATTGGCAATAGCAAAGTATTAGAAAAATACTTGTTTTAAGGCCAATCTTGAGCTAGATGTATTTTAAGGAAATATGTTCAAATGAGTGCTTAGTGAATGAGACTTCGGATTTTAAATGCACCCATTGGTTTGGGAAAATGAAAAGATTGAATGTGGTTTTGCCATTTTCTTTCTTATTGCACTAGAATTTAATTAAATTGATATTAAATCTATAAAAGTAAGAACAATATCAAAAATTGATATTGATATAACAGCACGAGATTAAAGTACTATTAAAGGAGTGGATATGGTTGTTTTTCGGGGGAAAATCCAGTTTAAGGCTACAAGTGGTTAATGGTTACAAATATATGCAACATTATATTTATAGATTTCATTTCAAATAGTAAAATCGAATGTTAAATTCAGTGGTTAATGCTTAATTTTTTAATACCAAGATTGTCCTCCGCAAATTCTATAAATTGGCTTCAAATTTCATTTGCAAAACACACCAAAATTCAAATGATTTTTTGCTCATCTCTCCTATTTTTAGCTTTGGGCTTCATTGTGATAAGGTTCAAAAACTAGTTTGAATTTCTCTAAAATAGAAGGTCATGCTACCTGGACCATTTGACTCCATTGTATCCTAAAAGAGAGATGTTGGTATAATAACTTAAGCACCGCAAAGAATGTGGGAAATCTATTTTAAGGAAACTATAGCATCACACAAGCCTTGGTTTGCAATCTATTCTTTGGTCCTATGGTTTATTTTTTATTCCATATTTTTGTAATTTTACAATTATATTACTGCTATTTCAATTATGTTATAATAAGCTTGTGACGAATATCTAAGTAGCTTACTAGTAAGCTTAAGTTCATTTGGAAGGTTCTGTCATAAAAACTATACGTTGCCTAAACAGTTTGAATTTTAAATAGGGTCATTTGTGACCTCTCTAGTCTTTCTTGGGAACCTAGTTGATGTATTTTTACACGGGTTGTCTTATAACATTTACTGATAGTGATTTTGTAACAATTTTAAAATATATTTAGATTCTGAAATGATAAACTCAGATTAGGTTGAGTCAAGTCAATGTCGACCTACTAGTAGAAAAGCGGTTGGTTGGAGGTTGGTGATAAGTTCATCAAGCCCAGTGACAGGTTTTACAAAACTATGGCAAGATGTCCACGAGTTGAGAAAAGCTATGGCAGAGCTTAGACATGCTCACACCAAATTGAATTTGGAAGATGTGACTGTCGCATTGTGTGTTTAAGCAAGAATGAAAGCAATGAATGCCCGTACCTTAGTAGCTTGCAAGAATTGTAAAAGTGCACAAGGGATATTTTGAAGAGCAAAATGTTGGTCAATGACCAACAATGGGTAATGAACATTATTTTATATGCTAAGAAGTGAATATACACCAGAGTGTCCTATTAGAAAATCCTTTAAGGGATATATTAACAAGAAATGTTAAAAGATATGGCTATCGAATTCTAAATTAAAAAGAGTGAATTTTTTTTTTTTAATGAATGTAAGAGCTAAATATTTATTTAATCTCAAATTGTTTGCCAAATCAAATATTAATAAAGTTTATTTTTATTAGCCTAAACATTGTATATTAACATATTGTTTTTGTTAAGACAAATTGGAAAAAATTTAATTTATGGAAAAAAAATTGGATTTAAAACATTCATGGAGCATTATACAAAATCCAACCTGCACTATTAGTAAAATTGGAAAATATGGGAAAAAACTTAAGAAATTTAAGAAACATTGAAAGATGGTAACATAGATGTTAAATCATCTGAAAATTATGAATCTTAATAGATTTTTGTTTGAAGATGCTCATATATGGTGAGAACAATATCCAAAGTAGTTGATGCTAAGACCACTAGGAAGAGTGGGACTGTATTCAAATCGCTGCCACGAAATCACGGTGGTGAGACGGTAAAAGGAACAATCCAAGTCAGCAGTTGAATTCGTCAATGTGATGCTTAGGCTAATGGCAACAATGCAATCACACGCACTGTTCCTACTTAGAGCGAATAAATTAGCAAAGGCATTATTTTCTAGATCTTGTTGGCCTGATTTTAGATGTTGGTAGTAAAGATTGATATAATGGAAATTATAACAACACAATTTGACTGATGCTTTCTACTATGGACAAAGAAAATGGCTAAGGAGCTTTAAAAGTCTTTAGACTTGAGATGTATAACAAAGGATATTGGAACTAAGAAATTTATCATAGGCCACTTCTTGAATTATAAAATAGTGAACTCTAAAACTTTACTAAGTCAAGTTCAAGAATTATAATTGATCTTGTTAGAGATTCACACTAAGAGGATAAATTTGAGCGAAATTTTCAAACTGGTTATTATTGTTTAGAAGCTACCCCTTAGATGCAAAGATTTCAAGAATTAACTTGAGCATAAGTGATAGGATATAAGCATTGACGGTTCAACTGTTAGACTTTGAATTGAAGAAGACATCCGAGAGATCATTTTAAAGGTCATGTTGTAAAACATGGTCAAAGCTACAAAGTTAAATGCCCCAAAAAAAAACAAATACTTTATATGAATTGTTAAAAAGTAGAAGTTTTCCTGTAAATTCCTCAAATATGGGGGTATTTTGCTTAAGTGGTTATAGATTCACCAAATGAGGTGAAAATAAGACTAAAATTATTGATTGCTCCAATGCCTATGCTAGCAGTTTGCATGCGTTGCAATAGTCAATTTCATATTGAAAAGACATAGAGTAATATATATAATGATGGTAAGTCTAAACATATGTCAAAGACATAATACCATTAAATAACTACTCTCAACCAAAATTATTTCTATTCACTATGTAAAGCCGAAGGATAACATTGTGAATCCATTGATCAAATGGTTAAACAAAGAGTTAGCAGAAAATTTATCTAGAAGAATAGGACTAAAGTCCATAGAGTAATATGTCAATAACAAAAGAAAACCATCCTAGTTGGCTAGAGATTCTAAGATCTAGGTTCAAAAGGACAACCTAATTGTTAAAGACTAAGTGAGGTCACTGTAAGGATTATCCTCTTGTCCATTCCTATTATGAAATAGTGATGTCTACAGGGAGAAAAGGATGAGCTATGCCCTTAGTAATTCTTATGCATTGGAAATCCAAGTAGAGTAATATAGATTAGTCTTAGTTAAGAAATAACCTATATGAGAGAGATACAGGTTGCTTTAATGGGAATTTTATACGACTCAATTGTTAGAAACTCTTGCAGAACCAGACAAATATTCAAGGCCAAAATGAACATAACAATGAGAACTTAAATGTGTTAGGAAAGATTCTTATGTGATATATGTCATCATTTACATGAATGAAAATATAGTTTAAGGACATTGTGCCTAATGCCACCTAGTAAAGCAAATATAATTTCATAGGGGAAAGTTGAAAGATTGAAATCTACCTATCCTATGCAGGTGTTGCTCTGTTATTTTCACTCATGTGGGGGTTTTCAGAAAACTAACATAAAAATAGTTATTTTAAGGCCAATTTTGAGGTAGATGCATATTGAGAAAATATGCTCAAACTAGCACTTGGGGGAAAGAGAAATTGGATATCAAAAGGCACTTATTGGTTTGGAAAAATGAAAAGATTAAAGGTGCTTTTACCATTTTCTTTTTATTGCACTAAAATTGAATTGAATTGTAATTAAATCTGTAAAGGGTAATAGTAATATCAATATTTGATATTGATCATAGTAGCAACATGATATAGTTGTGTTTCAAAAGAAATCCCCCTTAATGTTACAACTAGTTAATGGCTTGAAGTAAATGCAACATTATATTTATAGATTCCATTTCAAATAATAAATGCAAATGTTAAATTCATTAATTAATATTTAATTTTTCTATTACAAAAATGCCCCTCATAAATTCTATAAATTGGCTTCAATTTCACTTACAAAACGCACTATAATTCAAGTTATTCTTTGCTCACCTCTCTTAACCAAACTCTCACTAGCTTTATGCTTCAACATGATAAAGTTTAAACACTACTTTGAAGTTTTCTTAAGTAGTAAGGTTGTGCTATTGGGATTCAAAGACCTCTCTAGCTTTAATCAAGCTATGATTGCTAAACAAGGTTGGAGAGTGATTAATAATCCTAATTCATTAGTTGCAAAGGTTCTGCAGGCAAGATACTTCAAGAACTAAGATTTTTTGTATGCTAAAATGGTATCAAAACCTTCTGATATTTAGAGGAGTATCTTGTGGGGAAAGCAAGTAATTCTAAAAGGCTTAAGGTAGAGGATTGGAGATGGGCAAAGAGTGCAGATTTATCAAGATTGTTGGCTGCTAAGACCTGCCACTTTTAAGCCTCTTGCACCACCAAAGCTACCGCTGGAATCCATAGTGTCTGTGCTTATCGATGACAACAATAAATAGAAGAAATAGGTGATTCAGTAATGTTTTTTAAAAGAGGATGCAAACCAGATTATAAAGATTCCCCTTTTGAGACAACCAAGCTTAGATCAAGCTCTATGGCATTTTGACAAGAAAGGGGATTATACAGTGAAAAGTGGATATCAAGTGACATTAAAACTTAAATTTCCTGACTAAGCCAACAACTCTCACAAACAACCATCTCCATGGAAAGCAATTTGGTCTCTAGAACTTCTAGAAAAGATAAAGATATTTATGTGGAGAGCAACAAAGAATCTATTGCCTACTGCTCAAAACCTTTGGAAGAAGAAAATTCTCTCAAGCCCATGGTGTCAAAGATGTAGAAGAACAAAGGAGTCCATTTACCATGCACTCGTTGGCTGCAAAGAGTCTAAAAAAGTTTAGAGGTTGACTTATTTTGAAAAACAAGTCAGGCTCCAAAAGGAGGGGTGATATGCTTAGTTTGTTGTAAGAGATTGCAAACAAAAGGAGTAAGTCAGATATGGCGCTGATAGTTACTACTTTTTGGGCTATTTGGCATGTGAGGAATCTTCTTATCTTTGAAAGTAAGAAGGAAGATTCTCAATAACAACTGCTCAAACAGATGTAGTAGTACATTCTTACAAAAAGATTCAGCTGCCATACTTACAGACATCTTTAGAGGAAAAGTCTACTATAGTTTCCAATTGGAGACCCCCGCCAATAGGTTGCTTCAAAGTTAATGTAGATGCATCAGTTGGGATTGAGCAAAGAAAAGTTGGTTTGAGTGCTATGATTAGAGATTCTAAAGGCAAAGTAATAGCAGCAGTCATGCAACCTTCCTGTTTTCAATTGGAGATAGCTTATGTAGAAGCAGAAGCTACTAGACATGTTGAAATTACTGAAAAATTGGGATGTTGGCCCTTAATCATAGAAACTAATTCACAGGAGGTTGTAAATTTGGTTTTGAACAAGAAAAGCACAAGAACTGAATTGTATTAGGTCATATTAGATTTGCATGCTTGTATTAAAAGGTAGCAACAAATATCAATACAATATACTCCAAGAGTTGTTCTTGCAGCAATCTAAAGTTGTTCTTAGCTAGATTAGCCTTGCAGCAATCTAAAGTTGTTCTTTGGGTGGATAACATTCCAGCCCACCTTTTGTATTGATTCACCTTTTGTAAATCTGAAGTTGTTCTTTGGGAGACCTTTTTATCAAAAAAAAAAAAAAAGAAGGGTGTGCTACTGAGACTATTTAAATTCATTGTACCCTAGAAGACAGACATTGATATAATCTAGGTACCAAATCTATATTAAGGAAACTTTGATATCATATAAGTCTCTGCATTCTATTCTTTTGTCCTATGGTTTGTTTGTTATTACAAATATTGTAATTTTATAAATATATTGTTATTGTTTCAATTATATTATTATAAACTTGTAAAGAGTGTGTAGGTAATTTATTAGTAATCTTAAGTGCACTTGGAAAGTTCTGTTACAAAAGTTATACATTGTATAAGGAGTTTGGATTTTAAGTAAAACTATTTCTGACTCCTCCAGTTTTTCTAGGAATATAGTTAGTGCATTTTTACAAACAATGTAGATTGTCTTTTATCACTTGTAGTGATTATGTAATACAAAGCATATTATAAGGATAATTATATTAATTTGAATAAATAAAATAAAAGAGTAGGGATAAGGTACTTCTTGTATCTATAGCAATAATTATTTGATAACATGTTATAATATTAATACATGAAGTATTAGGTAAAAGGAACTTAATGATATTTAATTAAGCTAAAAAGAGAAAGCTTCAACTTTGGACTTTATTTTTATGAGCTCTAAGGCCATGTTTGGTTTGAAGAAAGGGAAGGAGAGAAAAAGAGTGGAATGGAGAGGAAGGGAGAAGAAAGGAGAGGAGGAGAATAGTAAAATTAAATTTCATTATTTGGTTTCATATAAAATTTTATAGGGAAAGGAATTACAATTTTTTTCTTTGGATAAATTTATCCTTTGCCTTAAATGCTAAACTATTTATATTAGTAATGAAATAAAATTTAATATCAATACCAAACTTTTCTAATGTCAAAAAGTCTTAAAACAATTCATGATTTATTAAAATTATATATATATATATATATATAAAATAAAACGGAAGTTCGACGACAGTCTAGCGATGTCCGGTAGAGTTCCAGCAACGGTTAATTTATATTTTTATATTTTCATATTAAATAAATAAATAAGTCTATTTATTTTGTTAAGTTTTTTAAAGCATTCATTAAATTTAATTAATATTAAATTGATAAAATAGAATTATAAATAATAATTATTAATGGCATTCAAGAAGTTAAAAAGTTGAAGGATAATTTGAAAAGTTTTGATTTTCAACTTAAGAGGAATTTGAATTCTTCACTCATTGGGGTGGAATTTAAATTCCACATTATGATGGATATTCAATTCTAATAGAAATTATATTCTTATACATTTTATCTAACCAAACAATGAAAATAAAAATAAAATTTAAATTACTTTCCTCTCTTCCATTCTCTCCTCCCAACCAAACATCACCTAAATGTACAAAAACAAGCATTGCACATATATATAGTGATCAATAGCCAATGAGAGCTTGTCATTTATATTACGTGTGTCAAAGCTTAACAACGAATACTTTCGTGAATTGACACCCAACCGAAGTGTGATAAATATCACCACTTTTATAACAATTTAAATATTAAATTTTTATTTTGGTTTTTCCAGGTAATAGTTGGTAGTTAAGGGCTTTTCAAATGATGTTTTTGTATTTGTTTTATAATAAGGAAATTTTTGATTTTTAATAAATATGAAAATTTATGTGACAATTTATTCTAAAATTAGTATCTAAAAATAAAAATTGTAGAACAAGTTTAGTTGTTTATCTAAATTTTATTTAATAGAATTCTTTTAAATTTTGGTGAGACCATTCAAATACAAAAATATTATAGCCAGCGAATTGGAGGACCGACCTCTGCATTTGTAGTTCAAATTGGGAAATAATAACTATATGTTTCTTGCACTTACAAAGGAAAGATATAAAATAGATATAATATATTTTTAAATAAGATGGAAAATAGGGGTTGCCAATCATATTTTTTCTTTTATGCTTTGATAAAATGAAAAACGATTGGTAAAATATAATGGCAAATGCACCTTGAATTTGTTGGTTTTAGTATTTAGATAACCATGGAAGGCTCCATTAAACTCCGAAAATCAAGCCATAAGCATGCCAAACTTTCTTGCATAGAAGTTTGCAGGATTCAATTCGCTAACATGATCATATATAATATGTTTAATTTGGCATTACTCTTCACATGAAATGACAAGTTTTAAAAAGTTTTCCAAATTACTATAAATCTTAACTTTCGCCTCTTTATCGTAAATAATATATAAAAAAAAAAAATCAAAGTGCCTAACCCTGTTTTTCTCTTATCTTTTTTTATTGAAAATGGTGTTGAGTGGAAATTTACAATAGTTTCAAGGATGTTTTGAAAATTGTCGTTTCACAAGTAAATTGAAATTAACAGGGGCGCTGATATTTCCACTTCTGAAATTATGTAAACCTATTACTACCCCACTAAAAAAGTTATTGGAAATTCATATAATATTTAACAATTTTGAATAAAGAAAAATTTAAACAATTAAACAATTAAATCTACATTAATTATTTAAACATATGGCACAAAAGCACATGATTTGGATAATTTGGTTATTTTGTATTGTAAGAATAAAATAGTCAAAAGAAAATTTGTTAACACAACAATGTGATAAAAAAGAATTATCAACAGACTTACGTTAAAAAGAAAAGAGAAATTTATAAAAATAACCACAAAAGTTTAGGATTTTTTACAATTAACCCCTCAAATTTTATTATGTCATAGTTAGCTACATAATAACATTTTAGATAGCTACGTAATAACATTTTAGATAGCTACGTAATAACATTTTAGATAGCTACGTAATAACATTTTAGATACAATTACCCTTTTAATTTCAAAAGACTTCCAAGCCCTAAAACTTAATTGCTCTAATTCCCAAAACTCGGTCTATGGCAACCTAGCAAGGCGGAAGTGACTGAACATGTAGCAGTGATTAAAAGTAATTACCGCAAGGCTTAGGACCTCTATTTTGTTGTGTTCTTGTGAAACACTGAAGAAAGACAACGAGTAAAAAAATCCAAAATTTGTAAGTTTTCTTAATCTTGATTGGTTTTTGGGTTGATTATGGATGATTGTATTATTGATATGGTTGTGGGTTGATTTTAAACTATTGCATTGTTGATATGGTTACATTGGCTAAAACAACACTTGAATTTCTTTTTTAATATTTGTCAAATACAAATGGCACAATAGATGCTTGATCGAATGCCTCTCAAATTTTGTTTTCGATTATTTTTGATAGATTAAAATATGGTGGATTTATGGTGCCTTAGTGCGAAGCTTTGTTTGGAGAAAAGCTCACTCTATTACTAATTTATTGCCACACGAGGGCCATCGCATAAGACAATTTAACATCCAAACTATCACTTGGTACGAAAAACACATGTTGCACCTGTGTATGATGCGACAGGCATATATTGCACTAAAACGTAACTACATATATTTGTTTATTTCTATTTTCAATTTACTGAATGTGATTAACGAATAAAATTTAGATTTTACCGTAGATACATTGGCCAAAAAGCCAAAGGTAAAGTGTAATCCACCCGGACTAAGGATGAAACTAAGCACGATGAAGAAAACTACATCCAAGCATTTTCTTGATGATAACTCTATAAGATGAGAGTTAACTGAAATCAATATTACTTAGAGAGTAAATGATGTATTTTTTATTGTATTTTTAGTTACGTTTTGTATGAGCATTTATTCTAGCTTAATTTTCTATAGATTAAGTTATTTGGGAGCATTTTTGTGCTTAGATCATGTGCATAATTATAGGTGACAGAAAGCTCAAATTTTAAGGGAGGAATGTTATTCTAATAAACTAGCAAAAGCAATGTACTTGGCTACATAACAATTAAAACAAATTGGGAACAATACAAATGCTGTAACCATTGTTGTAGCAATCTAGAACATTGACAGAGAAGATTCCACGCGAAATATTTAAAGAATTGCAATATGGAGTTTCCAAAAATAAAGGGTGCGCCACACACTTTTAGTTGCCCTAGTTCTGCATTATAAAAGGGAGCACACATGTAAAGAAAAGGGAGGGCCGTCATTTAAGGAAAATTCACACAGCAAAACAAAAGAAAAATAGAGAATAAAGAGAATTTAACGGCTGCAATAGAGGATTCACAGCGGACAAAAAGGAGAGATCACAAGATTAAGTGGACTTCAACTCTTTCTCTTGTTTTCTTATTTTCTATTTATTCATGGGAATGTATTTAATAGCTGAATCTATTTTATTTACTGTCTTATCACAATCATGAACTGAATTTGATTGTGGATGAGTGATAAATGATCTTAATAGATACTTGACTGACATATGTGTATTGCTCTGTGTTTGCTATAATATTTTATTTTAATTGTACTTATTTTAATTCTTTATTTTGGCTGACTACCCATTTAGTGGATACTAGCTAAGAATGAGCCTAAAAAAGGTCTGACTTAGTAGAACCAATTAAGACAATACTTGATTTTAGATTAGGTTTTCCAAGTTGGGTAAATTTCAATTTGAATATGGTGATACTTGATTTCAAACTTGTGAAGAACTAGACATAGAGATTCACCTTATAAGGTAAACGGTAATGCTATATTTGATGTTGGCATAACAATTTGTCACTGTTAGGCTGCATTAGATATAAGATATCCAACAGTCGACAGCTGAGGATGTATAAGGGATTTTGCCTAGTGCTATAGTGAATGTTGTAGCAATAGTATTATAAATGAGAAATTAGTCAATGCCATTAAGAGAGTTTATTCACTCAACTACTCTATTACCATTTATTTTATTCTTGTGTTTGACATGATAATTTTTTTTATTGCATTTTATTTACAGCCATTTTAGTTTATTTAGTTCATTTGTTTTATAAATTTCTTTATTGCAATTAGAAAAAAACTGCACTGTTAAGATTATTGTAGCAAGTTAGTAACATCAATCCCTGTGGAGACGATCTGAATACTCATCATTATATTACTTGTTATGTACACTTGCGCATTGACATTCATCACAGTAGAGTTAATTCACCAACACCCAACATATTACAAGTACTTTAAAATTTAAAAATATAATGGAAGCTATTAATATGAGGTTGACAAGATGATGATTAGGATTATTCAAGAAATATATGTTCGGCCATTTGCGCGAGGATGGATAATTATGTGTTCAGTGGCATGATGATGCACAACCCACTACTTAGGCAAGTGGTGCATGAAGAGTGTGATAAAAATTAGCATGGTTTGAATTTGTGGCTAATTAGCATGGTTATCAATTAAGTGAGTGGTGCTTAGTTATAGGATTTTACTATATTGCACATGACATATACAAAAAACAAAATTTGTGACCAATCATTGATTATATAAGCCATAATTTCATGGTAATCTAGGGGATTCTTAAAGAATTAGACAAAAATTTTGAGGGTTTTAACTTCCATGATATGGATGACAAATCACACTATATTACTTATGGAAGAAAAGAACAAAGTGTGCAGGACTCATTGTTGCTATATAATGTTGATGATCGAGAGTATTTTACAAGTCTTTCGTAGGATTTTTCATCGTGGAAAATGATATACGACAATTGTGACATTGCATTGAGTAAAAAAATTAGAGAGTTTAAATTCTTCTAATCTTAAAGAGGTAAAGTACGATGTTTATGGCTTTTGTGCTCGGGTTCTGGTATGTTCAAATTTATAGTTACTTAGTTTTGTACTAAAAAATACTCCATTTTTTTTCTAACTTTGTATCATTGCTTGTTGCAGGCCTAGCATTTTGAAGTGATTGATAGTTTTCTAAGTGAAACTAGTTCATCGAAATAAAAACAATTTGCATATTAAAGTGGGAAGCTATTTTTTCAAAAATAAGTTTTGCTAAGGTGTACAAGTTTTATAATGACAACATCATCTTGTAAATATTACATATATATTTAGATTGATTGTGAATATTTATTAAATAATATATGATTAGCCAAAAAAAAAAATGGGGTACTTTGTACCCAGGGGATTGTTATACAAACATTCAACCCAAGCATGCAGGATAAAGATATATCATATTGAAATAGTATAATCGATTATGGGGAATCAATCCCACATTGAGTCCATAATGTGAGTGCATTATTTAACTCAATCACAATTTTAAATACCATTGAATCTCAAGTATCAACTAATTTTTTAATTTATTTTTTTTATTACTTTGTGCAGCATCACCCCTATATCAACATGCCGCACATTTAAGAGGAAAAAGATGAGATATCACAAACCTAACACATGAGTAGCATCAAACACCCATTAACGATAAGTATGAAGTTGACAATCAGACACCCATTCACGATGAATGTGAAGCAGACAACTCACACCAAAATGTACATGCTATTTTTAAAATTTTAATTATTATAAAAATAGTGATTCTAGATTTAATTAGTTATATATAAAGTTTTGTTTTTTCTTGTTGGTAATAGTTAAAAACAAAGTTTCATTATGATTATTTTAACTGTGAAATGGAAATGATTGATGGTTCTATTACTCACATCAAAGAAACAATGGATCAAATTATGTCAAATGTTCAGAAAGAGCAGAAAGAATAGAAAGAGTTTAGAAAATCTATCATAAGGTTTATTTATTCATATAATGACAATTCATTCAAGGACTCCTATAGTGATTCCTCAATGGAACGCTCATATATAGTAAGCAATCTAAACATTTAACACTTTAACTACAGTCTTTAACGATAATAAATATTACTATTGACGAGCCCTTAATATTGTTGGAGATCATCATAATCACACCCCGCTATCGTTGTACAATTTATATAGCGATCTCATTGATGACTACACATTTCCCAAGGAAGCACCTTTTGGCCTAAGCAAGTTTGAACGTCTATATAAGACATCATATGTCCTTAAAATTCCCTAGTTGATTCTTCCTTTCAAGCTAAATCCACTTAAAGAAATGAAGGATCCAATATTATTCAACGAGTTTAAGTAGTGGTTTACTAGTAACATCACAGTGGATCATGACATTCGATAGTCGAAAATTTTTTTAAATACTTTTTGGGAGAGAGTCAATAGAATGGCCAAAGAATGATGGTAATAATTTTTTAATTAACTATAGTTGAACTTTTATATTTTCTTTTGTTACAATTTGACATTTTTTTATCC
This sequence comes from Luvunga scandens, assembly GCA_030449905.1. Classification (NCBI taxonomy): domain Eukaryota; kingdom Viridiplantae; phylum Streptophyta; class Magnoliopsida; order Sapindales; family Rutaceae; genus Luvunga; species Luvunga scandens. The sequence continues at coordinate 587,200 of JASUUG010000988.1, forward strand.
CCTACAGTATATACATGAATACTTTCATTAAATAAATGATAAGCACATGTAGTATCCTAATGCCTTGTGTCAATATTGCGTCCATGTGGATGACTTTTTTTTTTTGGTAATTAACTTACAAAACTTATAGTTATCGATTTACTTTCTTATAATAAAATGTAACAATTATTTCAATGTAATGAATTAACTAGGTATTCTTAAGGGCCTAGTGGCATAATGATAAATGTGATCTTACTTCATTAGACTATACTAAACTTAATAGGTACATTGATGGGCAAGAAGACATGAAATTGTAACCATTCATAGATATTGATATGGTGTGTATTACTACATAATTCAATATAGTTCTTATTATATTTAAGGATTTTAAACATAATAAAGACGATAATTTACTTTTTACTGTATGTAAATTTTCATTCTAATTAACCTAGAATATAATCATTGGATACTAGCTTGAGTAGACCTTTGTAGTAAGAAGGTTTAGGTCTATGACTTAAAGCTAGAAGTTCACAATGACAACATGTACAATAATCTATTCAAGCTACTTGAAGTCATTTTTCCTTAATGGCAAGAAGATGTTGGATTTTAAAACTTATTATGACAAATAAATAAATTAAGTACCTCATTGATTGAGTTGTGGAATACATAAACAAAGGAGTTAAAAACATTATTAGGCCACTAATTTAGATTCAGCACAATGGGATTCTTTCATTCTTCTTTTTGATTACGCTGGCATTCCTTGCATCGAGAACATATCATAATTCTAAGCTCCAAATGATGACCAAGAGGTGGTTTTTTCATTAATGGGTTTACCTTCAACTTTAAGATGTCGTATAGAACTTTCTTAGAAGCAATGTCATCAACGAATTGAATGGTACTATATATGCCTTCAATAATGATTCATGGGAGGAAAAGTGAGAATAGAGACCTATGTAAACCATTCTAGCAATTAGGCTACACGAGCACAAACAACTTTATCAAGCTAGAATACTATATAACTATAGGTCTTGTAACTTATGTCGGCTAACACCTCTTATCGTAACTTATTCATTCTCCCTGATACTTTTTTCAGTTACTATTTTGTATACCCACATTGTTAATGGAGTACTTATTAATTCTACCACCCTTTTCTTGTTGTTAAACGACTATTGCAATATTTTCTGAAGTGGTCAACCAAATAAATTATGAAAAAATTTTGTCATTTCGTCATAAAAGAATTTACGCTCTTTACAATGTTGGTGGCTAGAATATTATACCTTTTATTGTTAAATTGAGATCGCATCCAATTACTTGTGTCCATATTATTCTTTAAGTAATTAGCTGCTCCTAAATGCAGCCCTTATAACCCCAAGTTGTGTTCTAAACTTTTTGCATCTATATTCATTTGCTTCATTTATAGATACAGACTTAAACTTGTCCTAAAAAGCTTTTGACATCTTAAATTTTGACTTGACATTACTTGTCATATGGTAAATACAAATGCCATAGGCAACACTATGAAATATTTCTATAATAGCTCTCTTAATAAAAGTGCATTGATCAAATATAATTACTAAATCTGAAATATCACTAATTGTTCTATGTAATTTCATCATAAATCATTCTTAAGAATCATTATTTTTGTAATCCTAAATCCCAATAACTATAGAATACAATTAATTATTTTCATCCAAGTATGTTGCCATAAATATCATTCTACAATATAATTCTTTCAGATGAGTACAATCTATTGTAATCACTAATTGATCCATTATGAAAACTCATTGTTCCAAAATCCAATTACTATAAAATAATACAATAAATTATTATAGCCATCGAATTTCAGGTGAGTAATTGTACTTTCAATTTTTTTCTTCAAATTATAAGAGTACTTGGGAGTAACTTATATGACTCTATTGAACTTTCTCATATTAATTTAAAAGCAAATTCTCTAGCTTAATAAGTTTATTAGTATGATAAATGATTATTTTACTCATGTTGCATGTCTGTTATAATGTCATTTGAAGTGTAGTTCTGCTTTTCCTAAATAAACTTATTTACAATGAGATGACCAACAACCCAAGTCCTTACCCGATTAAGACCAGTGGGCAACATCTCATTACAAGCCTTTGTATTGTCACATCTTATCACTAGCCAACATACACACTCTTAATTTGAAGCTTTCTTAGCTCGAGAATGCCATTTACATGATTTTGAAGCATAGTGTGCTCAAAATGTGTCAATATGGATTGCAATATTAAAATCAAACTTATCCCTTAATGAAATTTTGTGCAATTTCAATATTATATTATACTTGAAAATGAACAAATTGCCTCAAAAATATCATTGTACTCATTAGTTCTAAGAAAATCCAAAGCAATTGAGTCTAAAGGTAAAATTAGAGCAATACTTACAAAGGGGGCCAACTTCTAGCCCCTTAGAATGGGACCTTGGTTACAAGTTGAACTTAACACGGTTCATGCTCAATCTAAAAAGTGAGGCAAATCTTTGCTATCATTGATTAGACCCTCATTGTGCACACTATCCCATCATTGATAGTATTATCAAAATGATCATCATCACCATTATCAATAAGAGCATAAAAAAGATTGTCATCTCCATCATTAATTAGACTACTAGAAAGACTTTCATCCCTATCATCAATAGGACTATATTATGATTCAGTGCTATATCATTTGTTGATGTATTATTCGTATCATCCATTAATATTTTTATCAATTAGAAAAAAAAAAAGGCATAACATATTCAAAGCTTTAGTGCATACGGGAAAAAAAAAGTAAAACCACTTTCTTTAATTTTTTACGTTAAAAAAATAACTATTTCCATTTATTACGCTATTTAAAGCTTCAATCCATCAAAAGTTCTCAAGTATCTAGTTTTTTTTGCTACTCTCTTCTTAATTAGTTGTATTATTAAGTTGTTATTGTTTATTTTTTAAGTATAATTACTGTTTTCTTTTAATTATCTATCATAATTGTTTGCTTCTTTACTCTTATTACACTAAAAATAATGTCTAACAGAAAATGTGCACTAAAATACAAAAAAACTTCACAAAAAAAAAAAGAGAGAAGAAGAATAAAAAAGTTAGTTTGATTTAAAAAAGAAGCTCTTGATAAGTTTGTCAAAAATAGTAAAAAAGATGTGAATTTGAGTCAAGAATTAGTAATTGATGAAGTTTTCCAAAACTAAAATTGATAAAAACTTATTTAACATCAGCTAAGTCGTAAAAAAGATTAAATAGATTCACTATTTTGTCTATTGAGAAAATATATTACCAAAATTAAAATATAAAATTTGATTAATAATTTTGTACCTAAGAAAGCTAGAAAAATTAATTTTAAATAAGGAATGTTTTAGTAAAACTAATGCAAATATTTGACCTCAAATTTTTAAAAGATATAATTGAAACAATTCACCTAACGGCCCAAAATTAGTTGAGCCGCTTGTGCAAGTACGTCCATATATAGTGAAAATACAGGTTCGGTAGAACAACTTGACATTAAACTTGTCTTCATTGTGATGCTCTAATCATTTAGATTTATTTACAAAACCTTATATACTCTTGCAAGAAAGTGATCAAACATATTGTCTTTCTAGGAACAAAACAAAATATCCTTGCCATTCATGTATTCAAAATGACTATTTGTTAATTTTTCCCATGATCCATTAAAACACATTTGAAGAACAGCTGACTCTATTAAGCCTAAACAATTAAGAAATGAACAAAAAAAAAAAAAGAATATTACATAGTTAAGAAATGTGCATGCGATACATTTTCTAGGTTTTGTCTCTTGGGTCATTTTTACTCAAAATACTCACATAAATTTCAAATAATAGAAATTAAAAACCATATTGTATAAAAACAAATACTAACCTTAACTTCTTGTTTTGTAGTTGATGATTTTATCTATATAACTACATTTGCTTCATGAATTTACTGACTTGTAGAGGTAGTGAGTTTTGGTAATTTTTTGAGAATAGTGAGGCTTGAAATTTTGTTGACAGTCTTATTTGTTTGGCAATTTATTAATATGTTAGAGTATTTAGGTCTAAAAATTAGATGTTTGGCCAAATATGATAAAAAAAAAATGAGGGTGGCTGATTTAGAAAAACACAAAATGTTTTAGGTCATTTTTATAATTTTTTCAAAGAAAAGGATTAATTGATTAATTGTTCAAACTTATTTTTTCTTTTAATTTTTTTAAAAATACAATTTCTTTTTAAATTAATTGTTTAAAATGGGGTGGATATACGCAAATAGGTGGAAATATCCCCACCTTATAAAAAAAGGTTAACCTTGGTTCAAAGTCAAATGTGAATTTTTTTTATTTGGATTATAAATTGTAAATGTTAAATATATAGTAAAGTCACACTTATTTTAAAATCTTACTTGGATGAATGGATATAATATAACAAATTATGATCCTATTTAGCATTTAGGTTAGGTAGTTGTACGTTAAAAGTTACAGCACTGAAGTATTTAGTAAACACTAAATGTTGTATAACTTAGAAATTATGTTGATATAATTTTTTCACTTGTATGATGAAAAATCTATTATATCCTTAGAAATTTTTCAAAAATATTATTTAAAAATAATATCTACTACATGCTATTAAACTTTGTTTTATAATTATAACTTTTTTTTTCACAACAGCTGTAACTTTTAGCACCCAAATTCCAAACAGGCTCTATATGTGTCTTTGACAAATCCAATACATACACTAATACATGACTTTTTATCCAAAATTTGAGATACATATATGTGTAATATTACACTTTGAATACCCTCCAGCTCTAGTTAAAGTAGATCTTTACGATTAGAAAAAAAGAAAAATTGTTAGATGTGCACATATCTCTTATTGTTCATATTATATTGGGCTGAATATTTTGATCTTCAAACGTAATTTAAGTCTATGAATTGATAACATCGATTAAATAATAATTTTTATTAGTTCGAATTAGATCCAATGGGATAAATTTTAACAATTCAACAAAATTTGTAAGATAATAATTTTATAAAAAATTCATATTTTCTCATAGTGTCCACATACTATACAAATTTACAACTACCTAATTTAAAACTAAATGCATATAAAATATTTTTTTGGCTTTTGAAAAATATTTTTTCCATGTTATTGTTGATGCCTTGTAATTACTTTTGATTTTGACCTTATCTCTAACTTTTTCAAATGCAAAAAACAAGAAATTATTTAATGTTAGTATAATTTTGGGTGTTTCTTTGCTTGAGACAAATTCTATAATAAACTATCATCTTTAACATGGAAAAATAAAAATAGTACAATCTTATAACTATCAATGTAAGCGAACTAATTACTATTCAAATAAAATATAATAAATACAAAATAAAGGTAAAATCAATGTAACTTGATTAAACTTTAATGCAATTTTGCCATCAAAGAAAAAACTTCAATGCATTTTTCCAACACTTTTTTTGTTATTTTTTATTTTTTAATAGTACATGTTTTAATTTTTTTTTTTATTTTCACTGTTTTAATATTGATTTATTTTCTCTGCAACTAACATCCCTAAAGTAGCCTTTGTCCTCTTTTGAGTGGAATGATGGGTTCAATTTTATTTGTGACCTTTTCGCGTATGCAGGACTCTATCTCCTTGGGTCTATATTCGATCATCTTTCATTTTGAACCGAGTAGTAGAACCATTTTCTATTTTCTTGAAAATTATTCTAAGTAAAGCACTTAAGGATGAGTATCAACAAGACACCTGAGGACATGATTATACAAAAATGACCTATGTCTATTTTGCTACAAAATGCTTTAAGTACTTAGAAAATATTTTAGGACAAATTCTGATGAGCAAAATGCTACAGAAGGTAGGCAAATGTCGCAGTACTTATCCTTTTTTATGAGAAATCAATACAAAGGCCAAAGTTAAGCCCGAGTCCATTGAAAATCAATGGAGAACATAAACACTCAAAATTATAAGACAAGCATCCAAATACTATTTGTTATGAGCAAATGTTGGCACATACTAATGTAATATCTCTATGCATGAGCCTTTGTTGACAATTATCGCTACTAAATATCAAATAACCCCTCTAATTCCAGTCTCAAGTTGCCTGTATAAGGCTAACACCTCCTCATTTAAAAGGTAAAATAAAAAAGGACTAAAAATCTCACTCTAAAATCTCTCTTCATAGAAATTGAACTAAAAAGGACTGACTTGAGAGTCTAAGGCCCATCACCGGTATCCTTTGACAATTGTTTATTTCGCAGAATAATTGACTGGAAGAAGACGTGTCATTTGAGAATTGAGATCCTCGCCTAGAGAAAATAGACCACAAGAAGGCATTTTAAAAAAATAAATAAATAAAGTTTGTAGTACAAATCTAGTTACCAATAGTATATAAATTAAAAAAAAAAAAAAAAAAAAGATTGTGATACCACACTGTACCTTAAGCTAAATTTTGCATCAACAGTGATATATATAAATGTAAATTAAACTCCTTTTTTCTCATAACTGTTAGTGGACGAGATTCGAATTTGACCTCTTAAAAGATTTCAAACATTAAAAAATAAATTACAAAATTGAATGAATATTAACCATTTTCAAAAGAACATTTTCTTCACTAAATTAATTTTTTGTATCCAATAAGACAGAATTACGTAATCTAATAAAAAATCCATTTATTGGGTGAAATAGATGTTTACGTGTCAAGGAAATCAATTGCATGATACAACAATGTCAATGAAGAAACAAAAAAAGGATAGATAAGTTGTATTTGGTCATTTTTCTTTACCATTCCTAACACGTTCTTCGAAGCAAAAGCTAGTGCAACTATGAATAAATAAAATAAAACAAAAGAATTCAGTTCAGATTCACTCATCTCGTCCGATGAAGTTCGACAATGGTGCTAAGATCCAATCATCGTATGGGTTTAAGATTATCCCTTAGTCTCTTCTTGTTTTCTAAATTTACTTAAAAAATTTGGTTTAATTAAAAAATTGATTAATTATCAACATTAAAATTTAAAATTTAAACTTTATTACTCATTTAACAAAAAGAGATTAAGAGGAAAAAAAAATTAAAAAAAAGGATCTTTATCCAATTATCCCATCAGAAGGGATGAAATGGATAGTGAAGTGTCAAGAAATAATTCGCATGATATAATAATGTCAATGAATGAAAAAGAAGAATGGACAGATAAGTTGTATGTGGCCATTTTTCTTTAACACACTATTCCTCACACGTTGTTTGAAGCAAAAGCTAGTGGAACTTCAATAATTACATAAAATAAAATAAAACAAAACAAAATTCAAGCTCAGATGAACCCATTTCGTTCGGTGAACATCGGACGGTGGTGACAGGACCCTATCATCAGCAGAGGCACAAATTGCCTTGCTTGAATTATGGCAGAGTAATACTCTACCACCAATTTTAATTTAAAAAAAATGTGAGGGAAATAATCAACAGAAGCCAGTGGTCTAGTTAGTGGTAGAGTATTACTCTGCCATAAATCAAGCACAAAAGATTGTTAACTGTGATCACCGTCCTTTTTTTTTAATGGTTATAATCTACCGACATATTATAATATGGGGTCTAGTCTGTCTAGTAGGACTATTGATACATAAATTTTAATACAATTTAAAAATTTATTGAGAGAATTTTATTAAATTACATTTGTTATAACTTATAATTCAATAAGTGTCAAAAAAAAAAATTCTAATCTAACTAAAACATATAAAAATAAGTAACATGAGAGGTGGGTTAGGTGGGTCAGTGTGTGGTCTTTATATTGTTTAGCCAAAGTGTAAGTTACAACAAATGTAATTTAAGTATCTTTGTTGAGAATAGATTGAAAATTTAATCTCACTAATAACAAAATACTATAATATGGATCTAGTTCGACTCTAGATAAATACACATATAATGCAATCCAAAAGTCTATTAAGAGTAGTTCGACAGTCTAATCTCAATTACAATAATGAAAAACAAAACTACTTTTATTTTACAATTTTCGTGAAGGAAAGACTGGTTTCTTCGCTCAACAACATTGCCGTTAGCTACAAACCCAATGGCCGTAATTTCTCTACATGAAGAACTACGAATTGTATTCGAGGCAAGATGCATTATCCCCATAAAATTCAAAACCGGAAAAAATAATATTTAAGGCAGAAAAAGATTATTTTTAAAGTACTAAAATTTAGTACCGTGTGATGTTGTTATCCATAGTTATTCTTTCTAATGCAACAGCGTGACTTATCGACTGAGAAAATCCATTAGGAAATAAAATAGATATTGAATTCTTTACACGATATGATGCGAAATGAAGAAAATGGACTTGATGATTTGTACTTGGTCATGATTGACTAGTATAGTATAGTACAGAGCCACTGCCTCCAAATATGACTTGACTCATTTTACTTCACAAGGAAAGTTTTGACCAATCAATAATTGAAGATACAAGTGAAGGATTGTTCATTGTTAAACATAATTAAATAATTCAACTGATCAAAGCAAACCAAAAATTAAAAAATAAAGAGTAAGGAAAAAAGAAAAAAAAAATACACTCAGATACACCGCTTTCGTCTAAAGAATCAGACTATTGTAATAGAACCCTATCATCCCGAGAGGCACGGAGAATACTCGCAACCCAAGAACTGGGCATGGTATTATTCGACCAGAACCACTAGTGCTTATTTGGTTATTTGACTAGCAGGATATTCCCAAATCCTTGATGTAAATGGATGTTTACTCATACTTTCCATAAAACAAAACCAAAAACCAAACCAAAACAAAAACATAAAGAGCAACTGCGTACAAGATTTACGTGATCATCTCCAGTCAATGCTGTCTGTTATAATGGCACCAAAATGGTATCAAAAGGGAAAGATAATGCAACTCATGCTTAAGGAGCATAGCATGCAGAATTAGCCTGACAACAACTTTTAATTTTCTGTCTTACCATGCAAGACTCTTACAACCCAACAATGGGGAAAACAAAAATTACACCTAAAAAATCACCCGCTATGTACATTCATTCCCTCTATAAAGCCAGTAAACCTTGATTCATCTTTGTTAAAAGAAATGTTAAGAACCAACTAAGTCTTCCCAAAAATTCAATCTATCTAGTTCTTACCACTATGCTACCATCGGTCTAGTTTTGAGATGGGTTTTGACCATCTATCTGAAAGAGAGGGGAGGAAAATCAACTTCATTTCCGAGATGAAATGACTCCTCAGCATTGCTGAAAACTCAAACCAAAGAAACATTAGCATAATGTCCCTCAAAGAAAGGTCGAACAGTAAGGCAGATATTAAGTGTAGAAAAGAAAAGGATGCTAAGTAAAATGTTCCTAGTTGTTAAGAAACAAAATTTGTACCTTCCTGCATTCCTTTCAGCAGCTGAATTAGGAGGACTCTGTGGTACAGGAACCTCCAGGCCTGAAGAGTTCAACCAGAGAGAAGAGTCTGAAGCCAGCTGTGGGGTCACTTCTGGCATGGGCACTTTCCTAAGAAGAAACTCATGACAACCAGGTTCATGTCTCTCTGATGGGTCAGATGAATCATTGGCTCTACAAGTACCCCAAACAGATAATTGCGATAGAAAAGAATCCGAGTAGGCAGATTTCCCATTTTCCAGAACTGGAAATTCTTCTTGAGAGAGCTCGTGACTGTCTTCCCCAGACAAATTTGCCTCCGTTGGAGCTGTATTCGTCTGTATTGGAACTGTCACCAAGTCATTTTTATGACTGCGTCTCTGAATATAAGCCCGTGGTGCTTGAAACCTACCTCTCCCTGACAATGGATTCTCTCCATTTGAACGATAATTCTGCAAGATTTAAGCATAAGTGCAGGCATGTGCATGGCAGGTTAATGTTAAAGTTGCAAGTAGAAACTAAAAACAGAAAAGCACAGAAAAAGCTTTAAAATAAATATACCATTTTAGGGAAGTATGTGCCTGTTCCTCGGGACTTCTGCTTGTCTTCTGAACTAAAAGCAGCAGCATTGCGTGGAATGGGAGGATTCACAGGATCACAACTTGCATTCACTTTGATACAAGCCTTTGACTTCAACTGTAGGGATTGCCAGGTGGCTTCTCCAAGATTGTTATTCTGCAGCTGATTCAACATGATAGGACGCAGCAATACAGGCGCAGACAAGTGGTAATGCTTAGCATACATCAAATTGTTGAAGCAGCTCTCGTACTGACCACTAAGATCCAGCAAGGGTTTTAAAGATTCAGAGTTCTCGGAAATGCTTGCATACTTTCTTTCTCTACAAGATGAAGATAAATTTTCTGAGTTGTAAGCAGCAGAGTCCAAAAGTGCCCAACTGTTTGGCGCTATAATCTTGTGACTTTTGTACAAGCAGATTGAACTGGTAGCCACTACACCGTTCTCAGGTTCTGAACATGAAGCAACACTCACATCAATGTCAGCGGCAGATCTAGATCGTCTTCTTCCATGAGAGCTTCCATTTTCAATTTGCCCATTGCAATAGGGAGCTTCATGAGATTTCCCCAGAAAGGAAAGGCCAAAGTTAGTACTTAGATTTCTAGAGGACAAAATTCCAGGGGCCCCAACTTTTACATATCCAGTACGATTAGTCCTTGTAACAGCATTTCTGTCTGAAGTGCAATTCAACTCATGCATGGCCTGAGAGGAAGCCACTTTCAATGTCCGTCTTTTTTGGTTGTTTCTAAGTCCCCCAGTCTTATCATTAATATCAACATGGCATTTTTCAATATGTCGAGTTGAAGCTAAACAGATAGCACTGCCAGTGCCAGCAGCTAGAGCAAAATCTGACACATCATTCCAACATTCATTTCCATGTCTGTCCAAACTATTTGCAAAGAACTTGTTAAGTTCATCTACCAGTCTTTCATTTGGCAACATAAGGATTTGTCCAAGCTTAAGAGCTCCATATTTAAAGGCACTACGTATTCGATAAGAATTACCTGCAAAGAGCCCAGGACATGACAACAGATAAAACAATTAAAAGGGAAATACAGGCCAATTTATACTCAACAACAATCCGAAACAAAATGGTGACACGATTGCAATGCAAGCTGAGGTGATGGTAACAGTGGAGAAAGTGTAGCTAACATTACAGTGAGACTCATTAATAAAGCATAAGTTTAAAGAAATGGAGATGGAAGCAAAATAATTTTTATTTGTTTATGGCAAAGTTCCTTCTATTTTTTTTTTTTTGCAGCAATACTGCTTTCATAGAGGTAGCTCAGCCATTGGGTATTGGTCTTTTAGTGAATGCATAATCCTATACTCATAGTTCTATAGACAGCGCAGTGGTTCTTTTAAATGAGATAACCATCGACTTATAGTTGTGCTAAAAGTCCGTAGTACTAGAAAAAAACAGTTCCTACCTTTGTTGATACTGCGTCCAAGATTGTTGTTCTCTTTCAGAACATCAATTATATTAAGATGCTTCTGAGGAAATGTCCGTGATTCTGTCTCAATCCCCCTTGATGGAACAGAGAACTTGTCAAAACATTCTTGCAAAAATTCTTCACTTAGCAAAAGGTCATCCCTCCCATTTTCTGGTCTTTTGGCTATGAGACAGAATTCAATCAATAAGCAACCATCAAGCCATCCAGTGCACAAACATGAAAAGAATTCTTACCTACTATATCAGGAAGGGAAGATTTGCAAACTGGTCCATTCAAACTAAAACAATAGCTCTCCCAATCAAATTTGCTGAAGTACTCCAAAAATCGGTAAAGGACCTATATTGGCAAAGTCAATTAATTATTTGGAACTCAACCATGCACATTGTGTAATGCAATCTGAATTCCTACTAATACATTTAGAGAAAGAAGTTTACAATTCCTGCAAATACTTACTGCCAAAGGTCCATCTAAAGTAGAATGATATACGTTGAAGATATACAGGACCAATGTTTCCAAAGCATATGTTGAAATCAAACCATGTTGAGCACCAAGAATACGACTCTCATAATAACACCAAGCTTTTATCAGAATAATGCTGCGTTTAAAGAGATGATCCTTGCCAATAATGCCATCAACCTGCAAAATGAAAAACACGATAAATGCCCACTTCAAGAAAACACATGGATTATCTCTATTGGTTTTGGCAGACTCATCCAAAAGAATTATTAATAAGGACATACCAGTTTATATGTCATCACATATAAACTCATTACAAGATAAATTAACTCGCTAAAATTGTCTGTTAATGGTAAACTACTTTATTCCACAACAACCTATTTGACTTGCACGTTGCTCGTGCTATTCTCCATTATTCTAAAACAAATCATACCAGTTCAAGGAAACATAGGGTACTGAGTCCCCCCAATTGATTGAAGGAGATATCTACAACAATATTTTGCACAAGGCATTTCACAAGCTTAACCTGCCACCAGAAACAAAAGTATTAAAAGATAAAGACCAAATAACAGCTGAAAATAATTATTTTCCATATACGATCATTAGCTACAAAAGAAATAATGAAGACACATGATGCAGAGGATTCGTCTTTTGGCATCTCTTCAGGCCATGGTTTGTAATGATTTTTAAGGTTCGTCTTTTCCTTTATAACTTAAGTTGGGAAAGAGTGTAGAGATAATTTTACCCACAATACAATTACGGGAATGAATGAATAAGCAAACAGAATCACACTTTTGAAGTTGATATGTTGTGATTTCAGAGTTCATGATGCCCATTACTGTTGCCGAAGAATCTTGCTCCAGAAAAGGTTATTTCTACACCGCTTGCAGTTTTCAAGTTAAAGATATTACTAATGGGGAAAAAAAAAATCGTTCCAAATTAAGCATAATTAACCC